>JXCR01128881.1:0-99427 GCA_002079205.1 Phalaenopsis hybrid cultivar | reverse complement strand
GTCCTTCCGAAGCGGGCAACGGGATTTCAATTCCGATGACCGACAGCTTCTTACGGGCAAACCCCACACCAAAAATAGTGCCGACACACATAAACATAGTTTAATAGTTTAGTAGCTACTGCTTAGACTTTTTACTTTAGTTTTGTTATTAGTTAAATAATTTAGTTTTGATAATATCTCATCATTCAAAATTAGTGACAGTAATTTCGAGTTGACTTTCTGTGAATTTCCTAGTAAATTTATTATTTCAAATTTAAACCTTCACGTGGGATCGAAATTTGGGGCTTAAATAGAAATTCCTTTATTACATGATAACGATATGTATACTTGCGTAGAATCTCAATATTATTTTCTTAAATTTCTTATTCATAAAATATTACATTAAGCTTTTCACACCGTTGCATAGCGGAGTCAACTATATAATTTTTACATAACTATATTCTCGGGATCAACCTATCAAACCTCTTATGTTTATTCCCCAACACTCGAATGGCCATGAGACAATAGATGGGTGTAGCACATTAGGAGCTTGGTGTAAGACCACCCCCATGCACTTGATAAAAGCGACACCCTCTAGTTGTATCCATGTAATTGTACATCATCGCTGGTCAATAATATCTGAGTCTCTTGATCTTCATTTTCATTTTTGGCCCTCACTGGTGAGCACCACATAATTCGACATGTAGTTCGTTGATATTATTCTGTGTTTTGACCCTGCTTAGAGATCACAACCACAACTAATCAAACAGTATTCTGTAGAGGACATCACCCACTAGAGTAAATGACATAGCCCTTCTTGTGATGTGATATGCCTCGGACTTGTCCTTTGAAAGCTTTCTAGTTTGTAAATATTCTATTAATGGCTTGCACCAATGCTTGTCTAAGGCTGCGTTACAAAGTATCAAAGGATTTCTTGGGATAGGGGCTGTCAAAATAGGAGGTGCCATTAATTATTGCTTAACGTCCTCAAGAGGCCCACTAACATTTCTCTTCCCAAAAAAATTTTGCTTTTTTTTAATTAATGACGAGAAGGGAGGTGCATTTTAAGGGATTCATCTTTAAATAAGATTGTCTTAATCATTCGAACATGATCCTCAAATTGTACAAATGGTCAATTTTATATTTGCTTTTAATGACCAAATCATCCACGTAGCACTCCACTTGTTTGTGAATAAGTTTATCAAAGATCTTCGTCATAGCTCGTTGATATGTTGCCTGGCATTCTTCAACCCAAATGGCATCACTGTGTATCCAAAGATTTAAATTGACATTCTAAAGGCTGTAAGTGTAGCATCTTTTAGTGCCATTTTGATTTGGCTGTATCCTGACGATCTATTGTCGGCGTTATTTCGGGTTGGTTTGTGGGGAGTTGCGTGTAAGAAGTTGTCGGTCGCTGGAATCCATATGGTATCTTACTGTCATCCTTTTTGCGGAAGGTCACGGACACCCAACGGTGTCGTACTCATGGAATGCAGTGCTTGGCAACGTCTGCACCGTTGCCCTTGAGAACAAGTACTGAACTAACTGGAAGAGGAATCTCCACAGCTCCTCTGAAGTCACCAGGGCCGATTACATCGATTTCTTTTCCAAACAAAATATTACTCTTACTCATGAATGAGACCATACAGAAAGGCCTCATAAAAGTCATGATGGTCGATGTGCGGGGGAATGCAGTCACCTTCTTCATAAATGTTGATGATGCAACTGTTAGGAATGCAAGTTGCGGGTAGTATATTCCACTTAACCATTCTATTTATCATCCACTTTATCATCGGTTGTAACAGATCCACTTGGTCGTATCTGAGGATCCCAGGCGGATTCCCCTGTCTGTCGTTTGTAAAATTGTAGCAACATCCGCACTGGATGGTGATTCTTCCCTTTCCCCGCATCCATTTCTTCAGCTCAGAATACGTTCTTTCCATGAGAAGGCCCGCTCGACCTCTATCTCTTAAATTGAAGTTGCTGTCCAGAATGCTTCTTTCATCAATTTCAGAGAAAACCCTGGTATATAGCTCCAGGCCCTCCAATATGTTGACGAACTTTCCCTTAACTTCTTCATAGAACTCAAATTCTCTATTGTTTACCTTACTTATTTTATAGTATTCTACCATACCGGGAGTTGGGAGCTGCCTGGGGCGTTACTTCCTCCGGGCCTCGGCGGGAATCCAAACCGGTGCTGTCCAATCCGGAATATGAGATTCAACCTCAAATGGGATGTATGATCCTGGGCTCCGTGGGGCGCGCTGATCCGTCCCTAGTGGGACATACGGTTCATTTGCCACGAAATCTGGAGTCTGAGACTTGTTGGTGGTTGAAGTGTATTCTTCTAAGGTATTGAAATGCTGTAGATGTAAAACATTGCAGTCCGGGCATTCTACAAATGCGTCGGTGACTGATGTCCTGGTTGGTATCTCGACGTTGCATGTTGGCCAATCTCTGCACAAGATATCTGGGACCGGGGGCACATCTGATACTGTCACAAATCCTGACTCTTCATTTGTAGTGGGCAGGCTGGCAGAAGTCTCTCTCAGATCTGGATGGTAGATATGTCCCTCAGGAATGGGGGTAAGAAGACCTCTCACATCTCTTTGGCGCTTGCGCTCTTGTCGCAGAAAGGCTCTCTATCTCTTTCGGCTTGCATTTCTGCGTTGCGTCTTGCGTAGTGGAGTATTTGGTAGTTTTTCACTGTGGGCAGCTATTAAGCCCCTTGCTGGAGTAGCTATCATGGAGGGCAGTCGACTGGGCCCCTCCATCGGATCTTGTTCTGCTATCACGTTTTTACCTTTATGTGACACATCATCTTGAGTGGTCACCCTCAACAGTGAAGGTAGTCCCTTCTTTTCTTCATTGATGACTATGTCTATTAGAGGACCGTTGTAGTCCATATCAATCTAATTGAAATCCATGTTGAAATCTATGACACCTCCTAGTGGCACCATCTTTTCATTCAGTGAGAGGTTCCAGCCGTCCTGGAGGCAAAGATCAGCCTCTGTACTGAAATTTTTCTGCAGACGACAGAAAGAAACGTCAGTGGGCTGAAGTTTGGCACGAACAAGAACAAAATAGAGTATTTATTAGAGAAAATTTTAGTTTGTTTTGATGAAAATTATTACTCATTTTATGTGTGAGTTTTGTTTTAATTTAATGGAATTTTTAAAATCAAAATTAGAAAACAGAACGTGTGAAGCTCAAAAATTTTCTCAAAATTTTCATTGATTGAGGTTAATTACAAAATTTGGACCGTGTGGTAGACATTTGGCCATATAGATAACCCTAAAACAATCAAAGTTTCAAAGTTTCAAAGCAAGCAAAGGCAAGCGGAGGCAGGTGACATCACGCTGCGTAATAGGTTTTTAGGTATCGTCCATTTATCGGTAACATCGGTCTTTCACCCCGAAAGTCCACTAACTGGTAGGCTCCTCCTGTACAAACCCTCACAATGACAAATGGTCCCTCCCAAGTTGGCTCGAATTTTCCACCTATTTTGCGGCGAGCAAGAATAGGTCTTTTGAACACAAGTACGAGGTCACAAATTTTGAATGTCCTTGGGCGGACCAATTTGTCATGGGCTTGTACCATCTTTACCTGGTAGAGCTCCAAATGTTGATGTGCTTCCAATTGTTTACCCTCGAGACTCTCTAGTTCTTCAAGCCTGAGTTTTGTGCTTTCTTTTATTGTAAGTTGGTTGGCAATGGCAACTCTGAGAGATGGTGTCTGGATCTCTAGCGGTAGCACAACCTCAGTC
Organism: Phalaenopsis hybrid cultivar; assembly: GCA_002079205.1. Classification (NCBI taxonomy): domain Eukaryota; kingdom Viridiplantae; phylum Streptophyta; class Magnoliopsida; order Asparagales; family Orchidaceae; genus Phalaenopsis; species Phalaenopsis hybrid cultivar. The sequence continues at coordinate 95,682 of JXCR01128881.1, read as the reverse complement.
CCGTACACGAGCATATAAGGTGTACACTGAGTGGGAGTCCTGAAAGTCGTCTGGTAGGCCCACAAGGCTTCTAACAGTTTGTTATGCCAATCCCTTTTATTTTCATCTAGTGTTTTCTTCAAAATTTGTACCAGTCTCTTGTTGAAAGCTTCAGCCAGACCATTTGCTCTGGGATAGTAAATTGTAGAGTATCTCCAATCTATCTCATGTCTTCTGACAAAATTATTGATCTTCATACTTTTAAAAGTTGTCCCATTGTAAGAGATTATTCTTCGCGGTACTCCGAAATGATAGATGATTTGGCTTTTAAAAAATTGAAGGACGTGATGTGTCGTAACCTCACGTAATGGTACTGCATCTGCCCATTTGGAGAAGTAATCTATAGCGGCAAGTATGAATCTATGCCCTTTAGAAGATGGAGGGTCTATCGGACCTATTATTTCTGTGCCCCAACACTCGAATTGCCACGAAGCAACAGTTGGGTGTAGCACATTCGGAGGCTGGTGTAAGACCACCCCATGCACTTGGCATTGGTGACATCTTCTGGCTGTATCCATGCAATCGGAAATCATTGTTGGCCAATAATATCGGAGTCTTTTGATCTTCATTTTCCTTTTTGATTTTTACTGGTGAGCGCCACACAATCTGGAATGTACTTCTTTGACAATATTTTGTGCCTTGGCTCTGCTCAAACATCATAGCCACATTTGGTCGAACGATCTTCTGTAGAGAACATTTCCCACCAGGGCGTAAAACATGGCCCTTCTTGTGATGTGGTGTGCCTCAGACTTGTCCTCCGGCAACTTCCCAGTATGCAAATATTCTATTAATGGCTTGCAACAATCTTCGTTGATGTCCGCAACTGTATTTATTGTTTCTTTATTTCCAAGCTTGTGTAGAGTTTTGAAGTCGTTTCGAGACAAGACTCATCTTCCTTGCACCGTGACTTCGATGGAATCCTCCGGGGGACACACCATTTCCTTAGCTAATTTTGCTAAAGCGTCGGCATGAGCATTATCTCCCCGAGGAATCCAGTAGAAAGTCACCTCAGGAATCTGCTTCAGGAGCTTCATCGCGTACAGATGGTATTCTGCTAATCTTGGTTTTAGAATTCTGTATTGTCCGGCGACTTGCTGGATGATAAGTTGAGAGTCACCATAAGTGACAATGTTCGTTATATCCATTAAAATCGCCAACTCCAATCCGGTGATTAAAGATCATATTCTGCTTCATTGTTGGTACATGGCTCCGTCAGGTGGTACGAAAACCACAACATACCCTTATCTGGCGTAATAAAGATGAAACTGATCCCAACCTTGCCTGGTATAACTTTGCCTAATCCCTTGTCTTTCCTGGCTGACGAAGCACCATCAAAGTACATTTCCCAGTGCTGCGCACTGGAAAATTCCATCTGTAGTATCTGCTCGTCTGGTAACTTGTCGTTGAGAGAGGACTCAGCTGGCAGTGGGTGTGCAACAAGAAAGTCTGCTAAAATCTGTCCCTTGATAGTACAGAGGGGCACAAATGTTATATCAAATTGTAAAAAGATCATTGACCATCTTGCTAAACGTCCGAAGAGTGTCGGTCGGGTTGTCAAATATTGCAATGGATTAACTTTCGAGATTAGGGTAATCTTATGAGAAAGCATGTAATGTCTAAGCTTTTGAGCGGCGGATTAACTTTCAAAATTAGGGTAATCTTGTGAGAAAGCATGTAATGTCTAAGCTTTTGAGCGGCGAAAATTAGTTCCAGACAATGCTTTTCAATAAGTGGATACCTTATCTCCGTCGGTATTAAACGACGACTAAAGTAGTAGAGTGCATTTTCTTTTCCATCCTCATTGACTTGGGCTAAGAGAGCTCCAAGAGAGTCATCCAAAGCCGCGGTATAAAGTATCAATGGTTTCCTTGGGATAGGGGATGCCAAAATAGGAGGTGTTATTAAATATTGTTTAACGTCCTCAAAGGTCTCCTGGGATAGGGGCTGCCAAGACAGGAGGTGTCATTAAATATTGTTTAACATCCTCAAAGGCCCAGGGATAGGGGCTGCCAAAACAGGAGGTGTCATTAAATATTGTTTAACGTCCTCAAAGGTCCGCTGATGGCGTCCTTTTTAATTAATGCCGAGAAAGGCTGACACCTACCTGAGAGATTAGAAATAAAAAGGCGTCCTTTTTAATTAATGCCGAGAAAGGCTGACACCTACTTGAGAGATTAGAAATAAAGCATCTCAGATATGCTAACTTCCCAAAAAGGAACGTAGCTGTTTCAAGATTTTAGGGGGAGGCATTTCCAAGATAGCTTTAATCTTATCCAGAACGTAGCTGCTTCAAGGTTTTAGGGAGAGGCATTTCCAAGATAGCTTTAATCTTATCCGGGTCGATCTCGATTCTCTGATGACGGACAACCAATCCTAGAAATTTCCCGGAGGTGACGCCGAAGGCGCACTTTAAGGGATTCATTTTAAGGTTATATCGTCGTAACCGTTCAAACACAACCCTCAAATCGTACAAATGGTCTATTTTCCATTTACTTTTGATGACCAGATCATCCACGTAGCATTCTACTTGATTGTGAATGAGGTCGTCAAATATCTTCGACATTGCACGTTGATATGTCGCTCCGGCGTTCTTTAGGCCGAACGACATCACTGTGTAGCAGAAATCCAATCGGTGTTCTGAAAGCTGTAAACGCTGCATCCTCGGGAGCCATCTTGATTTGGTTATACCTAGACGATTCATCCATGAAGGAGAAAATTTCATGTGTTGAACTGATATCCACCATCATTTCCGGTATATGTAGTGGAAACTCGTCTTTTGGACATGCTTTGTTCAAATCTCTGAAGTCGACACAAACGCGGATCTGACCATTTTTCCTTTTAACAGGTACAATATTGGCTAACCACGTGGGGTACTTCTCTTCGTTAACAAATTTGGCGTCTATCAATTTCTTTACTTTGGTGATGACTTGTTGTTCTATTTCGAGGCGCATTCTCCTGGGAGCTTATTTTACTGGGGTTACATTCTTGTCCACCCCAAGTTTATAGACTGTAACCTCTGCTGAAAGTCCTGACATTTTTTTGTAGCTCCATGTGAAGAAATCTTTAAATTCTGCTAATAGTTTGACCAGTTCTGCAGACTCTTTGTCATCAAGTAGAGAACTTATAAATGTAGGTTGGGGTCATTCTTCAGTCCAGAGGTTAATCTCTTTCAATTCATTGATAGTGGATTTAATTTCTTCCTCAAATTCTGGCGGACCAACTTCTATTGGTTGATCAGTAGATTCATCCTCTACATCGAGAAAATCTTTTTTTGACTCACTAGTAACAACCATGCCAACTTCAGATTCATCGACTGGTCCAACTGTACCAAATCCGAGACCTTCTTTTGAATTGGGAGTTCGTCTTTTAGTATTTCACAATTTTTCAAAGAGTTGAAATTTATCTTTTGGTATTTTTTTTGGTAAATTTCACTGTTGGATTAACTTTTGAACACAAGGCGAGAAGTAACTAAAAGGCAATTCCATTAATTCATTAGAATCAACATCCAAATTTACATGTTTTTCAAGCTCAGTAGAGGTAGAAGCACAGTAAAATTTGATTGGCTTTGAACCAACACTACGGACTTCCTTGACCTCTAAACTTTCAACTTTTTAAGGGAGAATCGGAGTGAGGGTCATAGTATCCACATAGTGGTTTATCCGATCATACGTTGTTTCATATTCATTCCTCTCTGTATCTTCCAGGGATATCTCGTACTGAGGCTTCTTCTGTTTTGTCATCATTATTTCATCTTCAGAACTGTCTTCATCACCAATGTTGATAGCTGGCCTAGTCTGTTCAACAATTAAATTGATCTTTCCTCGTCCACATCCCCGGCCTCGACCTCGGGTGCGTGAACTAGAAGAACCTCCATCAACTTGTTGTAGGGGAGTGGTAGAACGTTGTTGAAGCGGAGTTGTATGGCCTTCTTTTTGTGATCCTTCTGAATCCTTATCTTTGTTTGTCAAAATTTCGCGCGAGAAGATAGTCCTCTTTGGAGGCGCGTAGTAGGAAGAATCTTCATGGATACCAACTTCATGCACTGAAAATGGTTGTAGATCTCCCTTGATGCAATTTTCTTGACCATCTTTGAGTATTTAATGCACTGGTGTAGAGATGATGGAACCATGTTATGCTCATGAATCCACGGTCGACCCAATAAAGCTTTAAAAGTGGTCTCGGCAACGATGATGTGAAATTTAACGATTGTTACAAGTTCTCCAACCTTCATAAGTAATGAAATTGATCCAAGGGCTCTTTCTCCCTTTTGGTTGAATCCTCTTAACATCATCTTATCGGGGATGAGCTCCGGAACGTCGAAGTCCAAATATACTAACGTCCGTAGACTCATCAAGTTAAGAGATGCTCCAGGATCCACTAAAATTGTGGATAATACAAATATGCCAATGTTGACGGAGATGTACAGCGAACGGTTGTTGTCGGCGGTACCGAGCAGCAAGTCTTCATCTGTGAAAGCTACCCCTGACTGTTCTCTCAACGAGCATACTTCATCTGAGGATGTGCTAGCCAACTGAGTTAAGTAAATTTCTGGATCTAGCAAAGGTGTAACCAGAGATTCTCTCATCTTCTTTGACAGGATCAGAGCATCGTAGATGCTTATCGGGTAGGCAACTTCCTAAGATGAGCTAGCACGTTATAGTATACTTTGTATGATCCTCTAATTTTGTCTTGATTATGTGATTCTTCCACAGGCGAAGGTGGGGGTATCTCTTCTCGGGTCATTATCTGATTTCCTTTATCCCTTTTCGCTCCTTAAGTTGACTTCTGTGATTTCTTCTTCTTGAGATATCATTGTTGAATCTTTTGGTGTCTTTTCCTCTTCTTTGGAGAGATCTAAGTTGATGTCAAGCGGTGTACCATGACGCTCGAGAGTTGGTTGTTCGTTATCGGTGTTGTCGTAAGCGATATCGTTGATGTCTTCCTTAGACTTGACAACAAGTTCATCGGACTCAAGTATGATTTGAGGATCATTTTAGGGATCGAGATCGCAATTAGCTTGGTCATATTCAGTCACGTTATTACCAGAAATAGTCAAAACATAGCCGAAATCACAACCATTATATTCATAAGACCCCAGAGGGACAAAAAGATAATCATCGAGGATTTTCTTCCCGAAATCCGAGACAACCAATCTAGTAGAGGCAACACCTATCGTACCCCTCGTGCTATCAATCTTGGTAGTGATACTTTTCTTTTTCTTGTTCTTTTTTCTTGATGATGACAGATTTTTTGGTGAAATCTTCATCTCGGGCTTGATATGCTGAAGACTCTGAATGGAGGCTTGTTTTGATGCAGACCGTAGCTTGTTCAGTATCTTCTTGGATGATCTGCTCCATACCTCACTCCATCCATCTTTGGTATTTGTAGAAGCTTGTTTCGATGAATCCTATATCCGATTGAGGACCTTCTTGAGTTCATCCCAAGTTGTACTTCATCCATTTGTTCCGGTATATGGATCAATTGAGGAGATTGACTCAGCTGAAATCATGTTTATGGAACCTTTTTCAGGTTCTCTCAAATATTCCTTCGATTGACTCAGCTGAAACCATGTTTATGGAACCTTTTTCAGGTTCTCTCAAATGCTCCTTCGAGATTGTTATATTCTCTTTTTGAGGTTCTTCTCAAGCCAGTCTTTAAAGACGAAGCATTTGTCTATAGTGTGTTCAAGTAACCAGAGGTACAGGCAATAATCTAGTTAATTCCTCGGGTTTCTTTGGATCAGGTAGTTTGAATTCTTGTTTCTTCATCAAGCTTTTGAATATTTTTTGTACAGCTTCATCTTTGAAAGAGTAAACAACTTTCTGTCGTTCTAACAGGGATATTCTTTTACCCGCTGTTCGAGGTGATCCCTCCTGAGACGGCCGTTGGTTGGGTTGACTGCTCTGTTTCTGAGAGTACTGTGATGAAGACTGACAATGATTTTCTGTATATATCCTTATCGGCTGCTTTACTTTGTCGACAGTTGCGACTACCCCTGATTTCTTTTCAAACACTCTGGTCACCTTAGCCTTTTCATGTAGCTCCATGTGCTTCATTTCTTCTTGAAGACTGCTTCATTTCTTCATTTCTTTTTTGAAACATGTATATAATTTTGCAAAAATTTTAATAAATCTTTGAAGTAGATGAAGGTGTATCTAACAGACTCCAAACTATGACTTATTGAGTCCCAAAAATTTTTAATGGATGATTTTAGAATAAAATATAACAAGTTTAATTTGTCCTTCAAAATATCCAAGAGATTTTAAAGTGTTTGGGGAATGACCATGAACTGCTTTAAAGATCGTTTAAAACATTTGATTTCATTTTGAAATTATCATATTATTCTACTAATCATCCCAGGTCCAATTAAAATTACCCCATTACTCAATGAACTTTGACAATTTAATCATCTCGAGGACAGGGTACTCAATTAATCAGCTGATATTTCACTTAAAAGTTATGTAGGTGAATGCCCCTAAGGCAAGTTTTAGTCATTAAAGACCTCAGTACCCATCACAAAAGCTTGGCTTGTAGTGCTAGTCATCAATCATATTATTTTCTAAATCTCATCAAATGAATTAAATATCATGCCTAGATCACTACCAAGCCCTTTAAATCTAATGGGAGAAAGATTAACAAATATTAAAATTTTATATATGGATTCTAATTAAAAGAAGTCACATCATCTTTACTTGTGGAATTAATTGTAAGTGAAACATCATCTCCTTAGCTTAAGCCCATCACATGGAAACCATTTGATTTTGATTAACTTCCAAATTCTCATAATTTAGAAAAATTTTAATTTTATTTTTATCATGGAAATGTGGGGTATGGGTTTCTACCTTTTACCCATTACATTTTGATCATCCAAACATATTCTTTAGAATCAAAGTTTCTCATTTTCCCTTTGGATTAATCCTAAATTTTGATTAAGGAACCAAAATCTAAAATGATCACTTTACCCTTGGGGCTCTTCACCTCATAACTCATTAAGAACCACTCAAACGAATTAAGAGATTTTACGGTACCCTATCCACAGAGTAATTAAAACATCAGAGGGGAAAAATGTGGTTTTCAGATTTTAATTTAATAATTATTATTTTTAACTTTTAAAAAAATGATTTTTGAAATCAATTTATTTAATCAATCAAAATAATTTTTTTGATTTATAGAAACATTATTAAAGATTTCTTTAGTTCGATAAATACTTAGACAAAATTTCATGATTTTTTGAATCAAATCTTTAATTTAATTATTTATTGATCTTTATGATTTAATTTGAATGCAAAACATGTTTATTTTCAAAAATTATATTATATATTTTTATTAAACCTCTGTGATTCCAAAGAACATAGAGAAATAAATTTTATATTTTTATGTTTTTTAATTTATTTATTATAATTTTTTATTGAGAAAATATAAAAATGTCTTTTAAGCCTTTATAAATTTATTTTATAACTTAGTAAAATTAGAAAAATGTTTTAATGAGTCATAGATGATTAGGAAGCAATTAGGCAAATTTTTAAATTTTTTTGTATTTTTGAAATTTTTAACTATTTTTAATTAGTTTTAATTCAAGTATTTTGTCAAAGATGACTTTTATTTTTCCTAAGTGCTCCTCGTCTCAAGGAACTCAGAAATCCACTTTTCATATTTTTTTCTAAGTGTATTTAATTTAATATAATTATTTTTGTGCAAAAATACAATGTTTCTTAAAAAATAGACTTTAGTGCTTAAACTTAATCAAATAATTTTTAAATTTGTTTTACAGTGTTTTAACATCATTTTTATGCACAATGTGGAGTGGACTTTGTTGATATTTTAGAAATATTTAATTTGCATAAATTATTACAAGATATACAAAGTTAATTAAATACAAATATTTACAAAATTATTGAAACCATCATGATATTTTTCCTAAGCTTCTTTGACCATAGGAAACATAATAAAATTTATCCCATAATATTTCAAGTGATATTTCAATTTATACAATTAATTTCAGCCAAAATAGCCATCTTAGCTTTAAAATAAGGGTTAGAAGCACGGAGATGTCCTCTGACCTTGAACAAATTAGATAACATGGCCTCTGTAATGAAAAATAGACCATCAAAATTTCTAGCTATTGTGAGCAATGCTTATCCAAAATGAGTTGAAATATTACAAAGAGAATTCAATTAATTAAAAATCAAAGAGTCAACCAAATTTTTTTTGGTTCATTATTCTCCTCTGCTCACTAAGCAAGAGAGTGTTTTTATTTTATTTTCTACACAAAGTTATGATTTTTCAAAATTCTAGAATTAAAATAAATCAAAAAATCCCTAATTTTCTACTTATCTACCTCAACTGCCACGTCAACCTCATCCTCTTTGAGCTTTACACGCGGCGCTCTGCCATTTGACGCCGCCAGACACATCAGTTGCCATGCGACCCATGGTTCACATACCAAGAGTTCGTCCGACTTGATCTCCTCCATCCATCAAATAAACGCGGGATCAGGCGGCTCCCCGTCATCGTCCCCAAGTGAACTAACCCGTAACCCATTCAACATAAAGCCAAATATCTCCCTCTAGACTTAACCAAATCGCATGGAGCTTATACGGTATGAAATACAGTAAATACGCATGGAAAATCACAAAGGCTCAAATTAGGGTTAGAGCTTTATACCTTTTTTTGGAGAGTGGAGGCCTCAATTAGATGGTTGTAGCAGCTTTGATTGGGTACAACATACCACTAGATGAACTCCTAGGCCTTGGTGAATTGTCTAAGTATGATTTTGATCAAGGTTGTTTTCAGGTGTTGATCTAGAACTATGTTAGAGTCTGTTTAGGATAGGGCTTTTGTGGGGAATCAACTCCTCTCACTCTAGTGATGGTGTGGGCAAAGTTAAATGAGTTTTGGTGGACTGTGGAGGAATGGGGAAATATGTACTAGTTCGGGCTGAAATTTTGAACTCAAAATTGAGTTGTCACAGTGGGAACCAGAGGGAAAAAATAGTAGGTTTGAGCTGATGAGTTCTTGGATAGTTTCTGAAAGTAATTGGACAGAGTTTCCCTAAGGAATTTGCTAGATCTTTTTTTTTTGGCTGTGGAGGGGGTGGCTTAAATAAAAGAGGCTATGGTGGCTCTCAGACCAAGCTAAGGTGGCCAAGGTGTTGCCTATGCGGAGGAAAGAAAGGCCTTAACAACCAATCAAGCTTAGTCAGCTCATGTGACCTAAATTTTGGGTTTTGGTAATCTTGGGCTCCTTTGAGCTAACAAGTTTCCAGTGGCAGAGGTGGTGGCTGGGTATGGGCGAGCCACCTCTTAGCTCAGGGGGGTCAAGGGGTGGCTAATTCTGATAAACTCCCAAGGGTAAGCAATGATGGCAAATATATTTCAAGTTTTGGCTAAATGTGGGGTGAAATCCCTTACATCAAGGGATCGTTGTTCAATACCTCATCTAGGCTGGTTTATATGTGTTTAGCCTAGTCACTAGTGTGCACTTGGTGGCTGGAGTGGTCCTTGGTTGGCCAATTTGGCATGACTTTACCAATTTTTGTGCATGGGTTCAATTTGGGTCAAATTGGCTTGAAGTTTGGTTTGGCATGGGCTAACCATAACATTGAACTTAATTTATTGATCAAGATGATATATGGTTGTCACAAGGAGTTTGGAAAAGATTTGGAGTGATTTTGAATTGATTTGGAGGGTCAATTTGAAGGATTTTGGACATTTTGAGCAATTTAGGGATGTTGGGTTAGTCTTGGGTTTAGTTTAGGCTAAATTTGTGGTAAGTCCAAATTAAGGGTTCAAAAAGTTCTAGATGGATGTTATGAAGAGTTCTCAACATTATTTGGGTGTCAATTTTGGGACTTGGGCATTCAATTTGGTGACATTTGGAGATATTGGTAACATGAGGCAAATTTGGGGGTCTTCAATTTAGCTAAAATAAGGCTCAAAGTATGGGTCAATTGAGTTGCGATTTTGTTTAAATTAAGTTTTTTCATGATGAATTTGAGTTTAGAATTGAAATTGGAAAAAATCGGAACCAAATTGGTGGACATTTGGGGTGAATTAAGGTAATTCAGCCTTTAAGGGAAATTTGGGGCTTTTGGTCAAAATGAGTAAATTTTTATTCAATTGAAGGGTCCAAATTGATTTTTGGGACATTTGAAATGATTTTGAAGGTTTTGGGAAAGTTTCGGCCACCAAGGGTATTTTGATAATTTTGGCAATTTTAGGGAGGTTTTGGGCTCTTTGGGTGGTTTTAAATGGTTTGAGATGATTGTTGAACAAATTTGGGTATTTTGGGTGAAATTGTGAATTTTGGTTAGACTTAGGGATTGGGGGTGTTATGGTAAATTGGTTAGATTTGGGGGGGGTGGTAAAAGGCTAAGTTAGGTATTCTGGTGAATTTAAGGTGCCAACCATCCTATTTGAGCGATGGACCAATGGAATCTCCATTTAGGTCCTGTATGTACTGGTCTTATCTAAACTATAGCTTAGGGCTAGTGGATCTAGGGGACCATCTACATCAGTCTCCCAAATAAACAAGGGATCAAAGTTAACAAGTTTGGGTTTAATGTTGTGAGTGGAAGTGTAATGCGCGAGTGACAGTGTATGCCAGAGTCAACCCCAATGCCAAGCAATCCTATGGGAACTCTCCTTGAGCTCCCTTATAGTGGGAACTCTCAAGGGTCCATTAGTCCATAGCTCATATAGGGATGGCTAGGTGAGTCTGGCACAGTCATAGAGTCCATAAGGTTGCTGTAAGGATTTGGTTTGATCAATTTGGCATGGCTTGGTCAATTTTGGTGCATGGGTTCAATTTGGGTCAAATTGGCTTGTAGTTGGGTTTATATTAGGCTATCCACGAAATTGAGCTCAATTTATTGAGCAACTTGGTGTGGATGATTGTCACAAAAAGTCTAGAAATGATTTGGCGTCTATTTGGATTGATTTGGAGGGTCACATTCTTAAAATTTTGGCACTTAGTCAATTTTGGGGGTGTTGGGTTAGACTTTGGTTTGAGTTGGGCTAGAGTTTTCCAAGTTCCAAATTATGGTTCAAATTATCTCTAAGGATTATCATGAAGAGTTTTTAATATCATTTGGGGGGGGGGGATATTTGGGGTTATGGGGTTAAATTTGCTTAAATTTGGAGAGATGGCTAATTTGGGGCAAAATTGGGGGTTTTGGTCCAAATTAGTTTTAAGAGAAATTGAGGCTTGAACAAGGCCAATTGAAGGTTCAATTTAGTGTGTAGAAATGTTTTAAGGTGTTTATAATTCAAATTTGGGGCAATTGGATTGATTTGAAGGTTCAATTAAGTGAGATTTTGGTAGTCACAGTCAAGTTTTGTCATGATGAATTTGAGCTTAGAATTGAAATTGGGGAAATTTTCGATCAAATTGGTGGACAATTGAGGTAAATTAAGGTAATGGGGCCTCTAAAGCCAATTTGGGGCTTTTGGTAAAACTTAGTCAAATTGGTTAAATTGAGCTCAAATGAGCGTATTTTTGGTAAACTTATTTTGGTATTTTTGGCCAAATGATGGGTATTTTGTAATTTTAAAAATTTTGTGTTGTTCTAGGAAATTTGGATAGTTTCAAATGGTTTGAAATGATTTTTTATCCATTTTTTTTGTTATTTTTGGGTAATTTTGGGAATTTTCGCCAATTTTGTGGTTTCAAGAGCATTTGGTAATTTGGGTAGATTTGGGGGCAAAAGGTTAAGCTTGGTATTTTGGTAAAATTGGGGTGTAAATCACCATGCTTGAGCCATGGACCAATAGAATTCCCTACTTTTTGTTCTCCATGCATCTGTCTTAGCTAAACCCTAGACTGCAGTTAGTGGGTCAAGGGGACTATCTATATGAGTCTTCCAAAAGGATAAGAGACCAAAGTTTGGTTGCCTTGGGCTTAAGGTAGTGAATGGAAGTTTAATGTGCAAGTGTGTGTGTGAGAGCAACCAAGACTACACCACTAGAGGGCTAACCCTAAGGCCAGAAAATTCTATGGGGACTCACCTTGAGCTTCCCCATATTGACCCCAGCTAGGAAGTACTAGAGGTTAGGACCAAAATGTGGTGAGTCCCCCATATTGACCCCACCTATGAAGTGATAGAGGTTAGGACCAAAATGTGGAACTTCAAGGTGAGCAAAGAAGAGTTTAGAGTTTCTAATGGTGAAGGTTCCTTTTCTAGTCCTCTAGGAATAGTCAACAGGAAAGTCCTATGACTAGAATTTAGGCTACTAAAGAGGAAAGAGTAGACCTCAACCAATCGTGAGGTTAACAGACATCCAATGAATCCATTATAAAAAGTTTGAATTATTAATAATCTGACAACACATGGTGAGGACACTTTCTGAGGAGATCTTTAAATCACTTACAGTCAGTCAGTGGCTGATACCTCAAGTAATACTGTGTATCATGATGTTTCAAAGAAAACCTTAGTTCTTAGAAGCACAAACACCGTGATTATCTAAAAAGGGGTCCAAATCCAAAAATAAATGCAATGCAATAAAACTCACCATTAAACAAAATAAAAGTCAACGTTAAAATAAAACTCTGTGTCTCATAAATTTGCATAAATCTCTGAAAAGACATTTTAACAAAACTTAGCACTGCATGAACTTCTACAAACATTCTCTGCACTCAGAAAAACTTTTCCCAATCTGTACAATCATCAAATCTCATAAAAATTGCAAAATCTTTGCACTCTTAAAATCTCAGCAAAATTCTTCAAACTCTGCATTCGTGAAATCTCAGCAAATCTCTGTATTCATATAATCTTGGATAAATTTTCATAATCTCTACATAAACTAAATTTCAATAAAATTCTTCATCAATCTCAGTTTTTCAAAATCTTAACAAAGTTGCAAAATCTTTGCATTCATTAAATTTCAGTAAATCTTTGCAAATCTTTATTTTCACAGAATCTCAGCATTTGGGCTAGGCCTTCACCCTACTCCTTTCTCAGCACTCAGCATATGGGATAAGCCTTCGCCCTACTCCCTTCACAGCACTTAGCATTTGAGATATGCCTTCACCCTACTCCCTTGTGAGTAATCTTAGCATTTGGGATAGGCCTCGCCCTACTCAGCACTAAGGAAATCTCAGCATTCGGGATAGGCCTCCTTCTACTCCTTCTCTGCAATTCTGCTACATTATGGATTGGATGTGAGTTCCCAAGCTTTCCTTTTTATAGTTTTTCGTCACCTCCTATACTTGATGTGTGTTCTTAAGCTTTCCTTTCTGAGGTGACAAATTTCTGAAATAGGCTTAATACCACCTTAAATGGAGCACGACATCCAATCCTGAGCTTTTGAGATAAGTCTAAGGCCACCTTAATTGGAGTATGACATCTGATTCTCTACATAATATCTTTGAGATTGGCTTAAGTCCACCTTAAATGAAGCACGACACCTTATTATCATCTTCCATGATTGGTTTAAGGCCACCTTAAATGGAATACAACATCCGATTCTTCACATGATATCTTTTAGATAGGCTTAAGACCACCTTAAATGGATCACGACACCTTAATCTCATCTTTCTAGATCATCTTAAGACCACCTTAAATGGGATACGGCATGCTATTCTCTTCATGATATCTTTGAGATAGGCTTAATACCATCTTAAATGGTGCACGACACCCTACTCTCATTTTTTGAGATTGGTCTAAGGCCACCTTAAATGGAACACGACATCCAATTCTCTACACGATATCATTGAGATAGGCCTAAGACCACCTTTAATGGAGCAAAGCACCCTATTCTCATCTTTTGAGACTGGCTTAAGACCACCTTAAATGAAATACAACATCTAATTCTCTACACGATATCTTGGAGATATGCTTAATGCCACCAAAAATAAAGCACGACACCATATTTTTATCTTTCGAGAATACCTTAAGGCCAATTTAAATGGAATATGACATCCAATTATCTACAAGAAATCTTTTGAGATAGGCTTAAGAACACCTTAAATGGAGCACAATCTATTATCATCTTTTGGGATTGGCTTAGGACCACCTTACATAGCGTACGAAACCCCATTCTCTATATAAATTTTTGAGATGGGACGAAGACCACCATGAATTTGTTAAGGTATCCTATTCTCTTTTATATGCACTTTCGATATCTTTTGGGTTGGAAGTGAGTCCCTGTGCATTCCATCCTAATTTGTTCTCCTTTTCTATTTCGGTCATTCGAAATTAATTTTCACTAAATCAAAATCGAAATTAAAGTGAAACCATCAAAATTGAATCAAGTATTCTCTGCGGCCATAAGTTTTCTTGGTGGTTTTCTCCATAAATTTGTCACGTAGCTCTTCACTTGGGTTAGCAACCACAAATCACTTTGTAAATTATTTTCTTAAAGTTTTGCTCGCCAATCCCCATTAGGAGTCTCTGTATACTCCCTAGCGGAAACCTTCAAATTTTCTCTCTTCTCTGCTCTGAGCCTATCGATTTAGGCAGTTTTGTTGGTTGGTTGGTCTCGTCGATCAACACCAATACGTGTGGTGTGCCTTCCAAGCACATCACACCTATTGGGGGTCCATGTATTGACCTAACTTTTGGTTGCGGTGTAGTCTTTCTTCTTTAGAAGTTTAGGATCTAGCTATAGAAATTTCCTGTTGACTATTCCTAGAGGAATAGTTATGGTACCCTCACAAATAGAATTTCTAAACTTTTCTTTGCTCTTCTTGAAGTTTCATATGTTGGTTTTAAACTCTACCACTTAGTAGGTGAGACTAATATGATGGAGCTCAAAGGGAGTCTCTATAGGATTGTTTTTCCTTAAGGCTAACCCTTGGTGGTGTGTCCTTGGTCAGTCTTGCACACATGCACTTGCATCTACACTCATAACCTAAATCCTTAACCACTTGTGGTTAGCTTGATAACATACTCTTTTTTTGAAACTCATCTGGATGGTCCCCTAAACCATTAGCCCTGGGCTAGGGTTGGCTAAGACCAGCCTATGGAGGATCCATAATTGGACTTCCCTTGTGCTCATGGCTCAAATAAGGTGACATTAGGATTAACATCCTGAATCAATCCAAATTTTGCCAAATTCCAATTTTTGACCCTTCTTTTCATTAAACTTCACCAAATTACCAAATTGCCTCTAAACCCTAAATTTTCCAAAAAAATCCCAAAATTACCCAAATTCTCAAAATCTCTTAAAAAATAATTTCAAACCATTCCAAAGCAATGGAATTTACCAAAAATCCTCAAAATTTCCAAAATTTCCAAAATTTCCAAAATACCCTTCATACCTAAAAAATTCCAAAAATCCCTAAAATCTTCAAAATCACTCCAAATGTCCCCAAAATCAACTCAAAGCACTCTATTGAGCCTAATTTGACCATGACCCATTTTGACCAAAATCCTCAAATTTCCCCTAAATACTTAAATTCCCGAAAATCACTCCCAATTTCCACTAAATTGACTTCAATCTCCCCCAATTTCAATTCCAAAATCAGATTTGTCATCTCCAATCCCAATTGAAACCAAATCTAAGCCCAATTGAGCCCAATTTTAAGCTCAATTGCAAGCCCAATTCAAAAGACCCAATTTTTTCCATACTCTTAAATCCCCCAATTTGAACCCCACGATCAAGTTAATTTACCAAAATCAGAACTTCAAATTCTTCATAACATTGCCCCAAGTCAGTTTGAACAAACAATTAACCCAAATTCAAACTCAAAACTCACCCAAATCCAACATAAGCCGAATCACCCAATTTTCACCAAAAGAGAAAATTTATCCAAATTGAACCTCTTAATCCCACAATCAAAGTCTAAAACTCTACATGACAATCACCCACATCAAATTGAACCATCAATTGAACCATAACAAAACCCTATCCCAAACCAAACCCATGTCTAACCCTAATTGCCCAAAATTGACCATATGGCCAAATTCCACAAAATTGACCTTCCAAATCAATTCAAAATCACCCAATTGGTATCCAAAACTTCTCATGAAAATCATCAATAACAGATTGATTAATCACTTGACAAAAATCTTAGCCCAAACCAAACCTAGACCCAAGTTGAACCAAAACACAAACTTCTAACCAAAGTCATACACTTGAGCAAATCAAGTCAAATTGCCCAACTTAAGCTCACCACAACTAACATTTGGACCCTAAGAATTAGCCTAGATCCACCTTGCCTAAACTAGTTGAGCCATGGACCAAGGGTCCCTTGATTTATGTATTTCTTATCGAAAGAGGCTAAACCAATAGAAGATCCTTCACAAGCCTTCCCAAGCCACAATTTAATCACAATTAAGACTCCTCTGAGATTCCAGAGTCAAATGAGCACCTCCCTTAGCCTAACCGACCAGCCTAGTCACTACATAAACCAAAAACTGAGAGCCCATCTTAAATCAAACCCTTCACACCCATCCAATGTATCCAGCTTCAATTGGTCTTTGACACCGCTCAACCCTTCACATCAGCAACTGATTACACCTAAATTGAGGCTCAGCCAACCACCCCAAGCTTCTCCATTTAAACACCACCCTCTCACAGCCAAACATAGAACGTGCTCAATTCCTCGAGGAAACTCTGCCAAATTGCTCCTAGAGACTCTCCCAGCCTTCCTAAGCTCAAACCACTAATTTTCTAGCCCCCTCATCCACTGCCTGAGCCCATTGTTTGAGCTCAAAACTATGGTGGATTTTTGGTCATTTTTTGAAACACTCAAAACCAGAGCAAGGTGACACTTTGAGGAGGTTTGTTGGTAGGGTTATAAACAAAGCTGAGCTTGAGGGAGCTCACGCTAAGCTCTTGTTCGGCTCGTTTGAAATTGGCTTGAGTTCAAAACCGACTCGTGAATAGTGTGTTCAAGTTTGGCTTGAATTAAATATTCGTGTTCATGTTAGGCTCAACATTGGGATTTTAAGATTAAACTGAAGAAATAGATTTAGAGTGCTAGATTTGAACCTGGACCAAATGTATGGAAAACAAGACACATAACCACATCACCACAAGAACAATTATGATTTAAACCTAGATATAAATACTATAATATATTATTATATAAATAATATGTGTAATATATTATTATATAAATAATTTTATAATTTTTGTTTATTTCAAGCTAAAATGAGCCAAACACAAGCGAAGAAAGAGTGTTTGTGTTTATCTCGTTTGTAATTTGAGCTTTAAAAATTCTTTGTTTTCAGCTCGTTTACTTAATGAAGGAGCCGAACACGTGCTACATAATGAGCCGAACATGGGTTGTTCGCAAATTATGAGTTTTTTTTAGAGCCCTATTCCTTGCACCCAACTAAAGCTTCCACAAACATCTGATTGAGGCCTCCCCTCTTAGACTCAGGTACATTACCTAAACCATAATTTTTTGCTCATTTTGGGCCTTTCTGAAGAAAATTTTAATTTTATAAGCATGTAGCTGCTAACAATCGAGGCTCTTCATTCGCATTCACCGCCAATTCTTGTTTGTGCCCTCATGTCAAAATGTCTTTTATCGATAAGGATGTTGGAGCCGTCACTCTATTTATCTGTCTTATTGCCTTATTTTTCCAATTTACCTTAACCTTTTGGAACAAGTAAAATATCCTCAAGTATTAAAGGAATTTGGAAAAATGGAAAGGGCAAATGATTGAAAACAAGAGAAATGTTGGGTGGTAAATTTATAGAGAAAACTCTAGAATGTCAAAATATTATATAAGGATAACCACATAAATGGTCTGATAACTACAAATTTAGGCTGATCACCTATTCTGAATTCTTAATTTTCTTATAGGAGCAAGTTTTTACTGTTAATTACATCTTAGGCAATTCTAGATTTACCTAAGAACACTCCTGATTGACGTTAACATTTGTTCTTCAAAGAAATGTTAAGATTAAGGAAATAAACATCAAATGTTTTATTCCTGGGGTAATAGATTCCTATAAATCTGATTCTACCCTAAAGGTTTTATTTTGTTTGTTCTTATTATGTCATTTCATTTATATCTTGTCATTTTGTTGTTTTATATATTTCATGTCAATTTTTGTTCATGGCTATCCTAAAATTTCTGGTTTTGTGTTATGTCATGTCATTTTGTTTATGTCATTTTATTTTGTTTTATCTCTATTTGTCTAGTTTTTTTGATCTTGAAATTCCGCTTTCGAATTTCATCCTACAAAATAGAGTTAGCACACCCTATAACATGCAAAGGAAATCTAGAGTGAAATTTTCTTTTCATGTCTTCAATAAACCTGCAAAAGAGAACATGATTAGCATAAAACCATGTTGTCAGTTTTATCAATTTTAGTTGGTCATTTAATTAATTGAATAATTTTTAAACGCCCTAGTCAAGATGTCTATGGCTTCTTCATCCCGGGGCCCTGAAGTATTTAGATTTACTTAGTTTGAAAAGTTTTTAAACTAGGATCAGAAGATTCTTGTCAACAACCATAGATTGCGTCATCCAAGAAATCTTCATAAATTTGAACACAAATGTTTAAGTTGTGTTTTAATGTCTTTTAACATGAATTTTATGTCATTTATGTCGGTGAGTTAGATTTTTATGATGTCATTTATTTTAGGTTATATTTTAATTAGACCTGAGAGAGTTTAATTGAAACCTAAGATTTAGGTTTAATGTTAGCAAAACAGATGATGATTCAAGTTCAATGTAGGTAGAACTCAGAGTTTTAAGTCCAATGCGAATAGGACTTAAAAAGTTCTAGCTTCAATATAAGTAGAACCTATTAATTAGAAATGGTTTAAGTCTAATGTAATTAGTACTTAAGATGTTTAGGTTCAATTTAGGTAGAACCTAAGGATTGTATTGGTTTTAAGTCCAATGTAGTTAGGACTTAAGGTATTTAAGTTTGATGTAGGTAGAACCTAAGGATTGAATTGGTTTCAAGTCCACTTTAGTTAGGAGTTAAGGTATTTAGATTCAATGTTGGTAGAACCTAAGCGTTGAACTGGTTTTAAGTCCAATGCAGTTAGGACTTAAGGTATTTAGGTTCAATGTATGTAGAACCTAAGGATTGGAAATAGTTTAAGTCCAATGTAATTAGGACTTAAGATGTTTTAGGTTCGATGTAGGTAGAACCAAAGGGTTGAATTAGTTTTAAGTCCAATTTATTTAAAACTTAAGGTATTTAGGATCAATGTAGGTAGAACCTAAGGATTGAATTGGCTTAAGTCTAATGTAATTAAGACTTAAGGGTTGAGTTAAATTAGATTCAGTTTTGATTGGACCTAAAGTTTATGTTGATCTAAGTTCAATTTGAATTGAACCCAAATTTAAAGTTTGATTTAGGTTCAGTATATGTTGAACCTAGAGTTGTTTGACTTAGATTCAGGTTAGATTGAACCTAAGTTATTGGTTTGACTTATGTTTAATATTGGTTGAACTTAAGTTTGAAGTTGATTTGGGTTCAAGATTTCTTGAACCTAATGTTTGGGTTAACTTGAGTTCAAGTTAGGTTCAATGTGGATTGCACCTAATCTTTGGGTTAACTTGAGTTCAAGTTAGGTTGAACTCAATCTAGGTTTCGGTTAAGTTTGGTTCAATGTGGGTTGAACCTAATATTTGGGTTAAGTTTGAGTTCAAGTTAGGTTGAACTCAAATTAGGTTTTCTTTGGATTCATTAAACCTAATTAGGGTTAGGCCTAATTTTGGTAAGGTTTATTTGATTAATTAGAACTTAATATGGGTTAAGTCTAATTGAGTTTAAGGTTAATTAAACCTAATTTTGGCAAGGTTTAATTGTTTAATTAGACTTAATATGGGTTAAGTCTAATTAGGTTTTAAAGGTTAATTAAACGTAATTTTGATAAGGTTTAATTGATTAATTAGACTTAATATTTGTTAAGTCTAATTGGGTTTAAGGTTGATTAAACCAAATTTAGGTAAGGTTTAACTGATTAGATAGAATTAATATGGGTTAAGTCTAATTGGGTTAAAGGTTAGTTAAAGTCAATTTAGATAAGGTTTAATTGATTAATTAGAATTAATATGGGTTAAGTCTAATTGGGTTTAAAGGTTAATAAAACCTAATTTAGGTAAGGTATAATTGATTAATTAGAATTAATGATGGTTAAGTCTAATTGTGTTTTAAAGGTTAATTAAACCTAATTTTGGTAAGGTTTGATTGATTAATTAGACGTAATATGGGTTAAGTCTAATTGGGTTTAAGGTTAATTAAACCTCATTCTGGTAAGGTTTAATTGATTAATTAGACTTAATATGGGTTATGTCGAATTGGGTAAATGTTAATTAAACCTAATTTAGGTAAGGTTTAATTGATTAATTAGACTCAATATGGGTTAATTCTATTTAAGTTTAAGGTTAATTAAACCTTATTTGGGTAAGGTTTAGTTGATTAATTAGACTTAATCTAGGTTAAGTCTAATTGAGTTTAAAAGTTAATTCAACCTAATTTTGGTAAGGCTTAATTGATTAAATATACTTAATATTCGTTAAGTCTAATTAGGCTAAGGTTAGTTAAGCCTAGTATGGTTATAGCCTTAATGATTAATTAGGTCTAATGGATTAGACCTAATTAAGGTTTGATTTTGTATTAAACCTAATTTAATTAAGGTGTGATTTTGTATTAAATTTAGTTTAATTAACGTTTAATAGGTTAATTAAGTCTAATGATGTCTTTTAAACCTAATTAAAGTTTGATTTTGTATTAAACCTAATTTAAATTAAGGTTTAAATGGTTAATTAAGTCTAATTATGTCTTTTAGACCAAATTAAAGTTTGATTTTGTATGAAACCTAATTTAATTAAGGTGTAATGGGTTTAATTAGGCCTAAATGTGTTTTAAACCTAATTAGGTTTGTATTAAGTTAAACCTAATGTAGTTAAGGTCTAACTATGGTTTAAATAGGTATAAATGTGGTTTAGGCCTAATTTGGGTTTGTTAAGTTAAACCTAATGAAGTAAAAATTTAACAAGGGTTTAATTAGGTCTAAATGTGGTTTAAACCTAATTAGGTATGCATTGAGTTAAACCTAATGTAGTTAAGGTTTAACTAGATATAATTAGGTTTAAAGGTGGTTTAAACCTAATTAGGTTTGTATTAAGTTAAACCTAATGTACTTAAAATTTAACAAAGGTTTAATTAGGTCTAATTGAAGTTTAGACTTAATTAAAGTTTGATTTTGTATTAAACCTAATTTAATTAAGGTTTAATGGGTTAATTAAGTATAATGATGTCATTTAGACCTAATTAAAATTTAATTTTGTATTAAACCTAATTTAATTAAGGTTTAATGAGTTAATTAAGTCTAATGATGTCTTTTAGACCTAATTAGGGTTTGATTTTGTATTAAACCTACTTTAATTATAGTTTAAAGAGTTAATTAAGTCTTATGATGTCTTAGACATAATTAAAGTTTGATTTGAGTCTATTTTGAGTTAGACTCAATATTGACTTAGTCCATGATGACATGAGCTAAGTATGGTGAGGATAGGATTTTTAGGGTTTAAAATATTAATTTATAATTAATAAATTTTAACCCTAATGTAAAAATGTCATTTTAAATTGTCTAATGGTTTGAGAATTGTCAATTTATAAGGTTATTGTCTGTCACCTTAAATTTCCTAACCATTTTCCAATTTTATTTTCCTTGATTTTCATTTCTTATAATTATTGTTAATACAAAGTGCCTTGAAAGTTAGGAAATGATGTCTTAAAGGATTTTTAAGGGCCTAGAGATAAATCCCAAAAAGTTTCAAAATATTTAAAATTATAAATAATTTTTAATAATTAAATTACTATAGAGAGTAATTAATTAATTATAAATTGAATATAACTAATTAAATTCTAATTTTATGTCCAAAATATTCTACTCATTGTCCTGAGTTCAGAGGTATTTTTGTTTTATTTTTGTGATTTTTGTGTGTCAAGATATCAAATTTTGAAGTTTTCATGATTATTCTGAAATTAATTAAAACTTAATTAACCTGAATAATCCCTAAGTCGACACGTGTTCTCGTATGCATCAAAACGTGCTTGATCTACTTTGGGGCTCGGAACAAGGAGTTTAAGCAGGATTTAATCATAGCCATCCATTTTTAAAACTGAAAAAAGGACGACATCTATGCATCTTTTTCCTCTGCCCATTTCTATGGACCGTCTATCTTCTAAGGACAATATTTCACTCGATTCTTAATGAAATCAAATGAAATTTGTTCCTAAAGCTTCATCTCAAGATGGAGAATTCATCCATACGGTGATGTATGGGTTGTGAAATAGTTCGCTTCACAATGTGTCAAACTCGAGCGCGAATTGAGTCAAAAGAACCATACCTTGGCCTCGGTTGATGAAACTTTGATTGGTTTGGTTTTATAGCTTTGCCGCCTTGAGCTTAATAAGCTTTGCCACAACTCAATTTGAGACAAAATTGGGTCTATATAAAAGTTTGATCAGAAGGTGCCACAGTTTGAACTCAAGATGGGTTTGAGTCTATGGGAAGACCCGATTTTGATTGGATTCTTCCTCTTTGAGGTTAGGGATAGATTTGGAAGAGCTAATTTGAAATTTTGAGGGGTTTTATGTCAAACCTGAAAATTGTTCTACTTTTGGGTAGAGAAATTGGAAGAAACCAGTACATGCTATAGGCTGAATTAATGTGGATTCAACTCCTAACACTGGCAAGAATTTCTCTCAAGGGTGTTTGAGGTATTAGGCAGTATATGACTCTCCTCTCTCTCTCTCTATAGCTCACTGGTTTGACATATAAATAGGCTTTAGAAGAGCCATGGATGAGCCTTGATCAACTTATATTCATTTAGGATGTTATTGACCACATTAATGATGGTTTCTAGATAGAATTTTGGCTGTGGATAACTTCACTTGAACTTCCAAGGTCAAACTCATGTGGAGTAGGCTTTAACTAAAATCCTTGGCTTCCCCTCATTGGCTCACTTATGAGGTGGATAATATTAGCTAGAATTTACTGAGATAGCCTTCCCCACATAATTCCATCAGCTCATTCTATGGATTAAAGGAAACATGACACATATGCTTCTTACTCACCTTTCTCCTCATGATGAATTTAATCATGATAAATGAGGCTTATCTAAGTTATTTCTTTCCATCGGTGAGGTTTTGTGGTGTTCTCCACCTAACCTTCCATGTCTTGCCCTGGTTTTAAGAGAGATTGACACATGTCCCTTCACTCGTGATGGTCTCATTATGATCTTTAACCATGGTTAAAATCATGATTAATGGGTTGGTTAAAGTACCAAATATGTCATGATGGGTCTAATGGGTTTTAGATGACCCATTAATGATCCCTCATAAGTCAAATTTAGGATTTAAATTTAAAATATGGTTTTAAGGTCACAATGGATTTGTCTTGCCATGAGCTTAAACCATAATTTTTTATTTGAACCCTAGGTTTAATAGTATTTAATTTAACTCTCATTTAATTAATTAATTAATTAATTAATTAAGAGAATAAATTATTTTGATGAAGATATCAAATTTTGATCAAAATTGTGAGTTTGACAAAATTTGACTAAAGTTGACTTGGTTTGCTATGGTTGATCATGTTTAATCAATGTTGACCAATATGACTTTTCTAACCTTATCATGGCTAGGTATGTCATGGGGTCTTTAGGGGTATGACTTGGGTTTGACCAAGGTTGACCAATGTTAACCAAAGTTGACAAAAATGGTCAACTTGACTATATGGTGTTGTTTTGACCATATGGCGGTCATTTGGGTCTATGAATGATCAAATGGTCAATGTGGTGACCATGGAGGTTCACCTTAGTCATTTTGACCAATAATTGGTCAATGGTGTCTGTAGTTGACCAAATGGTCCAGTTTGGTCATTTTGGTGCTTTAAAAAGCTCAAATAATCCAATTTGACCATTTTTAGGGTTTGAACTGATTCACTAGTCCAAATTCATCGAAAGTTGACCAGTTTGACAAAAATTGTCTATTTGGGTCAAAATTGACCAATTGGGGTAATTAAGTGTTAATGTTAACTTTATCATCATTATGGTGACCATTAAGTCAAAATTTGACCAGATTAGGGTTTGTCACCACTGATTAATCATTTAGGGTATTGTCATTGTCAAGCTCCAAAAGAAGTGCTTTGAGGGGTGTTATTTTTATTTTTAGGGTTTTAATAACCCTAAGTATGTCCAAACAACTCAATGTTGGTAGACCCTTTATCTTAATGATCAAAATAATCATTTTAGGTCTTTTAAATATGTCTGAGAATCTTAAATCATAAGATTCCTTAAGTTGAGTTTGGTCTATGGATGTCATTTTATGACCTTCACTAAAAGTGAGGTCAACAAATGGGCCCCCAATATGTATGGGATACTAAACAAGTATGCCACACATATTGGCGTTGACCGAAACGGTCAATCATCAATGATGTTATATCCTATAGTCATAGGAAAATGAATGTCATATTTCATGAAAGGAGTTCTTATACCATCTTTGAAATGTCAAATGTTAGTACTACTATTTGAGAAGGAATGCTATATGACTTAAATCCTGTCTCAAAGAGATAAAGAAAACACCATGTTTCCTTATCAAGAGAGAGAGGATAAATATCACACCATCTCTCAGAAATGTCAAATGTCTGTCTGTTAGTTTTAAGAAGGACTGCTATACGACTTCTATCCTATCTCAAAGAAAGAGCTAAAGGAATATCATGTTTTTTATAGCTAGGGATAGAATGGAGACCATACCATTTCTCATAAATGTCAGATGTCTATATGCCAATTTTGAGAAGGAATGATATACGACTTATAACCTTTTTCAAAGAAAGAGCTAAGGGAACACCATGTTTCCTATAGCTAGGGATAGAATAGAAACCATACCATTTCTCAGAAATGTCGGATGTGTGTATGTCAATTTTGAGAAGGAATGTTATACGACTTACATCCTATCTCAAACAAAGTGCTTAAGGAATACCATGTTTTGTATAGCTAAGGAGAGAATGGATATCATACCATCTCTCAGAAATGTTAGATGTTGATGTGTCGATTTTGAGACGGAACATTATATGACTTATATCCTATGTCAAAGGAATAACTATTGGAAAGTCAAAGCTCCTTATCAGGAAGATCCTTATTTCCAATAGTTAGGGATAAGTAGATGCCATAATCCATTTAAGGAGGACTTATACTACAACCTATAGATGTCAAATGTCAATGTCTGTCGGTTTTGAGAAGGAATGCTATACGACTTACATCCTATCTCAAAGAGAGAGCTAGAGGAACACCATGTTTCCTATAGGTAGGGAAAGAATGTATACCATACCATTCCTCAGAAATGTCAGATGTCAATATGTCGATTTTGAGAAGGAATGCTATACGACTTATATCCTATCTCAAAGAAAGAGCTAAAGGAATATCATGTTTCGTATACCTAGGGAGAAAATGGATACCATACCATCTCTTGGAAATGTCAGATGTTGATATGTCGATTTTGAGAAGGAATGCTATACAACATATATCCTATCTCAAAGGAATAACTACTGGAAAGCCAAAGCTCCTTATAAGGAAGGTCCTTATTTCCAATAGTTAAGAATAAGTAGATGCCATAATCCATTTAAGGAGGTCCTATACTACAACCTAGAGATGTCAAATGTCAATGTCTATCAAATTTGCGGAGGAATGTTATATGACTTACATCCTGTCTGAAAGGAATAACAACTGGAAAACCAAAGCTCCCTATAAGGAAGGTCTTTAATTCCAATAGTTAAGGATAAGTAGATGTCATAATCCATTTAAGGAGGTCTTATACTACAACCTAAAGATGTCAAATGCCAATGTCTGTCAATTTGACAAGGAATGCTATACGACTTACATCCTATCTCAAAACAATAACTACTGGAAAACCAAAGCATTATTTCCAATAGTTAGGGATAAGTAGATGTCATAATCCATTTAAGGAGGTCTTATACTACAACCTAGAGATGTCAAATGTCAATTTCTATCAATTTTGAGAAGTAATGCTATACGACTTACATCATATCTCAAAGGAATAACAATTGGAAAGCCAAAGCTCCTTATCAAGATGGTCTTTATTTCCAATAGTTAGAAAAAAGTAGATGTCATAATCCATTTAAGGAGGTCTTATATTACAACCTAAAGATGTTAAATGTCAATGTCTATCAATTTTGAGAAGGAATGCTATACGACTTACATCCTATCTGAAAGGAATAACTACTGGAGAACCAAAGCTCTCTATCAGGAAGGTCTTTATTTCCAATAGTTAGGGATAAGTAGATGTCATAATCCATTTAAGGAGGTCTTATACTACAACCTAAAGATGTCAATTGTCAATGTCCGTTCATTTTGAGAGGAATGTTATACGACTTACATGCTATCTCAAAGGAATAACTACTGGAAAACCAAAGCTCCCTATCAGGAAGGTCTTTATTTTCAATAGTTAGGGATAAGTTGATGCATAATCCATTTAAGGAGGTCTTATACTACAACCTAGAGATGTCAAATGTCAATTTTTGTCAATTTTGAGAAGGAATGATATACTACTTATGTATTATCTCAAGGGAATAACTAATGGGAAGCCAAAGCTCCTTATCCGGAAGGTTTTGATTTTCAAAAGTTAGGGATAAGTAGATGTCATAATACATTTAAGGAGGTCTTATACTACAACCTAAGGATGCCAAATGTCAATTTCTATCAATTTTGAGAAGGAATGCTACACGACTTACATCCTATCTCACAGGAATAACTACTGGAAAGATAAAGCTCTTAATCAGGAAGGTCTTTATTTGCAATAGTTAGGGATAAATAGATGTTATAATCATTTAAAGAGGTCTTATACAATAGCCTGGAGATGTCAAATTCCAATTTATGTTAATTTTGAGAAGGAATGTTATACGACTTACCTCCTATCTCAATGGAATAAATACTGGAAAGCTAAAGCTCCTTATTAGGAAGGTCTTTATTTTCAATAGTTACGGATAAGTAGATGTCATAATCCATTTAAGGAGGTCTTATACTACAACTTAGAGATGTTAAATGTCAATGTCTGTCAATTTTGAGAAGGAATGCTATACGACTTACATCTTATCTCAAAGAAATAACTACTGGAAAATGAAAGCTCCTTATCAGGAAAGTCTTTATTTCAAATAGTTAGGGATAAGTAGATGCCATAATCATTTTAAGGAGGTATTACACAACTTTTCAAAGATGTCAATATGTCTATCTTGGGAAGGAATGTTAGGAGACTTGTATCATATCGCATAAGAAAAGTTAAAGGAAAGCCAATGTCGGGAAGGTCTTACATCTAAGAACAGAGAAGTATGTGTAGAAAAACACATAGGGTTGACTGATTTATTTTGAATTCTTAACATTTGTCGGGCTTAAATCTTCCAAAGAAGATCTATTTTTTTGGTCCATGTTTTTCATTTAGATTGTGTGAAGGTTGAGAATCAATTTTATGTTGTTTGGTGAAGTTTAGTTCATGTCATCATTTTATTGTCGTTTATTTCCCTATTTACAAACGGGTCATAAAGTTTTTATTTAAATCTAATTTAGATAAGGTTTAATTGATTAATTAGACTTAAAATTGGATAAGTCTAATTGGGTTTTAAAGGTTAATTAAACCTAATTTTGGTAAGGTTTAATTCATTAATTAGACTTAACATGGGTTAAGTCTAATTGGGTTTAAGAATAAATAAACCTAATTTTGGTTAGTTTAATTGATTAATTAGACTTAATATGGGTTAAGTATAATTGATTTTAAGGTTAATTAAACCTAATTTGGTTAAGGTTTAATTGTTCAATTAGACTTAATATGGGTTAAGTGTAATTTAGTTTAAAGGTTAATTAAACCTAATTTTGGTAAGGTTTAATTGATTAATTGGACTTCATATGGGTTAAGTCTAATTGGTTTAAAGTTAATTAAACCTAATTTAGGTAAGGTTTAATTGATTATTTAGACAATATTCGTTAAGTTTAATTAAGTTTAAGGTTAATTAAACCTAATTTGGGTAAAGTTTAATTGATTAATTAGACTTAATATGGGTTAAGTCTAATTGATTTTAAAGGTTAATTTAACCTAATTTTGGTAAGGTTTAATTGATTAATTATACTTAATATAGGTTAAGTCTAATTAGGTTAAGGTTAGTTAAGCCTAATGTGGTTAAGGCCTAATGACTAATTAGGTCTAATGGATTAAACCTAATTAAGGTTTGATTTTTTTTTAAACCTAATTTAATTAAGGTTTGATTTTGTATTAAACCTAATTTAATTAAGGTCTAATGGGTTAATTAAGTTTAAGACGCTTTTAGATCTAATTAAAGTTTGATTTTGTATTAAACCTAATTTAACTGAGGTTTAATTGGTTAATTAAGTCTAATGATGTCTTTTAGACCTATTTAAAGTTTGATTTTTTATTAAACCTAATTTAATTAAGGTTTAATGGGTTTAATTAGGTTTAAATGTGTTTTAAACCTAATTAGGTTTGTATTAAGTTAAACCTAATGTAGTTAATGTCTAAGTAAGGTTTAATTAGGTCTAAATGTAGTTTAGGCCTAGTTTGGGTTTGTTAACTTAAACCTAATGTAGTTAAGGTTTAACTAGGGTTTAATTAGTTCTAAATGTGGTTTAAACATAATTAGGTATGTATTGAGTTAAACCTATTGTAGTTAAGGTTTAACTAGATTTAATTAGGTTTAATGGTGGTTTAAAATTAATTAGGTTTGTATTAAGTTAGACCAAATGTACCTAAGGTTTAACTAAATTTTAATTAGTTCTAAATGAGGTTTAGACTTAATTAAAGTTTGATTTTGTATTAAACCTAATTCAAATAAGGTTTAAGTGGTAAATTAAGTTGAATGATGTCTTTTAAACCTAGTTAAAGTCTGATTTTGTATTAAACCTAATTTATTTAAGGTTTAATAGGTTAATTAAGTCTAATGATGTCTTTTAGACCTAATTGGCGTTTAATTTTGTATTAAAATTAATTTAATTAACGTTTAATGAGTTAATTAAGTCTAATGATGTTTTTTAGACCTACTTAAAGTTTGACTTGAGTTTATTTTGAGATAGACCAATATTGACTTAGTCCATGTTGAAATGAGCTAAGTATAGTGAGGAGAGGATTTTTAGGGTTTAAAATACGAACTTAAATTTAATAAATTTTAATCCTAATGTAAAAATGTCATTTTAAATTGTCTAATGGTTTGAGAATTGTCATTTTAGGGTTATTGTCTGTCACCTTAAATTTCCTAACCATTTTCCAATTTTATTTTCCTTAATTTTCATTTTTCATAATTATTGTTAAAACTAACTACAAAGTGTCTTGAAAATTAGGAAATCCTGTCTTAAAGGATTTTTCTAGCCTAGGAAAAATTAGGGAGGATTTGTAAAGGCCATAAATCCCTAAAAGTTTCAGAATATTTAAAATTATAAAAACTTTTTAATAAATAATATACTCCATAGAGTAATTAATTAATTAAAATTTGAATATAATTAATTAAATTCTAATTTTATGTCCAAAATATTCTACTCATTGTCCTGAGTTCAGAGGTATTTTTGTTTAATTTTTGTGATTTTTGTGTGTTAAGATATCAATTTTTGAAGTTTTTAAGATTATTTTGAAATTATTTAAAACTTAATTAACCAAAATAATCCATAAGATGACACGTGTCCTCATACACATCAAAACACGCTTGATCTGCTGTGGGGTTCGGAATAGGGAGTTTAAGCAATATTTAATCATAGCCGTCCATTTTTAGAACAAAAAAATGGACGACCATTTTTAAAATAGAAAAATGGACGACATCTATGCATCTTCTTCCTCTTCCCTTTCCTATGGACCGTCTATCTTCTAGGGACAATGTTCCACTTGTTTCATGATCAAATTGAGTGAAATTTTTTCCTATAGCTTCATCTTAAGATGGAGAATTCATCCATATGGTGATGTATGGGCTGTGAGATAGTTCATTTCACAATGTGTCAAACCCGAACTCGAATTCAGTCCAAAGAACCATACCTTGGCCTGAGTTGATGAAACTTTGGTTGGATTGGTTGTATAGCTTCTCCTTGAGCTTAGTAAGCCTTGCTCCAACTTAATTTGACACAAAATTGGGCACATATATAAGTTCGATCGGAAGGTGCCACGGTTTGGGCTCAAGATAGGTTTGAGTCTATGGGAAGATCCCATTACAATTGGATTCTTCCTCTCTAAGGTCAGGGATGGATTTGGAAGAGTTAATTTAAAATTGTGAGGGGTTTTACGTCAAACCTAAAAAATATCCTGTTTTTGGGCAGAGAAATTTGAAGAAACTACTGGAGGCTAGAGGCTGAATTAATGAGGATTTAACTCCTTGAAACACTGACAAGAATTTCTCTCAAGGGTGTTTGAAAAATTAGGCAGTATATGGCTCTTCTCCCTTTCTCCTTAGCTCACGGGTTTGACCTATAAACAGGATTTATAAGAGCCATGGATGAACCTTGATCAGTTTAGGTTCATTTAGGGATTTTATAAACCACATTAATGATGGTTTCAAGATAGAATTTTGGCTGAGGATAAGTTCACTTGAACATCCAAGGTTAAACTCATATAGAGTAGGCTTTAACTTAAATCCTTGGCTTACCCTCATTGGCTCACCTATGAGGTGCATAATGTTAGCTACAATTTGCTGAGATAACCTTCCCCACATAATTCTATCAGTTCATTCTATGGATTAAAGGGAACATGACACATATGCTTCTTACTCACCTTTCTCCTCATGATGAATTCAACCAAGATAAATGAGGCTTATCTAAGTTGTTTCTCTCCATTGGTGAGGTTTTGAGGTGTTCTGCTCCTAAGCTTCCATGTAATGCTTTGGTTTTAAGAGAGATTGACACATGTCCCTTCTCTCGTGATGGTGTCATTATGATCTTTAACCATGGTTAAAGTCATGGTTAATGGGTTGGTTAAAGTACCAAATATGTCATGATGGGTCTAATGGGTTTTGGATGACCCATTAATGATCCCTCATAAGTTAAATTTAGGATTTAAATTTATAATATGGTTTTAAGGTTACCATGGATTTGTCTTGCCATGAGCTCAAACCATAATTTTTTATTTAAACCCTAGGTTTAGTGGTATTTAATGTTACTCTCATTTAATTAATTATATAAATAATTAATTAAGATAATAAAATATTTTGATGAAGATATCAAATTTTGATCAAAATGGTGAGTTTGACCAAATTTGATCAAAATTGACTTGGATGACTATAGTTGACCAAGTTTGATCAATGTTAACCAATATGAATTTTCTAACCTTGTCATGGCTTGGTAAGTTATAAGGTCTTAAGGGTATGACTTGGGTTTCACCAAGGTTGACCAAGATTGTCCAAAGTTGACCAGAATGGTCAACTATACTAATTGGTGTTGTCTTGACCACATGGTGGTCATTTGGGTCTATGAATGATCAAATGGTCAAAGTGGTGACCATGGAGGTTCACCTTAGTCATTTTGACCAATAGTTGGTCAATGGTGTCTGTAGTTGACCAAATGGTCCAGTTTGTTCCATTTGGTGTTTAAAATGCTGAAATAATCCAATTTAACCATTTTTAGGGTTTAAACTAATTCACTAATCCAAATTGATCAAAGTTGACCTGTTTGACCAAAATTAACTATTTGGGTCAAAATTGACCAATTGGGGTAATTAAGTGTTTATGTTGACTTTATGAACATTATGGAGACCGTTAAGTAAAATTTGACTAGATTAGGTTTTGTCACCACTGATCCGATCATTTAGAGTATCTTCATTGTTTAGCTCCAAAAGGAGTGATTTGAGGGTCATCTCAATTTTTAGGGTTTTAATAACCTTAGGTATTTCCAAAGAAGTCAATGTTGGTAGACCCTTTATCTTAATGATCACAATGATCATTTTTGGTCTCTTAAATATGTCTAAGAATCTTAAATCATAAGATTCCTTAGGTTGAGCTTGGTTTATGGATGTCATTTTAAGACTTTCACTAAAAGTGAGGTCAAGAGTAGACATAAAGATGTGTGTGTGTTGAGTTGATGAAGGTGTAGGAACAAAGCATAAGTGATTTGGTTTAGTATCGAGTGAGATCATAATGCTTGAAGTTGGATGGTTCTTGGGTTAAGTTTTAATTTAAATTTTTTCCATAGAAAATTCCTCACATGGTATAGAAAAATCAGAAAAATAAAATAAAAATAACTTGTTGATCACTGAATGACAGATAACAATGTGGAATAAAATTAAAAATTAACTGATGAGTCTTTGATTTTTACTTATTTAAATACTCTCTATAATGCTTTAATTTTATATTAATATGTAATAATCACAATGACTTCAAACTTTAGGGCATTGTTCTTCATGAGATTAGAGAGGTATAGTGATTTTTCCAAACTCTGAAAGCATCTCTACACATGTAACCAAATATTTCAAGTTTTGATGTCTATTTTTCTTATATTAATTATATTAGATAAAATACAAATCAACAAATTATGGGACTTATTTTGGTAGGCTTCCTTTGGTCAGAGGACTACTGGAAAAATTTAAATCAAGTTTTAATATTTATGTAAATTATTAAAGTTAATTAAACCCTAAAAGTTCATAAAAATTAAAATAAATATGATATATTTCAAAAATTAGCAAAATTAACTCCACCCTGTAAATAGAACTTATTCTAACTCACAGTAAAAATTTGAGATTTATTTGATTTAGTTTGAGTACTAAAGTTGATTTTATAAGTAAAATGACATTTTTGGCATTAAAATATTTTTATTAAATTAAATATAATTTGAAAAATCATGAAAAGTTTTTTTCTGAGTTCCTTGTGTTCAGTGACATTTAGGAAAATAAAATTTTTTTCTAAATAAATACTTTATTTTGAGTCTTTTTTTTAAATTTAAAATAATTAAAAATAATTAAAATTTTAGAAATTTAAAAATGGTCTAAAATGTTGTTAATTGTCTCCTGATCACTTGAAACTCATTAGAATATTTTTTCTTAGTTTATCTAAGTTAAATATAATTTTATCGGCACTATTTTGGTTGGAGGAGTTGCGCGTTGGAAGCTGTCGGCCGCCGTAATCAAAATTCTGTCGCCTGCTTCAGAAATGTGTTTCATTTACATATATTTATATATAGTTTAGAAAAATATGAAATCAAACCGCCCCATATTTTTCATAGTTTAAATGAAAGAGCGTTGTACATCAAACCTTATATGTATCCCAAAAGATAAACACAAGACTTGAGGGTGAGACTCGATAAAAAAAACTAAGAAACATATGACATCTATTTGGTCTACAAAATCATTTTCTTTGCCGACAAGTTCCCATATTTAATATGAAGAATTAAACAGAGTTTATATTAAGCTGGGTTTGGAAAAGCTTCCTATAAGGGCAAGCCCATATAGTTAATTACATCTTAGATAACCAAAGTCACTTACGAAAACTCTCAATAAAAATTAGGAAATATTGTCTTCAAAGAGGTCAAAAGGATAGATCATTTCAATGAGATCGGACATAATGGTGTGAAAGGGGAATGCCTCAAATTTGGAGCATTTTGTTGTAGATTCCAAAGCTGGAAGAACAATGGGATGCTACAGATCCGAAGGAGAACCTCAATGACTTCCCAAGCTATCCTATTATTTGGCTTCAGTTTTGAGAAGAAATTATTTAACTGTTTCATCTTACCAATTTTATTTTTTTAGGGCTTACATTTATGTGGAACAATCACAAAAATAGCTTGGAAGATGTGAGTGTTTAGGTCGTGACAACCGACAACCTCGGAATCCTAAGACGAGATAAGGGTTAAATAGTATAATAGGGTCATACAAAGGCTAAAGATAAGGTGAGGTTTTATGTTGCATAAGCAAACAACCTCAAAATCATATGACATGTTTTTAATTCTAAGGAAAGATATGCTGCTGTAGATCCACTTACAGTTGAAGATGACCATGCTGCCCACAGTGCTAGCTCCAAGCTCCTCATCGTGATGAGTTTAAATTTTCTAATGTGTCAAGTCATGATGTCAAATAAGATGTACCTATGATTATAGTCATTTAAATATTATGGAGCATATTAAAGTTGATTAGAGCGACACCAGTTAGGATCCCACGATGCAGTTGTTTTGGTACTACTATTTTCTATCGATTCACTTAGTCCAAATGAATTTACTAAACTCAACTTAATGAGTTTCATACTTTCATTTAGACTGTGGGAAGCCTCGTTAGCAACCATAGGTTACCTCCTCCGAGGGATTCCCGATCATCCGATAGAGACGTCTTAATTTATTTGCAATTATTGTTTTGTGATGTTTGTGATTAAATTTTGAGTTATCTTGTATTTTGAATGTTGTGCAAGGATAGTGAGTGAGTTTTTACCTTTTAATCCCACCGTTTTTCAATCATCCAAATATATTTATTAAAATCAAAATTACTCATTTTCCCTTTGGTTAATCCAAAATTTTTATTATGGAACCAAAGTCTAAAATTTCCACATTACCCTTGGGGCACTTCACCTCATAACTCATTAAACACAGCTGAAATGACTTTGAGGGTTTAAAGTGTCATGTTCCTGAGAAAATTATAATGTTAGAGGAGAACATGTGGACCTCTCAAAATTTTAATTTAATTTAGATAATTATTTAAATTTAGAAGATAGGACTTTTAAAGGTTAATTTTGTTAATTATCCAAAATAAAGTTTGTATTTATGGAAAAATTATTAGAGGTCTCCTAAGTTCAGAGAAACACTCAGGCAAAACTTCATGATTTTGAATTAAATTTTTATTACTATTATTTCATTTTTAATCAATTTTAATGATTAAAATAAATAAAAAAAAATTTTAGTTACAAGAAAAAAATAATTTTTATATTTTTAATAGGCTTCTCAAAATTCAAAAAACTCAGAGAACCATGTTTTGTATTTTTTATGATTTTTTAATAATTATTATAATTAGCTTAATGGGAAAATATGAAAAATTCATTTTTAAGCTTTTAAAATTTATATTTTAACTTAGAAAAATTAGAAAAAATATCTTAATGAATTATAAGTGATCAAGGGTCATTTCCACTCATTTGAACCATTTTTTGTATTTTTGAAAATTTGATTATTATAATTATTTTTAATTCAAAATATATTTTAGAAATGAAAAATTATCTCAGAAATAGAGTTTATTTTTATTAAATACCCCTGGTCATAAGAAACTCAGAGAACTAATTTTCATAATTTTTCTAAGCTTACTTAATTTAATATAATTATTTTTATACAAGAATACATAGTTTCTTTAAAAATCCATTTTAGAGCTTAGATTAAGTATTAAGTCAAATAATTTTGATATTCTTACAATGAGTAAATATGATTTTTATGGAGAGTGGAGAAGTAATTTTGTCATTTTTTTATAAGTATATGATTTACATAAATTAATATAAGGTATATAAAATTTATTAAGCATGGAAATATACAAGATGATTCGAAACATCATAATATTTTTTCTAGACTTATCTGACCACAAGAAACCTACTAAAATTATTCCCATAATTTTTCACATGATATTTTGACTTATATAATTAAAATAACCAAAATGGTCACCTTAGCTTGAAAATTAGGGCTAGAAGCATAGAGGTGTCCTCTGACCTTGGAAAAATTAGAAGACATGGCCTCTGTCATAAGGAATGAACCCTCAAATTTTCAAGCCATGGTGAGTAATATTTAGTCATGGAGATTTGAATTAGTACAAAGTGTATTGAATTAATTAAAAATTAGGGAATAAGAAAAAAAAGTTTTATTTTTTGTCCACATTATTCTACTCTGTTCACTGAGAAAGTGAATATTTTTATTTTATTTTTATGATTTTTCTAGAGAAAGATGTGGATTTTAAAAGTTTAGGCATTTAAAATAATTCAAAAAATCCCTCTTTTTCTACTTATCCACGCGATGCCATCTCAACCTACGGTGGCTCCTAACTCACACGCGGCGCGCTCTCATTCGATGTCGCCATCCACTTCAGCTACCACACGGCCTGCGGTTCACGTACCATCTGCTCGTCTAACTTGATCTCCTCCATTGGTCGGATACACTTGCTATCCGACGGCTCTCTGTTATCGTCCCCAAGTGACTTAACCTGTAAGCTATTTATACTAAAACATTAAGATCTTTGTCTAGACTCAACCAAACCGCAAGAGGCTTGTTTCTAATCCTTCATCTACTAAAGATGAACACATCTATATGGTTAATCAAGTTTGAAATCAAACCATTACAAATGGAGAATCAAAATAAGTTCGGGCTAGGGTTAGAGGTCAATACTTTTGTGTGATAGGGGAGGCCTCAATCAGATAGTTGTGGTAGCTTCAATTGGACCCAAAGAACCTTTAGATGAAGTCTCAAACCTTGGTGAAATGTCTAGGTGTGTTTTCAGTCAAGGTGGATTTCAGGTGTTGGTCTACACTAGAGGCTGTTTCAGTGGAGGGTTTGATGGGGAATCAACTCCTCTTGCTCTAGGGATGGTGTGTGAAAAATTAATTTGAGTTTGGTGGACTGTGGAAAGATTTATTGGTTTGAGCTGAAAGGTTATGCTCAAAATTGGGCTTTCACAGTAGGGATAAATAGGCAAAAATGGTGGCAATGAGCTTAGGAGTTCTTGGAGGGTGTCTTAAAGTAATTGAATAGAGTTTCCCTAAGGATTTTGGCACACACCTCTCTTTGGCCATGGAGGGGCTGATTAAAAAGAGGATCTTAGGGGGGAGGGTTGAGGAGCTCTACACAGTCATTGGGATGAGCTGGCCTCTGGAGTTGAAATTGGGTTTGAATCTTAGCTTACGGGTCTTAGTATTGGTGTTTTTCAGCCACTAGGCTGGGCAGCAGGGCCAGAGGTCATGGACAGAAGATCAAGTGAGCCATGGGGAGGCTTAATAATAATTTACTCGCAATGGTAAGTGATGATGGAAGAAATTTTTGGTTAAGGCCAAAAAATGGGAAAACATCCCTTAATTTAGGGACCCATTGGTCCATATCTTACTTGGGTGGTTTGAGAGGGTTTAGTCTGGTCAATAAGGTGTGCTTAGTGGTTATGAAGTAATTAGTTTGGTGACTTTAGGATGGCTAAGCCAATTTTTGTGCATGGTCTAATTTGGATCAAAAAGGCTAAAAGTTGGGTTTGGGTTAGGCTAGCCATGATTTTGAGCACAATTGATTGATCAACATTGTGTAGATGATTGTAATGAAGATTTTTTTATGAAGGATTGAAGTAATTTTAAGGTCAATTGAGCTCACTTTGAAGGATTTGGGGATTTTGGTCAATTTGGGCATGTTAGACTATAATTGGGTCTAAGTTGGGCTAAGGTTGGGCTAAGTCCAAATTGATGATTTAAAATGGTCCATAAGAATGTCATGAAGAGTTTTCAACATAAATTGGGTGTAATTTTTAGGGTTAGGGCATTCAATTTAGTGGAATTTGGAACATAGCAAATTTGGGGTAAATTTGAGGATTTTTGGACTTGGGTTAAAATAAAGTGAAATTGAGGCTTCACCAAGGCAAATTAAAAGTTAAATTTGGTGTGTAGGAGTGTTATGAAGAGTTGTGGATTCAAATTAGGGCAAATTGAGTAGGCTGTGGGGTTCAATTAGTTGGGATTAAGTCATATGGTCAAAGTAAAATTGAGCTCAAAGAATGGGCCAATTAGGCTTGGATTTTGTTTGGATTAGTGATATGAAAGGTTAATTTGAGTTTAGAATTGAAATTGAGTGAAATTAGATCCAAATTGATGTGCATTTGAAATGAATTTAGGGAAATTTGGCCTTTAAAGGCAATTTGGGGGTTTTGGTCAAAATGGTCAAATTTGCCAAATTGTGTCCAATTGGAGGGTCCAAATTTTTTTTGGAGACACTTGAGATCACTTTTAAGGTTTTAGGAAAGTTTAGGGTGCCAAGAGTTTTTGTAATTTTGGCAAATTTAGGGGCATTTTGGTAATTTTGGCAATTTTTGGTGGTTTTGTGCAATTTGGGTATTTTGAAATGAATTGAAATGTTTTTTTAACAAATTTGGGTATTTTGGGTGAAATTGGGATTTTTGGCCAAATTTGAGATTTGGGGCTGTTTAGGTAATTTGGGTAAGTTTAGGGGTAAAAACGCCAAAATGGAAACTTTGGTAGAATTGGGGTGTCAACCACCTTACATGAGCTATGGACTAATGAAATCCCCATTTGGGTCCTCTATGTACTGGTCTTAGCTAAACCCTAGCCTAGGGCCATTGGGTGTAGGGGACCATCTACATAAGTCTCACAAAAGATCAAGGGTTCAAAATCAACAAATTAAGGTTTAGGGTTGTGAGTGGATATAGGTGATAGTGAGTGTTGTGAGTGAACTAGCTCCAGACCAACACCCAAGACCAATCCTATGTGGACTACTCTTGAGATCCTCCATACTGACCCCACCTTCTAAGTGCTAGAGGTTATGACCAATATGTGGAACCTCAACTTAAGCAAGGAAGGGTTTAGAGTTTTTAAATGTGAGGGCACCCTTTCTAGTTTTCTAACAATAGTCAACAGAAAAGTCCTATGGCTAGACCTTAGGCTACTAAGATGGAAAAGTAAACCTCAACCATAAGTGGGGTCAACAAATTTATAAAGGCTAAAACTGTAGTTTCTCTAATTTTCATTAAATTAACTAATATAAATAAATTAAAAATAAAAAAAATGAAATGTTTTTTTCTTTGAGTTCTCTAGACTTAGGATTGGTCCATTCTTTGAGCTTAGCCCGTAATTAGTGATAGCATGACCTTTTGAGAAGAATTTATCCAACATAAATTAATATTTTGATAATTGTAAATTCACCCAAGAATATTGTTAAGGGCATAGAAGTAAACTAGGCTTGATATTTAAACTTATTTAATGAGGTTTAGAAAAAATAAGATAACTAATGCTGAATATTTTGAAAACACTATAAGCCCAACTTTAATGATGGGTACACAATCTTTAATGACAAACTTGTCGTAGGGGCACCCACTTACATAACGTTTAAGTAAAATATCAATTGATTATTTGAGTACCCCACTCTCGGGAAAGTTGAGACATTCGGTTCACCGATCATAGGGTGTATTAATTTATTGAAACTAAATTTAAAATCTGGTATGATCAATTGAACAATATAATAGTTTCAAATGAACTCAAAACATTTTAAAGGGAGTTAAAAGTTTGTTGGGGATTGTTCCCCAAACGCTTTTATAACCTTTTGGATATTTTGAACGAAACTTGGACCTATTATTCTTTGTTACAAAAAATCATGCATTCATACCTTTAGGGACTTACCAAGTTATGACTTAGGTTTTGATAGCTAAACCTTCATATACCCTTGCAATTTATTTAAATTCCCTGTAAAATTATATATGCATGTTGCAAGTTCTAACATTTTAGCGGGAGCAGCGTGAAGATGATATGCACGCTTTTATAGTTTTATATATTTTCTGTCATTTATTGCAATTTACATTCACTTTAAAACATTATATATGCTTCTTTATGGATGTCACTTCACCTGCAAAATAAAAATAACTTTTCAAAATTAGTCAACCTCTTTTTCAAAATTACATAACATGTTTAAAACTAAAACAAATACAACAGCTTCATAACACGACTTTCTGAATTTATGAGAGTTCCTCAGATGAGCTAACCCACAGTTGCTAATGAGATCTCCCCAATTTAAATGGGTTTAACTTATTTAAGCAAAATCAATTCAATAGAAAATAGTGGCATTGGAACGAGGGAACTATGGGATCCTAACCAGTGTGGCTTTAATTAACTTCCCCTCACCCCCACACCCAGCCCTTTTAATTTAAACTTGTCATTTAAACCCTTGAATCTTTAGACTTTAGGACTATTATTTCACTAAGGAGCTTGGAGCTAACTCTATGGGCAGCCTTCTACAACAATAATCTAAAACAGGATGAGGTCTATAACAACATGGGGTTCTACAACAACACATTTTTGCTTAGAACTAAACAACAAACCATAGGACTTTGTGTTTGCCACTTATTGCAACATAAATCCTCAACTAATCTTTAGGCCTTCGTACAATCAAGTTGTGCAATGTAAGCCCTAACTTATTTTAGGATTCTGAGGTTGTCATTCGTCATGACATAAATCCTCATACCTTCTAGGCTATTTGTGGGATCGTCTCACACAAATGTAAGCCCTAACTAATAAAATTGGTAAGATGAACCACTTAATAATTTTCTTCTTAAAATTAAAGCCAAACCATAGGATAGTTTGGGAAGTCACTTAGGTTCTTCTCAGGATCTATAATGACCCAAAGTTTCTCTTCAATTGGATTTCATAATAAATGTTCCAAATTTGAGCCATCCCCATTTTACACTCCTTGGTCCGATCTTTGAAAAGTCCTATCTTTTGCAATGATTGAAGAAAATATTTTCTGATCTAAATTGACTGTTTTCTTAAGTGACTTTGAACATTTAAGATGTAATTGACTATATGTGCTTGCCTCTATAGGGAACTTTATGAACCTAAGTAATATAAAACCTATCTAATCTTCCATATCAGATAGGCGGAATTAGTCGATCAACACAAAGGTTCACAGACTAAAACGTCTATCTTAAATTTTATAGTTTATTTAATCGAGCCTCACTATCTAATGGTGAGTCTATTCCCTGGATAGGTGCATCACTTGTGGTGTTTTGCTCGATCCTTTAAACTATTGCAGATATGAGATCGATTTGATCTTGTATTTTCAAAAATTTAAAAATATTACTTTTTTTTTAAATTATATATATATATATATACATACATACATACATTAAATTAAACGTCTTTTAAAACCGGGCATCAGGATATCCATTCTGGCGACTGACATATTTCTAAAAACTTCTAACGACCGACATCATCGTCCTCCTCATCATCTTCATCTTCTTCATCAAATTCTACTTCAGGCTTATAAGGTGTAAAACGGGGGTAGGTAGAGAATTCGACATTATGGTCGCTCTTGAAAAACTTTGGCATGGCCTCATTATAAGAAATCTCATAATCTACCTTACTATGCATGTATTCATCATTATTGTAATATCTTGCCTCCATGTTCTCATTTGATTCCTAAGTTTCAAAGTATCACCTTGCTGAATAAGTAACCACTGCATAAATTTCTCTAAAGAAGTAGTCATGATGTAGAAGGTCTAGAAGCTATAGTTGAAGGTATATCACCGTTTTTACCTCTAGCTTTTTGTCCAACGTGCAAGTCATATGTATGAACGCTAGGCTTTTTAATAAGTTTATGTAGCTGTATAAATTCTTCAGATCTATCGTACCCCAGCACTGATTGATCACATTGATTATAAATCATAGCTAGGTATCCTAAACCTCCAGCAGTGCCACCTCTAGATAAAGTATGGGCATTCTGATAGATAATGGCACCAATGTTTATTTTCTTCATTTGTTGAATGTTGCAATTTAAAGTAGCTCTCTCCTTAGTAAATTTGCTCAGATGATTTGTTGGAAAGAGTCGAGCATAAATAAAATAATGTCAGACTTTAGATTAAGCATTTAACATAGATGTGGAGAAGTTTACCTTATGATCATGCTTCATTTTCCAAACTCCTCTTCCATCAGTTAGATAAGCTATCACTTCGTTCAATGCAAGAATAGAAGTATCAAATGTAGTGTACTCACAATGAAACTTGTCTCTTAACCCATATACTACATTTATCCTTTCTGGATAAATTCAACATTCTTAACTCAAACAAAAACTTGATCATCCGTAGCTTTTAGTAAGTTTGCATTGAACTCCCAAATGATCGAGACAACTGCCACAACAGTGAAATTGTAGAAGGTTTCCCAATTTTGGTGCCACAATCAATCCTTCACTAGGACCATCGGGAATGTAAAATGCTTGTTCTTGAACCTTGTCATGAGTTGAGTATTACAATGATGTTGTGCATTGATATTTACAAGTTTCCTCATGTCGCAAGCTTCTTTTCCCTTTATCTTCCTCATTTTCGGAGCCATAGAGTTCTAAAAATTCAAAATAGTTCAACATAAATTCACTATAAAGATAAATTAAACCCCTAAAATCCAAGTCATGGATAAGAAACTTCACACCATGGATTCTTCACTAAATTTCTCTAAATTCTCTAGTTATTGGTTTTCCCAAAATGTAGGAGAAATCCATGGAGAAAATAAAAAATTTCTAGTTTATAGTGAAGTTGTCACCATGAAAAGATGAATACCAAGAGTTTCCATCCCCAAAATCGCCTCACATCTGAGTACTTCGAAGCCCTAGTTTGTTATTCGCCCCTAGTTGCAAGGTTGATGACGAACCCAAGAAGAAGAATGGTTAGCACTATCTATTTTTATGGATTTAATGATTCAGCCGGTTTGGCGCCTAAGCTCCAACTTCCAAAATTTCATATTTCAATTTTTTTTGTAAAAAGCATTGTAAACCAAAGCACTACATCTTCTAATTAATTTAAATTCACTTTAATTTTCATATTAAGTAAATTAGTAACANTATATATATATATATATATATATATATATATATATATATCAAAAAATTTACCAACAAGTATTTTGAAATCACACAAAAATTTAGCGTTGAAATCACACCAACAACACCTAAAGCTAAAAACTAAACATTAAAATATTGAAATCAAACACAATAATTCCGATATCAATAAGTAAGGAAATCCAACATAACTAAAAACACAAGAGCTCTTATAAACCAGAATTCCAAACTTTAAAGTTGCTACACATCTTCATCAGTACTATCATTTTCTCTATGATCTCCTATGCATTGACAATGCATGAGTAAGTCATAGAAAGAGCTGTGAGGAAATTCATTGGCCGAGTCTTCTTCAATCAAAACATTTTCTTGTACATTCGTACTATAGCCTCTTTCATAAGTCTTGTGTGATCAATTTTTTCTTTAATTCTACAATCTAGATGGTTAAACCAATTGGAAATATTGCTAATCGCATTCAAAATATTAGTCATCTCATTTTCAAACTTCTTAATCTTCTTCAAAGAAAAATGAACTCTCCAGAAACCTAGGTCGTATAGGTGATGAATTTTGAGTTTATTGATCCATAAGAACATTTCTAACATCCACTTCTCCATTTTCTACGTAATTACAACTTAATAATGGGCCTATGGGCATATAGAGAAGAAGCACCATTTCCTAATTTTCATATGGAACTTTGGATTGGCTACAAAGAAAAAAATATTGTAGATGGATGTCCAAAACCAAGATTAGACCGTTTTAAAACCTAGCCAAGAGTAGATTTTACTATTATAGCACCCACATCGATAAGTCATCCAGTTTGAATACAACAGTTTAATATATCACTTTCCTTTGTCACTTTACTGATTTTTGTAGTAGGGGGTATTATTGCTGAAATAAAGATATGACAAGGCTTTGATGTGGAATTTAAATATAGAGAAGGAAAACTTACATTATTGTTATCTATTATCTCCCATGTTCCATCTTCCTTAGTTAAAAATATGGAAACTTTAATCATATTGTCTCTTGTAGGGGCAATGTTAGCATGATGAAAAATTGGAATTTTCTCAATCAAGAATAAGTCATTAATACTTGAAGGAGTAACCTGCTGCAAACATAGACAACTCCTTGATTTATTCCATGAAGATTTGCATAAAATTCCTTCAAAACAGAAATTATCTCAGCCATATTGGTGTAGCATAGTACTTCCCATCGCTTTTGCACAATGATTTCTTCCACATTAGTATCAGGAGTATTGAATCCTTGATTCACAAAATCTCT
Organism: Phalaenopsis hybrid cultivar; assembly: GCA_002079205.1. Classification (NCBI taxonomy): domain Eukaryota; kingdom Viridiplantae; phylum Streptophyta; class Magnoliopsida; order Asparagales; family Orchidaceae; genus Phalaenopsis; species Phalaenopsis hybrid cultivar. The sequence goes on along the minus strand of JXCR01128881.1, from coordinate 51,920 downwards.
TTCCTTAATCAACTTCTTCTTCATAAGTACTTTGTCATGCAACTTTTGCGCATCAAAACTATTGAACTTTCTCCAATTAAAAATCCCATATTTGGAAGTTTCCCTGGAGTTGGGGGCAATAGAAAGAAGATTAGTGGATCCTCTCCCGCTTTAGAAATTTAATTTTACCCAAATAGTAAGTTTTAGGAGTTATATAGAGAAAATTTTGTCAAAAAATGATAATAGAAGGTTCTATGGTGGTATTTCCAACTACAGTGCCTAGGTGCCAGATTCTAGCCCTTCGGTAGTGGAATTTCTTTAAAGTTGCACTTAGCGGACTAGATACTAGCACCTAGGTGCCAACGAGCAGTGAGACTGGCACTTAGGTGCATGTGCACGTTTTCGCACAGTTTCGCCTAAGGGTCCGAAATAACTATAATACCTTCCATAAAATTGAATATTTAAAATGTTTTCAAGAATTTTCTTAAATATGTAAGTCTCCAAAGTACATAGAATTTAATCATGAGAGCTTACATTACTTCTAAAAAAAGCAAATTGAAAACAATTACACACATAACTATGAGTTGCCTCCCACAATGTGCTTGGTTTCACGTCGTTAGTCCGACATTCTTAATTTTTACTATGGGTAATTGTCGACACTATTTTTGGTTGAGGAGTTGACCGTAAGATATTGTCGGTCACTAAAATCAAATTCCCGTCGCCTGCTACCGACACTATTTTTACAAATAGCATGGAAGACTAGTTTTGCTATTGAAGATGGCCATGCTACCCATCATGCTAACTCCAAGCTCCTCATCGTGGCGAGTTTAAGTTTTTTAGTGTGTTAAGTTATGATGTCAAATCAGATGGCCTTATGGTTGTAGTTCTTCAAATATTATGAGACATATTAAAGTTGATTAGAGAGACACATGTTAGGATCATACAACTCCCTCATTCTAGAACCACTATTTTCTATTGGATTCACTTAGTCCAAATGAATTTACTAAACTCAACTATCTTTACATTTAGATCGTAGGAAGTCTCATTAGAAACCGTAGGTTACCTCCTCCAAGAGATTCACGATCATCGACAAAGACGGCTTAATTTAGTTGTAGTTGTTGTTTTGTGTGATATTTGTGATTAAATTTTTAGTTGTCTTATATTTTGAATGTTGTGGTGGTGAATTTTATCTTGGTTGATTTTTAGTTTTGGTTTTAGTTTTACGGCTACCCTAGCAGTTTTTGTTTTCATGCATGGTGACATTGTTGTTTAACATGCAAGTTTATAAGCATTAAAGTACAGCGTAGAAAGTTTAGAAAAAGGACTGTACTATAAAATGTAAAAGTGTATCTGATGAGTCTTCTCATTCCACCACCTGAAACTCAAAAATGCATGTAAGGGCATTTTATATGAAGTGAGAAAAATAAGGTTCTGGTTATCTAGAAAATCCTAAATCATATCTTGGTGGGTCCCTATTAGTTTGATTAAGGATGATTTTCATTAAGCAAAATATATTAAGTTTAGTAGATCTCTCAGGTATCCAACAGGTTTGGAGATAGAAGCAGGTCCATGCTTCCCTCTCACCACCTGGTGAAAAGCCTTGAGCTCATTTAAACTTATTACATTACTTAAAAATTCATCCTGTAAATATATGTAATGCTCAAAGAACATTGATGTCTCAATTATCCCTAAGAGTAAAGTAATTATCATTTATCACTGAAAATTATGTGGGTAAAGACCCTTAAAAAAGGCAAGTTCGTGTTATTATGACATTTAGTCAATTTTAGTTCTAGCTTGGGCTTTTAGTGTTTCAAAGATGTTCAACTTTTTATTTACATTTACTTTTCCAATCCTTATTTAACTAAATTTGATTTGGCTTAAGTCACTACTAAGCCCTTATGGTCCTAGTGAATATCTTAATCATTTTGAAGGAAATTTCTAAGTGATAATAATTCATCATCAAGAATTTTGAATGCTATTTGAACGTCCAAAATGGGGTATTGAATTAATGATTTATTAACTCCCAACACCATACCTCTAAGTCTAGGGTCATTTAATTTGATAGACTTCCAAATTTTAATGATTTAAGGAATTTACACATTTATCTTTAATTGAAAAAAGTGTGATTGGTTTCTACCAATTAATCGCTTGTGTTTCAATCTTCTAAATATGTTAATTAAGATCAAAGTTTGCCCATTTCCCTTTCTTTAGTTAAACCTAAATTTTAAATTAAGGCTAAATTTCAAAAATTACACTTTTGCCCCTAAGGCTCTATTACTTCATAATTGATCAAATTTAATTCAAATGACTTTGGAATTTTTATCCCTCCTAACCCTTAGGTCAATTAAGACATCAGAGGAAAAAATGTGATTTTTCTGATATAATTTATATATTTATTTATATGCAAGAGTAGGATTTTTCAAAGAAAATTCCATAACTTGACCAAGACAAAGCTTAATCACTTGAAATTTTTAGTGAAGGTAGACTTAGACAAGAGAACCATGTGGACCAAATTTCATGATTTTTTGAGTTTTATTTGAATTATTCGAATTATTGTAAATTTTGGAGTTTTAATTAATTATAAAATATTTTAAGAGTGGAAAATTGACTTTTGCGTTTTTATTAAATCTCCCTAAGGTCAAGGAACCCAAAGAAACATATTTTACATTTTGTTTTATTTTTCTTTGAATTATTATAATTTTTTAAGTGAAAGATTAAGAAAAAAATCATTTTTTAGTCTTTAAAATTTATTTTAAGCTTTAAAATTCAATATCTTCGATTATTCCTAAGTGCTTAAGAAAAAATTTAGAACATTCCCATAAATTTTATTAATTTTTAATTATTTAAATATTCAAAGTAGGCTTAAAAAAAGAAGTTTTTTTTATTTACAATTTTATTTTTTGAAAATCTCTCTAATTATAAAGAACTCCCAAAACAATTTTTATAATATTTTGAGTTGCATTTTAATTATTAAGAAAATCATTTTAGTGTCAAAATTGCATTTTTCAAAGGCTTCTCTAGTCGTGGCAAACATTCCAAAATTTTCTTAAATTTTTCTAAACAACATGCTAATTATCATGATTTATTTATGCAAATAGTAGACATAAACTTAAAAAATATGAATCTCTATCTAGGGGTCTCCTCTGACTTTGAAAAAATCAAGGAATGTCCCTTAAGACAAAGGCAACAACATGCCAAAATATCAAGCCATAGTAAAATGAATGGAGAATTAAAAGACTCAAAATAAAATTTAATTAATTAAAAATAAATAATGCATCAAATGAACTTCAAACCATTTCCATAGTGTTCTCCTCTATTCACTGAGCACTAGGATATTTTTATTTTTATTTTGTCATTTTTCTATGAAACGATATGAAATTTTAAAGATAAGGATTTTAAATAATTCAAATAAATCCCTATTTTTCTATTTACTAGCGCGGTGCCACCTCATCCTAGGCATATCCGAAGCTCCATGTTTCATCCTTTGGTTCGGCGCCACCATCTGACTCGGTAGCCAAGCGTCTCGCTGTTCACGCATGAAGATCTCGTCCGGCTCAATCTCGTTCATCCATCTGATACACGCTTGATCAAACGGCTCTATGTCATCGTCCCCAATAGCAAGAAACCGTGACCTGCTCAACTTTAAACCTTAAGATCTCAACCTAGACTCAACCAAATCACTTTGGGTTTGCTCCTACACCTTCATCTACTCAAGTAGAGTACTTCTATAAAATTACATTGTTATGAATTTTGAGTTTTCTTCACAAATGTCCAAATTAAACCAAAATTAGGGTTAGTGAGATATACCGTTGTTTAACAGGTGTAGCCTCGATAAAATCAGATGAGGAGCTTAGTCTTGACCTCGCGAACATTGTCCAAGATTTAGTTTGAACTGAGGTTGGGTCTAGATAAGTCATTGATCGAGAGGTGATCTGACTTTGATCTAGTAATGGGTTAGAGTTCTTGGGACGAGGAGGATTCGATGAGGATCTTCCTCGTTCACCCTAGGGAAGCTTCTAGACAAGTTAATTTGATGCTTGGTGGGGTTTAGAGAAGTGGCGGGAAACACCCTGGATTTCAGGAGTGAAATTGAGGTTTCACAATGGGATGTAGAGAGGGAAAATGGAGGGGATGAACTTATCTATGTTTCTAGAGGGTTTGGGAGAATTTTAGTAGAGTTTGTTTTAAGTTTTTGAATCACCTCTTTTTGGTCATGGAGGAGGGGCTAAGCTCAAGGTATCAATTCAGGTGCTAAGTGCTGCTTATGTGGAGGGCAGAGGAGCTCTAAATTTCAAATGGGATAAAGTGGCCTCTAAGTTTGAATTGGGTTTTATTTTATTGCTGGTGGCTCACAGTTTTGGCTCCTCCAGTGACTAGGCTGGCTGGCAAGGCTAGGGGATGTGGCCAGGAAAATCTGTCACAACAATTTATTTGGGCAGGTGTTTGGTTTTAGCAAAAATCCTTTAGGCGTAAGCAAATTTTGAAGCCAATCTGTTGATCTAGGGATGCTTCAGTGTATAACTCATTTGGGTGGTTTCATAGGGTTTAGCTTGGTCAATAAGGTCAAAAATTTGGCTGTGGAGATCTTGCCTTGACCAATTTGACATGGTTAGGTCAATTTTGGTGCTTGTGTTCAATGTGGGTCCAAATGACCAAAGCTTGGGTTTAGGCTAAGCTAGCCATGAATTTGAGCCCAATTTATTGATCAAGATTCTATAGATGATTGTAATGAAGATTTTTAGTGAAGGATTGCAGTGATTTTGAGTTCAATTGGCGGTAGAGGATTTTATAATTTTGGTTACTTTGGTCATGTTGGGTTAAACTAGGGTCTAGATTGGGCTAGGCTTGGGATAAGTCCAAATTGATTATTAAAAATGGTCAATAAGAATGTCATGAAGAGTTTTTAACATAAATTGAGTGCCAATTTTGGGACTAAGATAATCAATTTGGTGGAGTTTCGAGACATAGCCAATTTGGGGCAAAATTGGGGATTTTTGGATTTGGGTTGAAATTAAATGATATTGAGGACTCACCAAGGCCAATTAAAGGTCAAGTTTGATGTGTATAAATATTATGAAGAGTTTAGGATTCAAATTGAGGAAAATTGAGTAGGCTATGGGGTTTAATTTGATGGGATTAAGTCTTTGGGCCAGAATTGGGGGTTTGACTTAGATCAAAATTGGGCTCAAAGCATGGGCCAATTAAGCTTGGATTTTATTTAAATTGGTCACATTGAAGGTGAATTTAAATTTAGGATTTAAATTAGGGGAGATTATAAAATTAAGGTGAATTTGAGTTTAGGATTGAAATTGGGGAAAATTGGGACCAAATTGATGGACATTTGAAGTAAAATTTGGGGAAATTGGGCCTTTAAAGGCAATTTGGGGGTTTTGGTCAAAATGGTCAAATTATCCTAAATGGGGTCCAATTGGGGGGTCCAAATGAGTTCTAGAAACATTTGAAGTTATTTTGGAGGTTTTGGGAAGGTTTGGGGTGCTAAGGGTTTTTTTTGTAATTTTGGCTATTTTGGGGGTATTTTGGTAAATTTGAAATTTTTGGGTAATTTTAGGTAACTTGAGTATTTTGAAAAGGTTTGAAATGATTTTTTAACAAATTTGGATATTTTGGGTGAATTTGGGTATTTTGGCCAAATTTACGGCTCCAAGAGTATCTAGGTAATTCAGGTGGATTTTGGGGTCAAAAGGCCAAGTTGGATATTTTTGGTAGAATTAGGTTGCCAACCACCCTATATGAGCTATGGACCAATGGAAACCCCATTTTGGTCCTATATGTACTGGTCTTAGCTAAACCCCGGGCAAGGGCTAGTAGATTTAGGGGACCATCTACATGAGTCTCCCAAAGGATCAAGGGACTATAGTCAGGAAAACTTGGGTTTAGGGTTGTTAGTGATTGTGGGTAAGAGTGCGTGCAAGTGAGTGTCATAGCTCTAGATAAACACCCAGGTCAAACAGTCCTATGGAAACTCTCATTGAGCTCCCTCATTATGACCCAACTTACTAAGTGCTAGAGGTCTGGACTAATGTGTAGAGCCTCAAGTTGAGCAAGGAGGAGTTTAGAATTTCTTAGCAAAAGTGAGGTCAACAAATGGACTCCCAATAGATGTGGTTTGCTGGACAAGCACACCGCACATTTGGCGTTGACCAACGAGATCAACAAGACCAATACAAACTCCTAAGTCAACAGACGTAGGAGGAGGGGTGAAATTGTCTGTGCAAATTGTTTTGGCTGGGGAATTAGTAAGTGAATATTTGATTGAAATCAAGAAGTAGGAACTCTCGCTGGAGATTGGAGATGGGACTCAGTATGCCACTAATTACCCAAGGGTGGGAATTGAAATTTGGGCATTAATTTCAGAAGAGAGTCAAAAGTTATGATGAAGTTAAGGGCTGATTCCAAAGTTAAGGGTTGATTCCAAAATGAGAATTAAAAGTTAAGGATCAATCTCAAGAGAGAGTCAAAAGTGAAGGACCGACCTCAAAAGGAAAGGAATCAGAGGTTAAGGGCTGATTCCAAAATAATAATTGAAAGTTAAGGATCAATCTCAAAAGAGAGAGTCGGAAGTTAATGACCGAGCTTGAAAGGAAAGGAATCAGAAGTTAAGTACTAATTCCAAAATGAGAATTGAAAGTTAACTATTAATCTTGAGAGAGTGTCGGAAGTTCAGGACCGACCTTGAAGGGAAAGGAATCAGATGTTAAGGACTGATTCCAAAATAAGAATTTAAAGTTAAGGATCAATCTCAAAATTGAGAGTCGTAAGTTAAGGACCGACCTCAAAGGGAAAGGAATCAGAAGTTAAGGACTGATTCTAAAATGAGAATTGAATGTTAAGCATCAATCTCAAAAAAGAGAGTCAGAAGTTAAGGTTCAACCTCGAAAGGAAAGGAATCAGATGTTAAGTACTGATTCCAAAATGAGAATTGAAAATTAAGGATCAATCTGAACAGAGAGTCAGAAGTTAAGGACCAACCTCTAAAGAAAAGGAATTAGAAGTTAAGTACTTATTCCCAAATGAGAATTGAAAGTGTTAAATCCAAAGATATGTGTCACGTGAAAAGGTTAACATTGTTGAGGAAAATGTGCAAAATCTTTTTAGGTTTTATGTGGAATGTGAAATTTTACAAGGATTTAAAGAGTTAATGTAGACAAGGACAGTCGTACTGTGCGAGCAAAGTTTAAGAAACCTCAAAATCAAGAGAATTGACTCAACAGATTTATTTTCTTCTCTTATTGTTTTTATCACGTTTAATTTTTGAAATATGTTTTCTATAATTTAATTTTGTTGGTTGATTAATTTTCAAAAGAGTGTTTTATTTGAATTTTATTATAAGTTTTTATAGTTTTTTCTTCGTTCTATGTAATATCGAACCAATCTATGGTTCGTAGCTTTTATCCATTGGACCAAAAAGGCCAATTAAAAAAATTAACAGGATTTTGAAAGAGATTTCCTTAATCTGCTCCAATAACTATTACTGATTGAGTGTAGGCCAAAGCATCAAAAAGTGCAATATGCTATCTGCATCAAGGTACATCCAAAAATGTTCCATGCCAAGTACATATCATAGGTTGAGCATGTCTGATACCTATCATATATGCTGTAACGAAAATGCAGTTAAATGGAAAAGAATCCTCTAACTGTCTGTCCCTGGTGTTGCAAGCTCCTGATCAAGCGGAATTTCTAAGCCATGCTCTAGGAGAGTTCCCTTTACATGTACTTAGAGGTGCAACCCTCTCGTAGCTTGTAAGACAGTAGTTCCTCTAACTCTGGATCTGGTTGAAATCCATATGACATTTTGTTTTTATCCATTCATTGAAAGGTCATGGACACCGTAAAGTGTCATACCCCTGGAATACAGTGTTTGGCAACATCTGCTCCGTTATCTATAAGGACTAGAACTGAACCAATAAGTAGCAGAATTTCCACAAACCCTCTGAATTCACCAGGGCTAATGACATATATTTCTTTTTTAAATAGAATATTCTATTTTCTCTTGATTAGGATCATCCAGAAAGGCCTCACAAAGTCATGATGGTCAATGTGCAGAGGTATGCAGTCTCCGTTATCGTATTTGTTGATAATACACCTGTTAAGAATACAGTCAGATGGCAGTATGCTCCATCAAACCATTCCTTTAATCATCCACTTCATCATGGGAGGCATTGGGTCCACCTTATCGTGTCTCAGATCCCAGGAGGATTTCCTAGTCTATCGTTGGTGAAGTTATAACAACAGCCGCACTATATAGTGATACTCCCCTTTCCTTGCATCCACATTCTTGGCTCAGAATAGGTTCTTTCCATAAGCAGGTGTGCTCGACCTCTATCTTTCAGGTCAAAAAATGTAGTTGAGAATGTTTTGTTCATCACTTTATGAGAAGACCCTGATGTATAATTCCAATCCTTCTAATTTGTTGATGAACCTACCTTGTAGTTGTTTAGAGAATTTAAAGTCCTTTTTGCTTAACTTGATCATCTTGTAGTATTTTGTGGTACTGATGATTGGTGGTTGTCAGGGATGTTCCCTCATTTCAACGTTTGTGGGAATCCAGGCCGGTGGTACCTTTATCTACAGCAAAATGTATTACTCTGCATATGACGGGATATATGGCTCTATACCCAATAGGACATATGGTTCTGCATCCATCGAGTAATCAGCTGTCTGAAATCCATCATCAGAGGATACATATTCCTCTAAAGTACTGTAGTGCTCAAGGTGGAGGACATTGTAGGTCGGGCACGAATGCCCCTATGGCTGACGTATGTGCTGGTATTTCAACTTTACAGTTTGGGCAACCTGTACAAAGAAAATCTAAAGCTGGCAGTATTTTTGACTTTATAAAAAATCTTGACTCATCGCTTATAGCAGGCATACTGGAAGAGGTATCTCTCATGCCTGAATCATAGATATCCCCTTCAAAGATAGGGGTGAACAAGTTCTCTGCCATTTTCTGGCATCTCCTCTCCTCGCTTATGAAAGCCTTATGTTTTCGGTGGCTAGTGTTTCTACACTGAGTCCTCCGTAGTGGTGCATCTGGAATTCTTTGATTATCCGCAGCGACTAGACCTTCCGTCGGCGTAGCTATCAAGGACGGTAGGCGACTGGTCCCATCCATCGGGGTCTTTTTATACTATTACATTTTTTCCCTTTAGTGAGGAACTATTTTTGGTGCCGAACTTTAGTAGTGAAAGCAGCCATTCCTTTTCCCGACGACTAACCACGTCCATTAGAGGACCCTCATAATCCATGTCAACTTGACTAAAGTCCATGTCAAAGTCTATGGTGCTGCCCTACTGCGCCCTTTCTTTGTTTAGTGTGGGGTTCCAGACATCTTTAAGAGCAAAGATCAACCTCTGGCTTAACATTTCTTGGCAAACAACAGGAAATATATTAGTGAGCTGAAACTTGGTGTGAACAAGAAAAAAACAAAGTGTTTATTAAAGAAAATTTTAGTTTTATTTAGGTGAGAAAATTTTTTATTTATGTGTGTATCTCATTTAATTTAGTGGAATATTAAGTTTAAAAAAGATAAAATTGAAGTGTATAATTTCAAAAAATTTCATTATGTTGAGGTTAATCTTATTACAAAATTTTGGACCCAGTCACAGACATTTTGACAAATAAATAATCCCAGAACAATAAAAATTTTAAAATTTCAAATTAAGCAATGTTAAGCAATGTCAGGTTACATAGTATGTTTTCAGGTATCCTCCATTGATTGACAAAATGAGTCTTTTGCCTCGAAAATCCACTAACTAGTAGGCTCCTCCTATGTAGACCTTTTCTATGACAAATGGTCCCTCCCAAGTTGGCTCAAATTTTCCACCTATCTTGCAGCATGCAAGAATTGGTCTTTTGAGCACGAGGACAAGGTCACCTACTTTGGACGTCCTTGGATGCACCAATTTGTCATGAGCTTGTACCATCTTTGCCTGATAAAGTTCCAAATGTTGTTGTGCTTCAAGTCGGTATCACTCAAGACTCTCTAATTCTTCAAGTTTGAGTTTTTACTTTCTTCTGTTGTAAGTTGGATGGCGATAGTGTCTTTGAGAGACAGTGTCTAAACTTCTAATGGTAGTACGGCCTCGGACCTGTACATGAGCATGTAGGGTGAGCATTCAGTGAGAGTCCTAAACTTTGTCTAATAAGCCCACAAAGCTTCTAGTAACTTGTTCTGCCAATCTCTTTTATTTTAGTCCATTATATTCTGTAAAATCTGTACCAACGTTTTGTTGAAGGCTTCAGCCAGGCTATTTGCTCTAGGATAGTAAATTGTAGAGTATCTCTAATCTATCCTCACGGTTTGATAAAATTATTGATTTTGGTGCTTTTAAAGGTTGTCCATTGTCGAAAATTATTCTTTGCGGTACTCCGAAATGATAGACAATTTGGCTTTTGAAGAATTGAAGGACGTGTTGTGCCATAACCTCTCGTAATGATACTGTCTCTGCACATTTGGAGAAATAACTTGTAGCGGCAAATATAATACATTGTCCTTTGAAGAATGGAGGGTCTAGTGTACCTATTATGTCTGTGCCCCAACACTCGAATGGCCATGAGGCAACGGTTAGGTGTAGCACATTTGGAGGTTTGTGTAAGATCACTCCATGCACCTGGCACTAGTGACATTTTCTGGTTGTATCCATACAGTCGGACATCATTGCTGGCCAATAATATCCGAGTCTTTTGATCTTCAATTTCATCTTCGGCCCTAACTGGTGAGCGCCACACAATACGGCATGTACTTCTTTGACTATATCTTTTGCTTCTATTTTGCCTAAACATTATAGCCACATCTGGTGTAATGATCTCTTGTAGAGGACATCACCTACTAGAGCGTATGACATAACCCTTTTTGTAATGTGATGTGCTTCAGACTTGTATTCTGATAGCTTTCGAGTATGCAAATATTATATTAATGGCTTGCACCAATCTTCATTGATGGATGCAACCAAAATCATCATTTCTTCTTCTTTCCCAAGCTTGCGTAGGGTTTTGAGGTCGATCGAAGACAAAACTTGTCTTCCTTGTACTGTGACATCAATGGAATCCTCCAAGGTACATGCCAATTCTTTTGCGAGTTTTGCGAGAGCGTCAGCATGAGCATTATCTCTCCTAGGAATCCGGTAGAAATTCACGTTGGGGATCTATTCTAGTAGCTTCATCGTGTACTGATGGTATTTTGTTAATCTTGGTTTCAAAATATTGTATTGTCCGACAACAGGTTGAATGAAGAGTTGTGAGTCACCATAGATGACAATGTTTGTTATATCCATCGAGATTGCCAACTCTAATCTGATGATTAAGGCTTCATATTCTATTTCATTGTTGGTACATGGGTCTGTCAGGTGGTATGAGAACCTCAGCATACCCTTTATCTGGCATGATAAAGATCAAACCAATACCTGCTTTGCCTGGTATAACTATGCTTGATCCTTTGTCCTTTTTGGCTAATGAAGCTCCGTCAAAGTACATTTCCCAGCATTGTGCCCTGGAGAATTCCATTAGTAGTACCTGCTCATCTATTAGTTCATCATTAAGAGGGGACCTAGCTGGAAGTGGGTGTGCAGTGAGAAAGTCTTCTAAAATATGTCCCTTTATAGCACAGAGGGGAACAAAAGTTATATCAAACTGCAATAAGATCTTCGACCATCTTGCTAGATGTCTGGAGAGTGCTGGTTGATCATCAAATATTGCAAGAAATTAACTTTTGAAATTAGGGTAATCTTATGAGAAAACGTGTAATGCCTAAACTTTTGTGTGACAAAAATCAAGGCTAAACAATGCTTCTCAATAGGTGGATACCTTACCTCCGTCGGTATTAGGCGATGACTTAAGTAGTATAATGCGTTTTCTTTACCCTCATTGCTGACTTTGGCTAAGAGGGCTCCAAGAGAGTCGTCTAAGGCGTTGGTATAAAGTATGAATGGTTTCTCAGAGATAGGGGCTATCAAGACAGGAGGTGTCATTAAATATTATTTAATATCCTCAAATGCTTGTTGACATTTATCTTTTCAAATGAATTTAGCATCCTTCTTAACTAATGCCAAGAAGGGCTGACACCTACCTGAGAGATTAGAAATAAAGCGTCTCTGATATGCCAACTTTCCTTGGAAGGACCATAGTTGTTTCAATATTTTGGGTGAAGGCATTTCAAAGATAGCTTTAATCTTATCTGTGTAGATCTCAATTCCAAGATGACGGACAACGAATCCTAGAAACTTCCTGGAGGTAATGCCAAAAAGCGCACTTTAAGGGATTTATTTTAAGGTAATATCATCGTAAATGTTTAAACCCGATCCTCAAATCATGCAAATGGTTTATTTTTTGCTTACTTTTGATGACCAAATCATCCACAAAACATTCCACTTTGTTGTGAATGAGTTTGTAAAAGATCTTCATGATTGCACGTTGATATGTTGCTCCAGCATTCTTTAGGCTGAATGACATTAGTGTGTAGCGAAAAATTCTGCTCGGTGTTATGAAGGCTGAAAGTGCTGCATCTTTGGGAGCCATCTTGATGTGATTGTATCCCGACGATCCGTCCATGAAGGAGACAATTTCATGTGTTGAAGCGATATCCACCATCATGTCTGATATTGGTAACAGAAATTCATCTTCTGGACACAATTTATTCAAATCTCTGAAGTCGACATAAACTCATATTTATCCATTTTTTCTTCTTAACTGGGACAATGTTAGCTAACCATGTGGGGTATTGCTCTTCTTTTAGAAGTTAGTATCTATTAATTTCTTCACCTCAGCGATGACTTGCTGCTCTATTTCGAGGTGCATTCTTCTGAGATCTTCTTTCATTAAGGTTAAATTCTTGCCCACCCCGAGATTGTTAACTGCGACCTCTACTGACAGTCCTGACATTTCATCATAGCTCCATGCAAAGCAATCTTTGATATCTGTTAACAATCTAATTAATTGTAGAGATTCTTTATCATTGAGTAGAGAACTTATAAATGTATATTGAGGTTGCTCTTCAGTCCCAGGGTTAATTTCATTTAAATCATCAACAGTGGATTTAATTTCCTCAAATTCTGGTGGAGCATCTTCTAGTATTGTCATCCTTTATATCGAGGCAATCCTCTTTCGATTCACCAGTAACGACCATACAAAATTTTGAATCATCGACTGGTCCGACTATACCAAATTCAAGACCCTCTTTTGAGTTGGGAGTTTGACTTTTAACATTCCATAATTTTTCAAAATGTTGTAATTTATTATTCGACATTTGTTTTGGCAAATGTCCCTGTTGAATTAACTTTTGTACACAAGGTAAAAAATAATCAAAAGGCAATTTAATTAATTCATTGGGATCATCATCCAGGTTTACATTATTTTCAATATCAGTAGAGGTAGAGACATGATAAAATTTAATCAGCTATGAACCAGCGCTATGAACTTCCTTGTCCTCTAAACACTCGACCTTTTGAGGGAGAATCAGAGTAAGGGTCATTGTATTCAAATAGTGGTTTATCCGATCATACATCATCTCATATTCACTTTTCTCTGCATCTTCTAAGGATATCTCGTATTGAGGTTTCTTCTAATTTGTTATCATTATTTCATATTCAAAATTTTCTTGATCACCAATGTTGATGGTCGGCCTAGTCCATTCAACCATTAAGTTGGTTTTTCCTAGTCCACGTCGCCGGCCTCGACCTCAGGTGTGCGAACTAAAATAACCTCCACCAACTTCTTGCAAAAGAGTGGTGGAAGATCATGGAAGCGGAGTTGAATGGCCTCCTCTCTATGATTTTTTTGAATCTTCACTTTTATTTGTGACAATTTTGTGAGAGAAGACAGTTTTCTTCGGAGGTGCGTGTTAGGCAGCATCTTCATGAATACCCACTTCATGCACTGACAATGGTTTTAAATCTCCCTTTATGCAATTTCTTGTCCTTCTTTGTAGGACTTGATGCACTGGTGTAGAGGCGATGGAACCAGGTTGTGTTTGTGAATTCACGGTCAACCTAGTAGAGCGTTGAAAGAGTTCTCAGCGTCGATGATATGAAACTTAGCGGTTGTTACTAGTTCTCCAACCTTCATAAGCAATGTAATGGATCCAAGGGCTCTCTCTCCCTTTTGGTTGAATCCCCTTAGCATCATTTTATCAGCCGTAATTTCTTGAGCTTCGATATCCAAAAAGACCAATGTTCATAGACTCATCAAGTTGAGAGATGCTTCAAGGTCTACTAAAACTCTGGACAACAAAAATTTGCTGATGTTAACAGAGATGTAAAGTGGTATGTTGTGGTCTGCTGTACCAAGCAGCAAATCTTTATGGGTGAAGGTTAACCCAGACTGTTCCTTCAATGAGCAAACTTCATCTTAGGATGTGCTGGCCAACTGGGCTAAGCAAATCTCTGGGTCAAGTAAAGCTGTAACCAGAGACTCTCTCATCTTCTTTGACAAGAGATTCTTAATCTCGCTGGCAACTTTCTAAGATGAGCTAGCACATTGTAATCCACTTTGTATAGTCCTCCAATTTTCTCTCTGTTGTGTGGTTCTTCTACCGGTGGAGGTAGAGATAGTTCCTCTTGAGTTACTATTTGTTTTTTTTTATCTGTCGGAGCTATTCTTGGGGGTAACACTCTCCCGCTCCTTAAGTTCACTTCTGTAATTTCTTCTTCTTGAGATATCATTATTGAATCTTTTGGTTTTTCTTCTTTTTCAAAAATATCTAGGTTGATGGCAACTGGTGCACCATGGTGCTAGAAAATTGGTTCCTAACTCCCGGTGCTGTCGTAAGCGGTATCATCAATCTGTTTTTTAGTCTTGTTAGTGAGTTCATTGGACTCAAGTACGATTTGAGAATTGTTATGAGAATTGAGATCAAGCCTAGATTGGTCAAAATCAATTATGTTATCACCAAAAATAGTTAAAACATACCTAAAATTAAAATCATTATATTCATAAGACCCAAGAGAGGTAAAAATATAATCATACAAAGTTAGGGGTTCGAGGACTTTCTTCCCCAAATCCAGAACAACTAATCTAGTAGAGGTAGTATCTATCCTACCCCTCGTGCTATCAATCTTTGTAGTGGTGTTCTTCTTCTTCTTTGTCTTTGACAAAGACGAATCACCTGGTGAAATCTTCTTCTCGGGTTTGGCAGGCTGAAGACTCTAATCAGAGGCTTGGTTTGATTCGTTCTGGATTTGATTCAATATTTTCTTGGACGATTTGGTCCAAAATTCATTCCATTCATCTTTTTCGATAAATACAAAAGATTGTTTCGATGAATCTTGTATTTGGTTTAAGATCCTTATGAGCTTGTCCCAAGTCGTACTCCATCCATCTTCTTTTGTAAACGGATCAATCGGAGAGATTGGTTTGGCCGAAATCACATTTATAGAACCTTTTCAGGTTCTTTTAAATATTCTTTGGGGATCGTTATATTCCCTTCTTTAAGATTCTTCTCAAGCCAATCCTTAAAGATGAAACATTCTTCTATACTGTGCGCAAGCAACTGTAGTATGGGCAATAATTTGGTAGATCCTTTTTGTTGACCTCTTCGGGTTTCTTTGGATCTGGTAGTCTGAACTCACGCTTCTTCATCAGACTTTTGAACATTTTGGATACAGCTTCATATTTGAAAGAATACACCATTTTATGTTGTTCTGCCAAACATATTCTTATATTCCCTATTAGAGGTGATCCATCTTGAGGGGGTCGATGGTTAGACTGACTATTCTTTTTCTGAGCATGCTGTGATGAAGATTGACGAGGATTTTTTGCATATATCTTCATTGGTTGATTTCTTTTATCATTAGATGCTACTGTTCCAAAATTCTTTTCAAATACTATGGTTGCCTTTGATTTCTCGTGAGAATCCATATGTTTTATTTCTTCTTGAAGACTGCTAGGCTTGTCGAGTAACTTCTTGAAGGATTTGATGGGAGTCTCTTGAGCATGAAAGCTACTGGCCCACGACTGCTTCTAAGTAAGATCTCAATTGCGTGATGTCCCTGTAGCTGAGGTTCACACATCATGCTAAGGTTCCTCCACCTTAAGAAGTGATCCACTAAAGTCTCATTGGACTTTTGTTTTTCTATCATGAGCTCTCCTAAACAGACATGGTGTTGCGCTCCGACAAATATTTTCATAAATAACTGTTCTAACACGGCAAATGTCTTAACTGATCCATTGGGCGAATCAACATACCAATTGAAAGTAATCCCTGACCAGTTGTTGATAAACTGTTGGAAAAGTAAAGCTTCGTTACCCCTTGTGTTGTCATAACTGGCTCGAAAATGTGCTATTTGTCATCTGGGATTTCTAGTCTCATCAAATATTTTAAAGTTTGGGATCATGAAACCCATGAGGAAGGGTACAATATCAAATTCTTCCAGGTAAGGTCTACCCTTTAAAATCAATGCACCACCCTTAGATTAGGTTAAAGCCTCTTGAACTTGTTCAACCATTTGCTTAAATTCCTTCTCTGACATGGTGCTCGATGGAGGATCCTTCTTTGGTTTCTCATATCTATTTGCTTCGACAAATTCTCTTCTTTCATCTATAATATGTATAATTTCTGGTTGGTTGACCTCTGGAGAAGCTAACTGTGGGGGTTGAGATTGTCCTTTGAATTGTATTCATAGCAGTTATGGCTGCGGCCATCTCTTCTATCTTTTTCTCCAATTGGCTGACTTGCTCATCCCTTAGGAATATAGCCCTACACCGCTCATCTATGGCGTTCTCTTCAATGAAAGGTTGAGCCTCATGTGCAGGTGTAGCACCTTTGGTTTTTATAACATGGACATCCACGAAATATTCTTCAAGGTAATCATTCAATGACATCGGTTACAACAGCTCTGATAACAAGGAACCAATTCTCGAGCATCACGTTACACCGCTTAACATCAACCTAGATCTTTCTCAAAAAGAGGAGGAGACACCAGAGAATTGAACAATGATATCTCAAGAAGAAGAAATCACTGAAGTTAACTTAAGGAGTGCAAAAGTGTTACCACCAAGAACGACTCCAACAGGCAAAGGAAAGCAAGTAATGACTCGAGAGGAGATACCCCGACCTCCACCAGTGGTAGAACCACATGATTAAGACAAAATCATAGGATCATACAAAATAGACTACAACGTGCTAACTCATGTAAGGAAGTTGCCAGCCCGATTAAGCATCTACAACGCTCTGATCCTGTCAAAGGAGATGAGACAGTCTCTGGTTACAGCTTTGCTTGACCAAAAAATTTACTTAGCTCAGTTGGCCAGCACAACCTCACATGAAGTTTTTTCATTGAAAGAATAGCCTGGGGCAACCTTCATAAACGAAGACTTATTTGTCAATACTGCCGAGCAAAATCATCCACACTATATCTCTATAAACATCGGCAGATCTGTGTTGTCCAGAGTTTTAGTAGATCATGTAGCATCTCTTAACTTGATGAGCCTACAGATATTGGCCTACTTGGATATCAAAGCTCAAGAGCTTTCGACCGATAAAATGATGTTAAGAGGATTCAACCAAAAGGGAGAAAGAACCCTTAGATCAATTACATTACTTATAAAGGTTAGAGAACTCGTGACAACCGCTAAATTTCATATCATCAATGCTAATACCTCTTTTAACGCTCTGCTGGGTCGATCATGAAGTCATGAACACAATATGGTTCCATCATCTCTACAACAGTGCATCAAATACTACAAAGAAGGTCAACAAAATTGCATCAAAAGAGAACTACAACCATTTTTAGTGCATGAAGTTGCTATCCACGAAGATGTTGCCTACTATGTGCCTCCAAAGAGTACTGTCTTCTGTCGTGAAGTTATCACAAACAAAGATGAAGATTCAAAAGAAATATAAAGAGGAAGCCATTCAACTCTCCTTCAACAATTTTCCACCACTCCCTTACAACGAGTTGGTAAAGGTTCTTTTAGTTCGACGAGGACGTGGACAAGGAAGGATCAATTTAATTGTTGAATGGACTAGGCCAACCATTAATGTTGGTGATGAAGATAGTTCTAAAGATGAGATAATGATGATAAGATAGAAGAAACCTCAGTACGAGATATCCCTAAAAGATACAGAGAAAAACAAATATGAAAGAATGTATAATCGGATAAACCACTATGTGGATGCTATGACCCTTACTCCGATTCTCCCTCAAAAGGTTGAGAGTTTAGAGGTCAAGGAAGTCCGTAGTGTTGGTACCGAGCCGATTATATTTTACTGTGCCTCTACCTCTACTGAGTTTGAAAACATGTAAATTTGGATGTTGATTCTAATGAATTAATGAAATTGCCTTTTGGTTACTTCTCACCTTGTGTTCAGAAGTTAATTTTTGGATGGTGATTCTAATGAATTAATGGAATTGCCTTTTGGTTAGTTCTCGCCTTGTGTTCAAAAGTTAATTCAACAGGTCTAATGAATTAATGGAATTGCCTTTTGGTTACTTCTCGCATTGTGTTCAAAAGTTAATTCAACCTGGACAATGAATTAATGGAATTACCTTTTGGTTACTTCTTGCCTTGTGTTCAAAAGTTAATTCAACAAGGATGAATTAATGGAATTGCCTTTTGGTTACTTCTCGCCTTGTGTTTAAAAGTTAATTCAACAGCGTGAATTAATGGAATTGCCTTTTGGTTACTTCTCGCCTTGTGTTCAAAAGTTAATTCAACAGGTGAATTAATGAAATTGCCTTTTGGTTACTTCTCGCCTTGTGTTCAAAAGTTAATTCAACAGGGAAACTTACCAAAAAAAAATGCTAAAAGATAAATTTAAACTTTTAAAAAATTTATGGAATGGTAAAAGTCAAACTTTAAATTCAAAAGAAGGTCTCGAATTTGGTACAGTCGGACAAGTCGATGATTCTGAATTTTGCATGGTTGTTACTGGTGAGTCAGAGGAGGATTGACTCGATATAGAGAATGACTCTACTAATAAACTAATAGAACAGTCTCCCCTAAAATTTGAGGACTCTACTGATCAACCAATAGAAGATGCTCCCCCAAAATTTGAGGAAGAAATTAAATCCACTGTCGATGAATTGAAAGAGATTAACCTCGGGACTGAAGAACAACCCCGACCTACATTTATAAGTTCTCTACTCAATGATGAAGAATCTTTAGAATTGATCAAATTGTTAACAAAACTCAAAGATTGATTTGCATGGAGCTACGATGAAATGCCAGGACTGTTAGCAGAGGTTTCAGTCCATAAACTCGGGGTGGACAAGAATATAACCCCAGGAAAACAAGCTCCCAGGAGAATGCGCTTTGAAATAGAACAACAAGTCATCGCCGAGGTGAAGAAATTAATAGATGCCAACTTTGTAAAAGAAGAGTTGTACCCCACATGGTTGGCTAATATTGTACCTGTTAAGAAGAAAAATGGATAGATCCGTGTTTGTGTTAACTTCAGAGATTTGAACAAGGCATGTACAAAAGACGAGTTTCCACTACCCATACCAGAGATGATAATGGATATCACTTCAACACATGAAATTTTCTCATTCATGGACAGATCATCGGGATACCACCAAATCAAGATGGATCTCGAGGATGCAACACTTACAGCCTTCCGAGCACCGATCAAAATTTTCTACTACACAGTGATGTCGTTCGGCCTAAAGAACGATGGAGCAACATATCAACGAGCAATGATGAAGATTTTTGATGACCTCATCCATAACCAAGTAGAATGCTTCATGGATGATTTGGTCATTAAAAGTAAATGAAAAATAGACCATTTGTATGATTTGAGGATCATGTTTAAGCGGTTACTATGATATGACCTTAAAATGAATCCCTTAAAGTGCGCCTTTGGCGTTACCTTCATGAAATTTCTGGGATTCGTTGTCTGTCATCGGGGAAACGAGATCGACCTGGATAAAATTAAAGTTATCTTAAAAATGCCTCCTCCTAAAACCTTAAAATGACTATGTTCCTTCCAGGGGAAGTTGGCATATCTGAGACGCTTTATCTCTAATCTCTCATGTAATTGTCAGCCTTTCTCGATATTAATTAAGAAGGACGCCAAATTCGTTTGAGAAGAGAAATGTCAATGGGCCTACAAGGATATTAAAACATATCTAATGACACCTCTTGTTTTAGTAGTCCCTATCCTAGGGAAACCGTTGACACTTTATACCTCAGCCTTAGATGACTCTCATGAAGCACTCTTAGCCCAAGTCAATGATGAGGGTAAAGAAAATGCACACTAGTACTTGAGTCGTCGTCTAATACCGACGGAGATAAGGTATCCACCTATTGAGAAGCATTGTCTAGCATTAAATTTCACTGCTCAAACGCATAGACATTATATGCTTTCTCATAAGATTATCCTAATCTTAAAATTTAATCTGTTGTAATATCTGATGACCCGACCAACACTTTCTGGATGTCTAGCAGAATGGTCAATGATCTTATTGCAATTTGATATAACTTTTGTTCCCCTCCTTACTATCAAGGGACAAATACTAGCAAACTTTCTCACTACACACCCACTGCCAGCTGAGTCCTCTCTCAACAACGAGTTACTAGACGAGCAAATACTACAAATGGAATTTTCTAGTGTGCAACGTTGGGAAATGTACTTCTATGGTGCTTCATCAGGCAAAAAGAATAAAGAATCAGGCAAAGCAGGGATCAGTTTGAACTTTATCACGCCAGATAATGGTATGTTGAGGTTCTCATACTACCTAATAGAGGTGTGCACCAATAATGAAGCAGATAATGAAGCTTTAATCACTGGGTTGGAAGTGGAAATCTCAATGGATATTAAGAGCATTGCCATTTATGGTGACTCTCAACTCATCATCCAGCAAGTCACCAGACAATACAAAATTTTGAAACCAAAATAATGAAGCTACTAGAGCAGATCCCCGATGTGACTTTCTATCAGATTCCTAGGGGAGATAATGCCCATGCCGATGCTCTAGAAAAACTTGCTAAGGAAAAAGCATGTCTTCCAGAGGATTCCATTCAAATCATAGTGCAAGGAAGACGAGTCTTGTCTCATATAGACCTCGAAACTCTACACAAGCTTAGAAAAGAAGAAGCAATAAATAAATTTGCAAACATCAATGAAAATTGGTGCAATCTGTTAATAGAATATTTGCATACTGGAAAGCTGCCAGAAGACAAGTCTGAAGCACATCAATTCACAAGAAGGGCTATGTCTTACGCCATGATGGGAAATTTTTTATACAGAAGATCAGTTGTCTAGATGTGGCTACGGTGTTTGACCGGAGCCGAAGCACAAAATATTGTCAAAGAGGTGCATGTCGGATTGTGTGATGCTCACGAGTTTGGGTTGGAAATGAAAATGAAGATTAAAAGACTCGGGTATTATTGGCCAGCAATGATGTCTAACAGCATGAATACATCTAGAAAATGTCACCAATGCCAAGTGCGTGGGGTAGTCTTACACCAGCCTCTGAATGTGCTACACCCCACTGTTGCCTCGTGGCCATTCGAGCATTGCGGCACAGACATAATAGGTCTGATAGACCCTCCATCTTCCAAAGGACACAAGTTTATACTTGCTGCTACAGATTACTTCTACAAATGGGTAGAGGCAGTACCATTGCGTGAGGTTACGACACAACACGTCCTTCAATTTTTTAAGAGCCAAATTGTCTACTATTTCGGAGTACCGCGAAGAATAATTTCTGACAATGGGATATCTTTCAGAAGCACAAAAATCAATAATTTTGTCAAAAGACATGGGATATATTGGAGATACTCTACAATTTACTATCTCAGAGAAAATAGTTTGGCTAAAGCCTTCAAAAAAAAACTGGTACAGATTTTAAGGAAAACACTAGATGAAAACAAAAGAGATTGGCACAACAAACTATTAGAAGCCTTGCGGGCCTACCAGATGACTTTCAGGACTCCCACTCAGTGTACACCCTATATGCTCATGTATGGGTCCTAGGTCGTGCTACCAATAGAAGTCCAAACATCGTCTCTTAGAGTTGTTGTTGCCAACCAACTCACAACAAAAGAAACTGCAAAACTCGGACTTGAAGAACTGGAAAGTCTTAAGGGAAATCGACTAGAAGCACAACAACATTTGGAGATTTCTTAGGTGAAGATGGTACAAGCCAATGACAAATTAGTCCACCCAAGGACATTCAAAGTTGATGACCTCGTACTTGTGCTCAAAAGGCCTATTCTTGCATGCCACAAAAAAAGTGAAAAATTCCAACTTAGGAGGAAGCATTTGTCATTGAAAAGGTTTACACAAGAGGAGCCTATTAGTTAGTGGACTTCCAGGGCAAAAGATCCATGTTACCAATAAATGGACGATATCTGAAAACCTATTACGCAACCTGATGCAGCTTGCCTCTGCTTGCTTTGAAACTGTGAAATTTTGATTGTTTTGGGGTTATCTATATGGCCAAATGTCTATGACCGGATCCAAAATTTTTAATTAACCTCAATATAATAAAAATTTTGAGAAAAAAAAATTAAGACAACTTCATATTTTCTTCTATCCACTTTTGAGTATAATGCTCCACAAAAATTAAACAAAATTCATACATAAATAAACAATTCATTTCACTAAAATAAATAAAAATTTACTTCAATAAATACTTTGTTTTGTTCTTATTCATGCCAAGTTTTGGCCCACTAACATTTTTCCTGTCGTCTACAGAAAAATGTCAGGACAGAGGCTGATCTTTGCTTTCAAGGATGGCTGGAGCCTCGCACTGAATGATGAAATCACGCTGAAGGGCGGTACCATAAACTTCAACATGGACTTTAACCAAGTCGACATGGACTATGAAGGTCTTCTAATGAACTTAGTCAGCTACCGATAAAAGGAGGGATTGCCTTCACTGCTGAGGTTGGCCGCCAAAGACAATACATCACATAAAGGAAAGAACGTGATGATAGAGCAGGACCCGAGGGAGGGGCCCAGCAGTCTGCCATCCATGATAGCTACACTAGCCGGAGACCTAGTAGCTGTCAACAATGAACGACTACCAGATGCTTCGCTTTGCAGGAATCAACGCAGAAATGCCAGCTGCAGAAAACAGAGGGCTTTTCTACGGGAGGAACGCTGATGTCAAAAGGAAGCAAAACTCACCCCTATTCCTGAGGAGAATATCTATGATTCAAACATGTAAGAGACTTATTCCAGCCTACTCGCGACAGATGAAGAACCAAAATTCATCATAGAGCCAAAGACACTTTCAGCTTCAGATGCCTTATGCACGGGTTGCTTGATGTGCAACGTCGAGATATCTGCAGGGACATCAGCCATAGGGGCATTTGCAGAGTGCCCAGATTGCAATGTTCTACATTTACGATACTTTGATACATTGGAAGAGTATACCACCACAACTGATGGATCTCAAACTCTAGATTTTTTTATGGATGAATCATACGTTACATTGGGGACATATCAGTATATACCATGGGGCCCAGGGTCATACATCCCTCTAGATGTCAAATCTCATGTTCCAGATCAGTCAACACCAGTTTGGTTTCTTGCCAATGTTAAGATAAAGGAGCGCCCGTGATAGTTACCGACTTTTAGTACGATGGAGTACTACAAAATAAACAAGATGAATAAAAGAGAATTTGAATTCCTGAGGAAGTCCAAGGAAGGTTGGTCAATATATTGGAAGACCTGGAGCTGTATACAAGGGTCTTCTCCGAGAGTGACGAAAGAAGCATTCTTGACTACATCTTTGATTTGAGAGATAGAGGACGTGTAGGCCTTCTTATGGAAAGAACATACTTTGAGCCAAAGAAATGGATGAGAGCAAGAAGAATAATCACCATTCAGTGCAGCTGATGTTATATTTTTACAAACGACAGACAAGAAAATCTGCCTAGTATCCTAAGAAATGACCAGGTTGATCCACTGCCTCCTATAATAAAGTGGATGATCAAGAGGATGGTTAGATGGAACATACTGCCAGCTACCTGCATTCTGAATAGTTGCATTATCAACATATATGACGAGGGTGATTGCATCCCTCCCCATATAGACCACCACGATTTTGTGAGGCCCTTCTGCACGGTCTCATTCATAAGCAAAAGTGACAAATTGTTTGGAAAAGAGATTGATATTGTCGGCCCTGGTGAGATTAGATGAGCCGTAGAGATTCCATTGCCAGTTGGTTCAGGTTTAGTCCTGAAAGGAAACAGGGCAGATGTCGCCAAGCACTGCATATCAGCGGTGCGACACCGTAGGGTGTCCGTAACCTTATGTAGGAAGGACGATAGCAAAGCACCATATGGATTTCAGCCAGACGCAGAACTAGAAGAGCTGCTACCGTATGAGCTATGAGAGGGTTGTACCTCTGAGTACATGCGAAGGGAACTCTTTTCTTAGAGGATAGCTTAGAAGGTCTGCTCAATCAGGAGCTCTTCATACCTGATACAGATGTTCAGCGGGTTCACCTTTTTTTACAGCAACATGATAGGTATCACACATAGTGAGCCTACAATGTATACATGACATGAGATGTATTGAACGTACTTTGATATGGACTATATGTTGTACCTTTTTGAGGCGTCAACCTATATTTGATTTGTGATATTTTGATTAGAGCAGATTAATGGAAATTTCTCTCATAAATGTGCCTTTTTTTTAGTTTTCGAGCCACGCGTTGGTTCAGAATTTCAATGAACGAAGAACGAAACAATAAATCTTTAACAAAAATAAAATTCAAACAAAAATAATCGCAAATGAATAAACAACAAAACAAAATTCTTTTGAAAATCAACCAACTAAAATTAAAATTTTAAAGACATATTTTGAAAAATTAAATGGGATAAAAACTACAAGAAAAGAAATTGGATTTCAGAGTTTCTTACTCTTTGTGCGTGCAACACGTCCATCTTTATATGCATTAATTCTTTTCACATCCTCGTGGAATTTCATATTCTGCACAAAGCCTCACAAAACTCAGTGAGCCTTATTCGACAAAATCAACATTTTCACATAACACATTTCTGCATATCCAACACAATAAACTATTTTGAGAATTGTCCCTATGTTTCAATTATCACATTTTTGAATTAGTCCTATGTTTCTGATTTGCCATATCTAAGGTTGGTCCTTAATTTCCTACCTTTTTTTTGAGATTGCTACCTAAATTTTAATTCTCATTTACAAATCAGTACCCAAAATTTTTGAGTTCTTCACATATTTTCATATTTTATTCACATATTCACCACGAATTTACATGTTTGAACTTGCATATTTTCTGCATAGAGACATATTTTCTTCATCACCTCTTAGGATGGATGTGAGTCCCAGAGCTTTCCTTGCTAATGTAATTGATATATTTTTTGTGCTACCACTTGAGTTGGATGTGTGTCCCAGAGCTTTCCTTCTCAATATAGTAGATATTTTCCTCATCACCTCTTAGATTGGATGTGAGTCCCAACGCTTTCCTTCGTAATGTGATCGATATATTTTTCCCGCTACCACTTAAGTTGGATGTGAGTCCCAGAGCTTTCCTCCTCAATGTAGAAGATATTTTCTTCGTCACCTCTTAGGTTGGATGTGAGTCCTAGTGCTTTCCATCCAAACGTGATCGAGGTATTTTCCTTGTCACCTCTTAGGTTGGGTGTGAGTCCCAGTGGTTTCCTTCCTAATGTGATCGATATATTTTTCTGCTACCTCTTAGGTTGGATGTGAGTCTCAGAGCTTTCCTCCTCAATGTAGTATATATTTTCCTCGTCACCTCTTTGGTTGAGTGTGAGTCCCAGTGCTTTCCTTCCTAATGTGATCGATACATTTTTCTGCTACCACTTGGGTTAGATGTGAGTCCCAGAGCTTTCCTCCTCAATGTAGCAGATATTTTCCTCGTCACCTCTTAGGTTTG
The DNA here is from genome assembly GCA_002079205.1 of Phalaenopsis hybrid cultivar. Classification (NCBI taxonomy): domain Eukaryota; kingdom Viridiplantae; phylum Streptophyta; class Magnoliopsida; order Asparagales; family Orchidaceae; genus Phalaenopsis; species Phalaenopsis hybrid cultivar. Next base: position 26,094 of record JXCR01128881.1, on the reverse strand, counting down.
GTGTGAGTCCCGGTGCCTTCCTTCCTAACGTGATCAAGATATTTTCCTCATCATCTCTTAGGTTGGATGTGAGTCCGAGTGCTTTCATTCCTAACGTGATCGATATATTTTACTGCTACCTCTTTGGTTGGATGTGAGTCCCAGAGCTTTCCTCCTCAATGTAGCAAATATTTTTTACTCGTCACCTCTTAGGTTGGATGTGAGTCCCAGTGATTTCATTCCAAACGTGATCGATATATTTTCCTGCTACCTCTTAGGTTGGATGTAAGCCTCAGAGCTTTCTTCCTCAATGTAACAGATACTTTCTTCATCTTCTCTTGGGTTGGATGTGAGTCATAGTGCTTTCCTTCCTAACATGACATATATATTCTCCCTATCACATGTCAGTTCGAATATAACTCCCCAGTGGTAACTCGAACTGGTACATGCCTTTCTTTCTGGCGTAATATCCTTAATGGTTGCCATCTCTTACACTGTTGTTACCCTTTTAAGTTGGATGTGAGCCTCTGTGCTTTTCATCTCAATTAGGTCCTCCCACACAATCCTATTCTCATTTTTTGAAATCAGTTTTAATACCGCCTTAAATGAATTATGGCATCTGATTCCTATTTTGGGATTGATATCCAAATTTCAATTCCTATCTCGGGGTCAGCACTTACATACTGATTCACATCCTTCATAAATACCTGAAACTTCATAACTCAAAATTCACTCTTTTATCCCTAGGAGTCCTTATTCCTTGATTTCAATTAGACAATCACCTGCTGATTCCCCAACAGAAATAGATCACACACACAACTCTACACATACTGTCGAGTCTATTGACTTAGGAGTTTGTCTTGATTTTTGTTGATCTCGTCGGTCAACACCAATACATGCGGTGTGCTTGCCTATCACACCACACCAATTGGGGGACCATTTGTTGACCTCACTTTTGGTTGAGGTTTAGTTTTTGCTTTAGTAGCCTAAGGTCTAGCCATAGGACTTTCCTATTGACTATTCTTAGAAAAATAGACTTTAGTAGCCTAAGGTCTAGCCATAGGATTTTCCTATTGACTATTCTTAGAAAACTAGAAAAAGTTAGTAGCCTAAGGTCTAGCCATAGGATTTTCCTATTGACTATTCTTAGAAAACTAGACATGAAGCCTAAGGTCTAGCCATAGGACTTTCCTATTGACTATTCTTAGAAAACTAGAAAAGGCACCATCCCTAAGGTCTAGCCATAGGACTTTCCTATTGACTATTCTTAGAAAATTAGAAAAGGAACCCTGACCATTAAAATATCTACACTCTTCTTTACTCAACTTGAAGTTCAACATATTGGTACTAACCTCTAACACTTAGTAGGTGGGGTCATTATGGGGGAACTGAAGATGAGTCACCCTTAGGACTGCTGGACTTTATGGTTTACTCTGGGTGTTGGTCTAAGGCATAAGGTACATATTTTCATTCACAATCACTCACAATCCTAAACTTAAACTTCTAGGCCTTGGTCCCTTGATACTTTTAGGAGACTCATGTAGGTGGTCCCCTAAACCCACCAGCCCTAGGCTAGGGTTTAGCGAGGACCACTACATAGAGGACCGAAAATGGGGTCTCCATTAGTCCATGGCTTTTTAAGGGTGGTTGGCACTCCAACTCTTTCAAGATACACAACCTATCCTTTTGCCCCTAAATTCCCCCAAATTACCTAGATACCCTTCAAACCCCAAATTTCGCCAAAATTCCCAAATTTACCCAAAATAGCCAAGTTGGTTCAAAAATCATTTCGAACACCTTGAAAACGCTCAAACTACCCGAAATCACCAAAATTGGCCAAATTACCAAAATGCCCTCTCTTTAGCTGAAGATTCCAAAAATTCCCAAAACCTCCCAAATATTTCCAATCTCATTTTTCTCAACTATCACATGACCAAATTTGGCCAATTTGACCATCTTTGGTCAAAACCACTAAATTGCCCTTTAAAGGCCCATATTTTCCCCAAATCACTCCAAATGTTTATCAAATTGGTCTCAATTTACTTCAATTTCAATTCTAAGCTCAAATACACCCTTGATGTGACCAATTTTGACCAAATCCAAGCTCAATTAGTCCATCATTTGATCCTGATTTTGATTTAGATCAAAACCAAAATTTTGGCCCCAAGACTTGGTTCCACCAAATGGAACCCATAGCCCACTCAATTGGCCATAATTTGTGTTGAAGAACCTTCAAAACATCCCCATACATCAAAATGGACCTTCACTTCGCCTTGGTGAGGCTTAAATTTCATTTGATTTCAACCTAAGTCCAGAAAGCTTCAAGTTTGCCCCTAATTGGCCATGTATCAAAATATCACCAAATTGATGGCCTTAGCCCCAAAATTTCTAGTCCATCCCTTCATGAAAAATCTTCACAAAATCTCCCTAGATCATTTGAACCAATCAATTTGGACTTAGCCCAATGCTAGCCCAACCTAGACCCATGTCTATCCCAACATGCCTAAATTGAAGAAATTTCAAAAATCCCTCAAATTTACCCACTAATTGAACTCAAAATCACTTCAACCCTTAACCAAATATCTTCATAAAAATCATCTATACAATTTTGATCAATCAATTAGGCAAATTGACATGGCTAGCCTAGCCCAAACCCAAGCCTTGATCACTTGAACCCACATTGAACCCATGCACTAAAGATGGCCTAACTACCCCAAAGTTACCAAGTTAATGACTCCATAGACATTAGTTGGACCCTAGTGTCTAGTATAAACATATTAAAACCACCTAAACTAAGCCATGGACTAAAGGTCCCCTAAATCAAGGGATTTAATGCCATATTTGCTTAAGCCTTGGATATTTTTGCCAAAACTAAGCCTAAAATCATTAAATTGTTGTGAGATATTCCTCTGGCTCACCTGACCTCCCTAGCTTCCTCCTGTGGTCGGTTGGCCAGCCTAGTGGCCAAAAAATGGTGAAACCGAGAGACACATCCATGGAATTATACCCAATTCAAACCTAGAGGCCACCTCATCCAAATTTAAGCTTAGAGACTCTCTGCGCTCCACCTAGGCAGCACATTTCACCCCCTAATTGGCCATTGAAGCAAGCCTGAGGCCATTTTTATAAAAAGCTCCCCTCCATGGCCATGGAGAGAGTGCTGAAATTTCCTCTGAGAGACTTCCCCAAATTGATCCCAAAGCCTCTTTGAGACCTCCTCAGTGCAATCCAACCACCACATTGCCCTGAATCCCCTTGCCGGAGCTTAATTTTGAGCTTGAATCTCTGTCTAAAATAAGTACAGAGCTCATTACACTCCAACACTCCACAAACATCAAATTAAACTCACCTACACTTTCACCACATTGAAAGAAGACAAAACCCCATCAAATCCCCCTTCCATAGAGCCCCTAGTATAGACTTTGATCAACACCTGAAATCGGCCTTGGTTGAATTTGGGTCTAGGCATCTCACAAAGACCAGAGGCTTAATACCTAGCCTCTTTGGACCCCAACAAATGTGATGAGACTCTTTGATTGAAGCTTTCCTTCTCAGAGCCAAGGTATTGATCCCCTCTTCCTTCCTAGCCTATTTTAATTCTCCATTTAATTATGCATGATTTAATTGCATGATTACCATATGGATATGTTCATCTCACTTAAATGAGTTCATAGGATTAAACATAAAGTGATTTGGTTGAGTCTAGGCCGAGATTTTAGGGTTTTACTATGGACAGTCACGGGATCACTCTATCAGGGACGATGACGGGGAGCCATCCGATCGCGTGTGTATCAGATGGACGGAGGAGATCAAGCGGGACATCATTTCCTTACATGAATCGTGGGCCAAATTAGTGGCCACATAGATGGCGACATCCAACCTGAGCGCGCCACGCGTGCCTTCTGAGCTACCTAGGATCCAGTTAGTGTCGCGCGTTTAAATCGATAAATAAAGAATTTAAAAAATCAAAAAATGATCCCTAACGTTAAAAATTCATATTTTTGTGTAGAAAAATCATAAAAATAAAATTAAAATACCCTCTTGCTCAGTGAATAGAGGAGAATAATGTAGAAATAATTTTAAGTTCATTTGTTGTATATTTGATTTTTAATTTATTAAACACTGATTTGAATGTTTTGATTCTTCATGCATATAAACATATCACCATGGATTGAAATTTTAGCATGTTGTTGCCTTTATCTTAGGGGATATCGTCTGATTTTTTTTAAAGTTAAAGGATGTCCCTAGACAGAGATCCATACTTTTCAAGTTTATATGCATTATTTGTTTAAATTAATCATGGAAATTAGCATGTTGCTTAGAAAAATCCAAGAAAATTTTGGAAGGTTTATGATGACTAGAGAACCTTTAAAAAAATTTTTCATGAGCTAAGTCATTCAAAATACACCTAGTCTTTACCAACCCTAAATCACTAATATAATTAATTTTGAAAATCACAAACAACAAAATGAACTAATTTTTTATCTCCACTATTGTTTAGGATTCAAAGAACTCACCATAAAAATTTTAAAGCATTTTGAGTCGATTTGATGGCCTAAATTGATTTTTCAGGTTAAATAACTTTTTTGACACTTAAATGATGTTTAAAAATCAAAATATAACTCAAAAATTTATAAAAACTTATTTTTTGAGTTTTCTGTTATCAGGGGCATTTTCTAAGAATAAAATGGAGTTTAAAAAAAAATAATTAATTTTTGAGCCCATTTTGATTATTTAAAATAATTAAAAAATCCATAAAAATCACAAATAATAAAATTCATGGAATTGTTCTAAATTGCTTCCTAAGTACTTAAGAACAATTAGGATATTTTTTCTAATTTTCTAAATAAAGATACTGAATTTTAAAACTTAAAATTTTTTTATTAAGGCGAGAAATGGATCTTCACTAAAATAATTCCAATAAATTAAATAAAACACAGAAAAATATAAAATTTACTCCTCTCGGTTCTCTAACCTTAAGATGACTTTTCAAAAATACAAAACTTAATTTTCCTCATTTAAAATTTTATATATTTAATAAATACCCTAGAATTTAAACTATTTCTCAAAATTGAAATAAAATTCAAAAATCATGAAAATTGGTTCAAAGGCATCTCTTGTCTAGCTCTACCTCCGGTAAAAATTTAAAGGAATTAGGATTTATCTTGGTCAGGTTAGAAATTTTCTTTAAAAAATCCTATTTTTACATGAAAATAAGTATATAAATTAAATTAAATTTTGAAAAATCATATTTTCTCCTCTGATGTCTTAATTTAACCATGATTGAGGTAAGATAAAAATTTCAAAGACATTTAGATTAAATTTGATGAATTATAAAGTGTTATAACCTTAGGGGAAAATGTGTAATTTTAGAAATTAGCCTTAATTAACATTTAGGCTTAATTTAAGGAGGGAAATGGGTAACCTCTGATCTTAATCAGTTTTTTTGGATGTTTGAAACACAAGGGGTTAATTGGTAGAAACCAACTTCACTTTCTTAATTAAAAAGATAAGTTAATAAATCTCTAGATTATTAAAATTTGGAAGTTTATTAAAATAAAATGAACTAAGGAGTTAGGGGTATGACTTTAGAAGTCAATAATTAAACAGTTTAATACCCCTATTTGATTTTTAAATGAAATTCAAATCATGATCACCTAAAGATTAACCTTTTCAAAACTAATTAAGACATTCATGTAGGTCTTAAGGTCTTAGTAATAATCTAAGTAAATCAAGACTAACTAAATGAGGATTAAAAAAACAAACACAAGAAAATTAGAACATCTTTCAAACACTACAAGCCCAATTAGGACCAAAATTTGGCTAAGTGTTCTAATAACACTAACTTGCCTCTTTTATGGTCTTCACCCACATAATATTCAAAATTAAATTACAAATGATAATTACCTTACTCTTAGGCATAATTGATACATCAACGTTCATTGATCATTAGGGTATTCATAGAGTGAATTATTAAGCAACATAATAAGTTTAAATGAGCTCGAGGCTTTTCACCAGGTGATAAGAGGGAAGCATGGACCTGCTTCTTCCTCTTAACCTGTTGGATATCTCGGAGAGCTACTAAGCTTAATATGTTTTGCTTAACAAATATCATCCTTAATCAAATTAATAACGACCCACCAAGATATGACCTACGGTTAGGTAGGTTGTTAAAATTTTACTTCCCTGTTTCATATAAACTGCCTTAACATGGCTTTTGAGTTTCAGGTGGTGGAACGAGAAGACTCGTCAGATACGCTTTTATAGTTTTTAGCATTATCTTTATTGTACTTTTATGCTATACTTTTGTACTTATACAAATTTGCATGCTAAACAATGATGTCACTCTGCATGAAAACTAAAACTATCAAGATAGCCACAAACCAAAACTAAAACTAAAACTAAAATCAACCAAGATAAAATTCACCCCTACAACATTCAAAATATAAAACAACTCAAAATTTAATCACAAACATCACACAAAACTACAATTGCAACTAATTTAAGATGTCTCTATCAGATGATCAAGAATTCTTTGGACGAGGTAACCTACGGTTGCTAACGAGGCTTCCCATGTCCTAAATGAAATTATGGAACTCAATAAGTTTAGTTTAATAAGTTCATTTGGACTAACTGAATCCAATAGAAAATAGTGGTGCCGGAACAAGCGAATCGTAGGATCCTAACCAGTGCGCTCTAATAAACTTTAACATGCCCATATAAAATTTAAAGAACTTTAACCATAGGGCCACCTGATTTGACATCTAACTTGACACAGCAGAAAAATCAAACTCATTGTGGTGAGGAACTTGGAGCTAGCATGGTTGGCAGCACGACCATCTTCAATAGCAAAACCTGTCTTCCTCAGCTAAACCAACCTTACTTCCTTAGATATAAACAAAAAAGTCTTAGGACTTCGAGTTTGCTTGCATATGCAATTAAATCCTCACCTTATCTTTAGGCCTTTGTATAGCCCTGCTATACAATATAAGCCCTAACTCATAAATCCTCACCTTATCTTTAGGCCTTTGTATAGCCCTGTTATATAATATAAGCCCTAACTCACTCACCTTATCTTTAGGCCTTTGTATAGCCCTGCTATACAATATAAGCCCTAACTCGTCTTAAGATTTCAACGTCGTCGTTCGTCACGACCTAAGTCCTCACATCTTCCAGGTATTTGTGTGATCATTTCACATGAATGTAAGCCCTAACTAATAAAATTGGTAGGATGAAACACTTAACTATTTCTCCTCAAAGTTGAAGCCAAACATTAGGATAGCTTAGAAAGTCACTGAGGTTCTCCCCTGGATCCATGACATCCTCTAGTTCTTCCCCTTTTGGACTCTACAACAAAATGTTCCAAATTTGAACCAATCCCCTTTCACACCTCTACGTCTGATCTCATTGAAAAGTCCTACCCGTTGAAACTCCTTGAAGATAATATTTCCTAATTTTTATCGAGAGTCTTCTTAGGTGACTTTAGTCATTTAAGATGTAATTAACTGTAAAGCTTGCCCTTATAGGAAGCATGTACGAACCCAGCTTAATATAAAACATATTTAATTCTATATATTAATTAGGCAAACTTGTCCACAAATATAAAGGTTTTGCAGACCAAACGGACATCATATGTTCCTTAGTTTTTTTGATCGAGCCTCATCCTCAAGTCTTGTGTTTATCCTTTGGGATAGATACAGTATTTGAGGTATAATGCTCTTTCATTTAAACTATGAAAAATATGGGGTCAGTTTGATTTTATATTTTTCTAAAACTAAATATATATGTAAATTAAAATGTCCTTCCAAAGCTCGCGACGAGATTTCAATTTCGGTGACCGACAGCTTCTTACGGGCAACTCCTCCAACAAAAAATAGCGTCAACAGAAATATATGACATCCGTTTGGTCTGCAAAACTATTTTTATTTACCGACAAGTTTCCCTAGTTAATACAAAAAATTAAATATGGTTTATATTAAGATGGGTTTAAACTAGCTTCCTATAAGGGCAAGCCCATATAATTAATTACATCTTAGATAACTGAATTCACTTAAGAAAACTCTCGATAAAAATTAGAGAATATAACTTTCAAAGAGTTCAAAAGGAATAGGACTTTTCAACAAAATCGGACAAAGAGGTGTGAAATGGGATTAGTTCAAGTTTAGAAAATTTTATTTTTTGAATCCAAAAGAGGAAGAACTAGAGGATGTCATGGATCCGAATGAGAACCTCGGTGACTTCCTTGTTTATCCTATTGTTTGGCCTTAATTTAGAAGAGAAAGTATTTGAATGTTTCATTCTGCCAATTTTATTAGTTAGGGCTTACATTCTTGTGAAACAATCAAACAAATAATCTTGAAGATGTGAGGATTTAGGTCGTGACAGATGACAGCCTCAGAATCCTAAGATGAGTTAGGGCTTAGATTGTAGAGCAGAGCTGTACAAAGGCCTAAAGATAAGGTGAGGATTTATGTGCATAAGAAAACAACCTCAAAATCATATGGCTTGATTGTTTTAGTTCTAAGGAAAGAATGGTTTAATTGGGGAAGATAGGTTTTGCTATTGAAGATGATTGTCCTGCCCACCATGCTAGCTCCATGCTCCTCATTGTTGTGAGTTTAAGTCTTCTAGTGTGTCAAGTTATGATGTCAAATCAAATGGCCTTATGATTTTACTTCTTTAAAGATTATGGGGCATGTTAATGTTGATTAGAGCGACACCGGTTAGTATCCTACAGTTCCCTCGTTTCGGTACCACTATTTTCTATTTGATTCACTTAGTCTAAATGAATTTACTAAACTCAACTTAATGAGTTTCATACTTTTCATTTAGATTGTGGCAGGCCTCGTTAGCAACCGTAGGTTACCTCCTAGGGATTCCCGATCATCTGATAAAGACGTCTTAATTTAGTTGTAGTTGTTGTTTTATGTTATGTTTGTGATTCAATTTTGAATTGTCTTATATTCTGAATGTTGTGGTGGTGAATTTTATCTTGGTAGATTTTTAGTTTTAGTTTTGGTTTTACAGCTACCCAAGCAATTTTGGTTTCCATGCAGGGTGACATCGTTGTTTAACATGCAAGTTTATAGCATGAAAGTACAACATGGAAAGTATAGAAAAAGGATGGTACTGTAAATGGTAAAAGCATAGCTGACGAGTCTTCTTGTTCTACCACCTAAAACTTAAAAATGCATGTATGGTCATTTTATATGAAGTGAGAAAAATAAGGTTCTGGTGATCTACCAAATCCTAAATCATATCTTGGTGGGTCCCTATCAGCTTAATGAAGGATGATTTTTGTTAATCAAAACATATTAAGTTTAGTAGACCTCCAAGTTATCCAATAGGTCTTCATAAAGAAGCAAGTCCATGCTTCTTTCTCACAGTTTGGTGAAAAGCTTCGAGCTCATTTAAACTTATTACATTGCTTAATAATTTATCTTGTAAATATCTCCAATGCTAAATGAACATTGATGTTTCAATTATCCCTAAGAGTAAGGTAATTATCATTTATCACTCAATTTGAAAATTATGTTGGTAAAGACCCTTAAAATAGGCAAGTTAGTGTTATTAAGACATGTAGTCAATTTTAGTTCTAAGTTGGGCTTGAAGTGTTTCAAAGGTGTTCAAATTTTTATTTACAATTACTTTTCTAATCCTCATTTAACCAAATTAGTTTTAGCTTAAGTCACTACTAAGCCCTTAAGGTCCAAGTGAATGTCTTAATCATTTTGAAGTAGATTTCTAAGTGATTATAATCCATAATCAAAACTTTTGAATGCTATTTGAACGTTCTAAATGGGGTATTGAATTAATGAGTTATTTACACCCAACGCCATACCCCTAAGACTATGATCATTTAATTTTGATAGGCTTCCAAATTTTAATGATTTAAGGAATTTACACATTTTTCTTTAATTGGAAAAGTGAGATTTGTTTCTAACAATTAATCTCTTATCTTTCAATCATTCAAATATGTTAATTAAGATCAAAGGTTGCCCATTTCCATTTCTTGAGTTGTGCCTAAACGTTAATTAAGGCTAAAATTCAAAAATTACACTTTTGCCTCACAACTCTATTACTTCATAATTCATCAAACTTAATTCTAATGATTTTAAAATTTTTATCTTAATTCTAATGACTTTAGAATTTTTATCCCACCTCACTCATGGGTCAATTAAGACATGAGAGGAGAAAATGTGATTTTTCACATTTTAATTTATTTTATATATTTATTTATATGCAAGAATAGGAGTTTTCAAAGAAAATTCCATAACTTAACTAAGGCATAGCCTAATCAATTGAATTTTTTATTGGAGGTAGACATACATAATAGAGCACTTGGACCAAATTTCTTGATTTTTTGAGCTTTACTTCAATTATTAGAGTTATTTTAAATTCTAGAGTGTTAACTAATTATAAAATATTTTAAATGTGGAAAATGAAGCTTTAAATTTTTATTAAATCTCTCAGAGGTCCAGGCCAGCGAAACAAATTTTACATTTTTCTGATTTTTCTTTGAATTATTAGAATTTTTTAAGTGAAAGATTAAGAAAAAAATCATTTTTAGCCTTTAAAAATTATTTTAAGCTTTAAAGCTTAATATCTTCACTTAAAAAATTATAAAAAATATTCTGATTGTTCTTATGTGCTTAGGAAACAATTTAGAACATTCTCATGAATTTTATTAATTTTTTTTATTTTTATTAATTTTTAATTATTTAAAAATTCAAAGTAGGCTTAAAAAAGTAGTTTTTTCTATTTACAATTTTATTTTTAAAAAATCTCTCCAATTACAGAGAACTCCCAAAAATAATTTTTATAATTTTTTGAGTTGCACTTTAATTATTATAACATCATTTTAATTTCAAAAAGACATTTAAATTAGAAGATCAATTTGAGTAATCAAATGAGGTTCAAATGTTTTAAAAATTTTATGGGGAGTTCTCTGAACTTCAAATTGCAGTGGGGATTAAAAATCAAGTCATTTAGATGTTTGTGTTTTCCAAACTTAATTTTCTATGAATATTAGGGTTTCTGCAAACCAGAAGTGTTCTTGATGATTTAGATCATGAACATTTTTCAAAGGGTTCTCTAGTCATGGCAAACCTTCCAAAATTTTCTTATTTTTTTCTAAACAACATGTTAATTATCATTATTAATATATGCAAGTAATAGACATAAACTTGAAAAATATAGATCTCTGTCTAGGGGTCTGCTTTAACTTTGAAAAAATCAGGGAATGTTCCCTAAGACAGAGGCAACAACATGCCAAAATATCAAGCCATGGTGAAATTTCTACATGCATGGAGAATTAAAAGACTCAAAATAGTTTTTAATTAAATAAAAATAAAAATGCATCAAATAAACTTCAACCAATTTCCACATTGTTCTCTTCTATTCACTGAGCACTAGGATATTTTTATTTTATGTTTGTACTTTTTCTATGCAAAGAAATGAATTTTTAAAGATCAGACATTTAAATAATTCAAATAAATCCCTATTTTTCTATTTATCCAGCATGGCACCACCTCATCATATGCGTCTCCGAAGCTCCATGCATCGTATTTTGGTTCGGCGCCGCCATCCGACTCTACAGACATGCATCTCACTATTCACTTATGAAGATCTCATCCAGCTCAATCTCGTTCATTCATCTAATACACTCTTGATCAGATGCCTCTCCTTCATCGTCCTCGATAGCCAGAACCCATGAACCGCTCAAGTTCAAATCTTAAGATCTCATACTAGATTCAACCAAATCACTTTGAGTTTGTTCTTACACCTTCATCTACTCAAGAAGAGTACATCCATATGGTCACATTTTTATGGATTTCAATTTTTCTACACAAAGGTCCAAACCCAACCCAAAATTAGGTTTAGTGAGCTATACGTTGGTTTAACAGATGTAGCCTCAATAAAATCAGTTCAGGACGTTCACCCAACCTCACGAACGTCCTCCAAGCTTTAGTTTGAACTGAGGTTGGGTCTAGATAAGACTTTCATCAAGACGTGAATTGATCTTGATCTAGCAATGGGTTAGAGTGCTCAGGACGAGGAGGATTCAATGGGGATCTTCCTCGTTCACCCTAGACAAGCTTCTGGACAAGTTAGTTTGAAGCTTGGTGGGGTTTAGAGAAGTGCCCAAAAACACCCTGGATTTCAGTGGTGAAATTGAGGTTTCACAATGGGATGTGATGCCGATTTTTTATATTTGTAAGGATTTAAGAAGCTGACACCACTACTTAAAGATTTTAATCCACGATAATGGTGCCAAAAACTTGAACCTTAAATACTTAATGCTTATGCACAGTATAACAATAGTTTTGATGGTATTTTTCAATTATGCTTCCTTATTCTGCAACAAAACTAAAAACTTGATTCTGAAGAAAAATAAGAATTCAACTTTTTAATTTATATATATTTATATTGGGATACTAGCAAGTATGCGTATTGTTATCAAGTAATATATGACTTTTTAATTAAGACCTAAATATCGAACCCACTGGGAAGATTATACTATATGCACTTTTTAGAAAGTTTTTCTATTTTTAAAAAGATAATTACTTAAACTAAAAGCGATTTTTGTAGGAATTTAAAATGTAAATATTTTTAGTATTTTTGATATTTTAACGAAACAGTACAGCTTAAAAAGATAACAAAAGTTTTTGTAGAAAAAAAGTATTTAATACAAAACTATTTTTCTTCTTACCTGTATAGGAATTCTATTGTGGAAGTATGCAAATTGTGTTGTTCCAAATAGGAGCAATAATATTCTTTACCCTTACTAGAGATGCTATAAAGAACATTGTCTAATTTAAAGTTTGAATAGTTCTGAAGACCAGCTATGCAGGGAAGATACTAGCTCTCACTCTAGAGTTCCCTCGATTCCCTCCACCTCGGGGCTAATATTCTAATACAGAACCTAAAATAATAAACCAAGTTGGGGGCTTTAACCTGTTGCTTTAAAGTCCTTGAACTCTACACTCATAATGAATATTTCCTATTTATTTGCACTCAATCATATGAACTACATTCTCATTCATATAACCTCATGTGATTCTTAAAACCAAGTTGGGGGTTTTAACCTGTCACTTTAAATTCTTCTAACTCTACACCCTTCAATGATTATTTCCAATGGGGGCTTTAACCTCTCACTTTAAAGTCCTCTAAATCTACACTCATCAATGAATATTTTCCTACCGTTTAACCTGTCACTTTAAAGTCCTCTAACTCTACACCCTTCAATGAATATTTCCCTATTTAACTCAATCATATGAACTATATTCTCATTCATACAACCTCATGTGATTCTTTTCAATTGTTGACTGAGATAAAACCAGCTCGGTTCTTACATTTTCTCACAACAAATTTTAACATCCGGATTGGCTAAACCAATAAGTAAATGAAGTGCATGGATTTAAATCACCACAACTTCTTCCAACATTAAAGATCACTACTCTCCATAAATTCCATCCAAAACTTAATTACTTATCATTTTAAGAAGAAATATAAAAAAAACTACTCAGAATTCATGGAGAAAATATTATCAAACTTTAGTTTAAGAGGAGAAATCATTGTCAAACCAACAATAAGTCTAGATTAAAACCAAAAGTAGTGTAAAACAAAAAGATAAAAACTTATCTCAAGTCCTCCACCAAACTCTTGAGGTTCCTTTGAATCTCTTCTCTTTTACAATAACTCAAAATAAAATAACAAAAAGGATAAAGTAAATAAAAAGTGGTTCTTGAAAATCTCTCCAAACTAACTCCCAGAGAAGAACTTTCAAAACTTGTCAATTTTTTTAGGACTCTTTTCTAAGTCCTCTCTTCTTTCTTTTATAGTTTTTCAAGAGGTGCCTTGGGATCTCTTCAATTTGTGTCTTTATTCTATGTATTTGCCCAAGAGATGCATCCCTTCATGATGATTTTCATCCATGGTGGTTATAACCACCTATTAAGCCAATGGGTGCCTCAAAAACCTCTTTGAAATTTGTGAAAACCAATTTTAATTGTCTAGTAGCTACCACTGGTGCTTAAGCGCGGGGTCTCAGTGCTTAGGCATGACTTTCTCTACTTAACCGATGCTTAAACGTCAGATCTGACGCTTATGCGTCAAAACTCTTTTGCATAATTTTTCACATTTTTGCTCCACATTTGATCATTTTTCACTCCTTTAAGCATTCTTTTCATATTTATTTGTATCTAAAAGAAAAATAAAAAAAAAAACTTCCGTTAAAGCGCAATATCTCAAAAATAGGTATCAATATGTGTCTTAAGACATTTTAGGTGTATCAAAATCCCCCAAACTTAAAATTTTACTTATCCTCATGTGACACTTCAATCTTTAAAACCAAATATGTATGATATGTATATGAGTTTGTTTAGGAGTTACTAAAATTTATATTTAGAAATATAGTAGTCCAATTTAGAAAAAATAATTACTAAATGAGACCAACTTAAAGTTTGGAAATTTTTAATGTTAAGAACTATGAAAATATGAGTTTCTATCTAATTCAGAAAAAATGTAAGTTCTCTAAATTTAGATTTTAGTTCTTTTATTTTCTCTACTTAAAAAATTTTATTAAAAATAATTTTACTTACTATATTATAATTATAAGCTTAAAGTTTTATCAAGTCTAATACTTTTAAAAAATTAAATGTAGAACAAATTTTTGATTAAGCACTAATCCTCAAGCTTCTCCTCCCTTACATTTCTTTTCTCTTTTTTTTTTTCTTTTTCAGGCAAGGATTTCTATATGTGGATAGGTTTTTAATGATTTTGAGTTCTACTTCTCCTTTCCTAAAGTAAAGTCTTGATATAAAACTTTTACTTATATATATAATAATAGTTTTAAAAATCATTTTAATAAAAGAAATTTAAGTTTTAAAATAATTTTTCAAAAATACAATTTTTCTTACTAAAGATAGTCACTTATATTAATCATTTTCTATATCTAAGAACTTTTATATTCTTCATTACTCAAAATTTTAACTAAATTCTCTTACTCATTTCTAAAATCAAATTTTACTTCTCTAAAGATAGTCACTTATATTAATCATTTTCTATACTAAAAATTTTTAACTTAAAGTTTTTCTTCAAGTCACTTATATTTATCATTTTCTATACTAAAAATTTTTAACTTAAAGTTTACTTATATTAATCATTTTCTCATATAAAAACTTTTAACTTAAAGTTTTCTTCATTACTAAAAATTTTAACTTTCTAACTCATTTCTAAAATCAAATTTTACTTCCCTAATATAACTTCATATACATAATCAAATTTTTTTTTAGAATCAAATTCACTTGTTGTACATTTGAGAACAAAGAAAATTCTAGTTTTGAAAATATTTTTCATCCCCCCCAAACTTAAATTTTTAATAGATTAAACAATTTAGCATTAGATATATGTAAGCAGGAATGAAAATTTAAAAATAACATGCTAACAGGAATTTTAACGTCTTAATTATACAAGTCTTAAACTAAAGAAAGGAGTAAAATTAATTTTTGATCAAATTATCTATATTTTCATTTTAGTTTAACATATAGAGATTCAATGGACTTCCAAAAAGTGGGTATAAAAGCAAACAGCACACTAGCATGATAAAAAAAAATACAGCACAGCCGTTTCTGAATTTCAAGTTTAAGATCTAAGCTAGCAAGACTTTCTATTTTATAAATGATATGAAATTAAGTTAAGTTCTAAACTAACTAAATCACAGCACTAAACACAAAACAATAGATACTACACTAAAATTTAAAAATAAAATGAAATACTATCTGACACAACAATCATAACAACAATAGAACATAAAAATTCAAAACACAACATAAATCATAGTCCAAAACAACACACAGATGCAAATGTAGCAAATTCAGACCAGATAGTTCACATCATATTACAACCATAGAATGAATCTCTCAGCTCTACTCTTCATCCTCAGAATCACCGCTATACCATTTTTCTACAGGTTCATAATTAGGATATCGAGGATATAGAGGAAATTGTACTCCTGGTTCACCTCTAATCAGGCTCTCCAAAGATGAGTGGAATTTATCTTCATAATCACTCTTCCTTCTATTACAACTATTTGTATGATTTGCATAACGCTCTAAATTTTGTACCTTATCAGCGGTAAATTTGATATTGTCCATCATCTTCTACGATAACTCATCCTAAGTCTTGCTATCACCCCTGGTGTAGAAGCACGAAAAATAGATGGTTGTGATGAAGATGCAACAGAGGTAGATGTAGCAGACGTCTGCAATCCATAACTTCTAAAAAATCCTCACCTCTAGCCAAAAAATCGAATGCTCAGAATAATTTTTCACATTCACCTTTGTAATGGGATTTAGAGGTAACAAAATTTCCTCCAAACTATCTTACTTCACTCCAGCCTGCTCGCATAATGAAAATATTAAGGAAGCAAATCCCATACCTGCAGTAGTAGCAGCAACAACTTAACTGATGATAGTGTGATAGATCAAAGCCCTTATGCTGATGGGCTTTCCCTCCTAAATACAATAGTTCAACGTAGCTCTCTCTCTGGTTACTTCACTGAGATGATTAGTCAGAAGAAGATGAGCATAATTGAACTAGTGCCAGGCCTTCGAAAGTGCACGTAACTTTGAAGTCAGAAAATTTTCTCTCCTCTAATTGGTTCTCTTCCAAAGTCCTCTCCCAGTAGTCAAATATGAAATGATCTCATCTAACTCCGCCTCAGTAGGACTATAACTTGCATAAAAATCATAAAGTCTCTGGTGGTAAATGGTAAAACAAGTTGATTACCTCTGGAGTAAAAGTTACCAACTTTCCTCTAACCATAACTCGATCATCTTCAGCCTCTAGGAGATTTGCATAAAACTCACTCACAATAGAAATCACTCCGATGGCAGAGAAACAACAAATCTATTCCCACTATCGGCAGACTATCAGGTCTTCTACCTCCCCACCCAAACTCTTGAAACATTGCTCCTGAAACAATTTTCGTGACTGCAAAGCGTCACTATATCGATCCAGAGCTTTTGAACTGACAAACTTTCTCCAATCGAATGATCTCTTTCCTCTACTCCTATTCATTCTTGGTGCCATTCTACAAATTTGATAAATTCCAAAAATAACTAAAAAAATCAAGTTTAAAACACTAAACTAAACATCTAAAAGCACTAACAAAACTTCTCAAGCAATTTCCATAGACTTTTCATCACTTTTCATCATGAATAGTAAATTTTCGAAATATTCCAAATGTGCTCAAAATATGTGGTGAAAATACAAAATTTTTGCATAGAAGTAAAGCTCTTACATTAAGGAACTTCAATCTAGCAAATCTCACTCGATTCTACCAAGAAATCTTCAATTTCCACTTGCCTTAGCCCTTAAAATCGTGATTTTGAGTTGGGGAAGACGATAGGTTTTGCAAAAAATGCTATTTTTGAGCTTAAAATTCACTTTTAACCGTTCACGAACCATTTCTCGTGAGCTGGCGCTTAAGCGCGGGTAAGTGGCGCTTAGGCGCTTGCCTCTCGGGTTGTCTCGTGCAGAAGCGCGAGATGTGGCGCTTAGGCGCCAGCGCACAATTTTTGAAATTTTTAATGTTAAGTAAAATGCACTATTAGCCTAAGTAAACCACCTCTAAATGGTCTCATAGCAATTAAATGACTATTTTTACTTTCTATAACTCCCTTCTCCCTAAAAACTTTCCATAATAATTAATTCAATTTGAGGGAAAAAATAACACAAATTTTCACAGAAACAAACTTATATTAATTCACAAATGAGTACAAACACATTTAACGCTTATTTCTCTCTCCAAATAGTCTTGGATGAGAAAATTTTCCTAAGTACAAAACACTTAACACACATTTTACATTTAAACACATAAGTGGCACAAACACTAAACATAAGACATAAACACTAGCACAATTAAAAACATGACTCCAAATACACAATTCCTAACACTTAACTTAATGCCACTCTTCATTAGATGGAACAAATTCTTTTCTTTTAGTAGTCTTTCTAGGAATATGGAGTTGATAAAACAGATGGTGGTGACGAGCTCTAATACTATCATCTTCAATCCACTTCTGCTTAAGGAACACTACCTTATCCACTTCCTCTACATAACTGGTATGATTGAATTGCATCTTAAGTTGCAACCCACTATGTTCTAGATGAGCATGCAATTCAAACACCTTAGTCTCTTATACAAATATATAATTCTCCATCTTGTTGATCTTCTCAGATATCCCTTCAATACTAACGGCTAAGAAACCATTATACATCTGTTATGTACTTTGACTAATGAGCTTCTTCTTCATGTCTTCTTCCTTCTTCAAATCCATCTCCCACGAGAACATTTGCTCTAAATCTCTCTCTTTCTTAGACTTTTAGGGCTAAAAATAATCCAGGGAGAAATTCCTTGACAAACTCCTTCTATTTATAGGCCTAATTCCCCCTCATAACATCTAGGCACAACTATAAATTACCAAGACACATTTATTTCAACTAAATTGCAGTAATACCTTCTAGAAATTGAAATTTGCACATGTGATTAAACTCCCGCACTTAAGCGCTCGATCTGGTGCATAAGCGCTAGTGCACATTTTTGTACAAGTCAACTTAACATCAAAATTCTTATTCTAACAAGTCTAGGTTACTAAAGAAAGTCTAAAAATCATTACTATACATAATAAACTCAAAAATACTACCATAAATTTCTTAATCATACTCAAAACAACAATCAAAGCAAAAACACACTCATAAATATAGGTACCCTCCCATAAAGCGCTTGGTTTTACGTCATAAGCCCGACGTAACCAGTGCTCTTTCTGGTTGACCCAACATCATTCCATCATTATATTTATGTTGATCTCCTGTATAATAAGGTTTCAGTCTATGTTCATTAACTTTAAAAATTTTCTTAGAATTAGGATCTTTAATATTCACAGCTCCATAAGGATAAACATTTATCACAACAAATGGACCCATCCACCTGGACTTAAGTTTGCCCAAAAATAATCTTAACCTTGCATTATATTGCAAAACTTGTTGCCCTGACTGAAAATTTTTAGTAAGAATATTTCGATCATGCGGCATTTTCATCTTTCCGCATTATATAGCAAAACTTGTTGCCCTGGCTGAAAATTTTTAGTAAGAATCCTTTAATCATGCCACATTTTTATCTTTTCTTTGTAAATCTTAGCACTTTCATTTCGATCATGCCACATCTTCATCTTTTCTTTATAAATCTTGGCACTCTCATAAGATTCATTCTTTATCTTTTCAAGCTCATTTAATTGTAACAATCTTTTCTCACTAGCATCTTTCAAATTATAATTGAACTCTTTAATTCATTTAATTGCAATAATCTTTTCTCACCAGCATCTTTCAAATTATAATTGAACTCTTTAATTATTTAATTGTAACAATCTTTTCTCACCAGCATATTCCTTATCTCTTCAAGCTCATTTAATTGTAACAATCTTTTCTCACCAGCAACTTTTAAATGATAATTGAACTCTTTAATAGCTCAATATGCTTTATGCTCAAGTTCAACTGGTAAGTGACAAGATTTCCTAAATATTATCCTATATGGGGACATTCCTATAAGAGTTCTATATGTAGTCCTATAACCCAATAAAGCATAGTCAAGTTTGACTGACCAAACAATTTTTTTTTATTCATAGATTTTTCCACAATTCTCTTAATTTCCCGATTGGATAATTCAGCCAAACCACTTGTCTGAGTATGATAAGAAGTAGTAATCCTATGATTTATATGATATTTCTTTAATAACTTCTCCATAATGGCATTTCTGAAATGACTTCCCCCATCAGTAATGGTAACTCTCAGCATCCCAAATCAACAAAATATGTTCGTTTTCAATAATTTTGCAACGGTTTGAGCATCACATCGAGGTAAAGCAATAACATCTATCCCTTTTGATACGTAGTCTAGTGTTAACAGAATATATAAACTTCCAAAAGATGGTATAAATGGTCCAATGAAATATAATCCCCAAACATCAAATATTTCAACTTGTAGCATATAATGGGGGGGATCTCATTTCTTTTAAAAATATTGTCTACTCTTTGACATCTATCACAAGTTTTAATATAAGCATTAATATCTCTAAAAATTCTAGGCCAATAAAATTTGGATTGTCAAATTTTGTATGTTATTTTATCAACATCAAAAAGTCCCCCAAAAGCACAATTATGACATTTTTGGATAATTCCATATGTTTCTTCTAATGGTACACATAATCGAATTATCAGATCCATTCTATGCTTATATAAATATGGGTCATCCCAAAATTAAGTCTTAGCTTCAGAAATAAATTTCCTCATTTGTTGGTACGTCATTCCACAGGGTTTAAGATCACTAACAATATAGTTCACAATGTAGGCATACCACGGAACATGCCACTCATTTACAGTGAACAATTTTTCATCTGAAAAATGTTCATTAATTTCTTTTTCAAAACATGGTGGTTTTTCTAATTCAAGCTTAGACAAATGATCAGCAATTTGATTTTCATTTCATTTTCAATCTACTATTTCAAAATCAAATTCTTGTAAAAGAAAAATCCATCTTATAAGTCTCGATTTAGTATCCTTCTTTTTCACTAAGTACTTAATAGCAGAATGATATGTATGCACTATACAATAAGTTCCAATCAAATATGATCTAAATTTTTCAAAGGCATATACTATTGGTAATAACTCTTTTAGAGTTGTTGTATAATTAATTTTAGTTTCATTAAGAGTTTTACAAGCATAGTAAATAACTTTGAAAATTTTATCATGCCTTTGTCTTAAAACAACACTAATAGCATAATCACTTGCATCACACATAAGTTAAAAAGGTTTTTCCCAATTTGGTGAAACTATAATTGGTGTAGTGATTAATTTTTCTTTTAATAATTTAAAAGCTTTTAGGCATTCCGCATCAAAATTTAAAATTGTATCTTTCTCTAGTAAATGGCATAAAGGCTTAGCAATCTTAGAAAAGTCCTTAATATATCTCCTGTAGAATCCAACATGTCCTAAAAAAACTCTTAATTTTCCTTACATTAGTTGGATAAGGTTAATTAACGATCACTTGAATTTTAGTACGAACTACTTCCATATCATTTTTTGATATTTGATGACCTAATACAATTCCTCCTGGTACCATAAATTGGCATTTTCCCCAGTTAAAGACTAACTTTGTTTCTTCACAGTGCTTAAGAACTTTAGATAAATATTCTAAACATGTGTTAACTAAAGTTCCAAACACTGAAAAGTAATCCATAAAGACTTCAATCCCTTTCTCAATCAAATCACAAAAAATGGCCATCAAACATCTTTGAAATGTAGCAGGGGCATTACATAAACCAAAAGTCATTCTTCTAAAAGCAAAAGTACCATAAGGACTAGTAAATGTTGTTTTCTCTTGATCTTTAGGAGATAATTTGAATTTGGTGATAACCGGTGTATCCATCCAAAAAAATAAAATATTTAGGCCCAGCTAGTCTATCTATGGTGATAACCAGTATATCCATCCAAAAAACATAAGTATTTATGCCCAGCTAGTCTATCCAACTTTGTTGAATTTGGTGATAACCAGTATATCCATTTAGAAAATAAAAGTATTTATGCCCATCTAGTCAATCCAGCATTTGATCTAGAATAGAAAATGATCTTTCCTAGTGGCAAGATTTAATTTTCTATAATTAATGCATATTCGCCACCCTATAACTTGTCTAGTATGTATTAACTCATTATGTTCATTGACAGTTATTGTTACTCCTCTATTCTTAGGAACACAATGAATTGGACAAACCCATGCACTATCTAAAATAGGGTAGATAATTCTAGCATCTAACCACTTTAAAATTTCTTTCTTAACAACTTATTTTATAATAGCGTTTAATCTCCTTTGTGGATCAGCTCTGGGTTTGTAGTTTTCTTCTAGATTAATTCTATGCATACAATTTGAAGGATTGATTCCTTTTATATCAGCAATTGTCCATCCGAAGGCTTTCTTAAAATTTTTCAGAATTTTCATCAGCTTTTCTTCTTCTTCATTTGTTAACTTCGAGGAAACTATAACAGGTAAAGTAGAGGAATCTCTTAAAAAGGCATATTTTAAATCTTCAGGAAGTAATTGCAACTCAAATTCTGAAGGTTTTTAAATAGATGGACAAAATGATTTATATTTATCTCTCGTGTCCAAAATTTCAAAACTTTTTTGAACATAACTTGAATCTTCCTTAAAAATGTTTACACATTGATCTAATTTCTCTTCTTGCTCTTGTTCCAAATCTTTTTCTTCAGATTTTTCTTCATAAGTAGACTTGAAATGACATTCAGTCGGATATTTTATAACATCCATTCTTTAGCAGTCATCATCTTTACCTTTTTCAGGGCATTTTAATGATTTTGAAATGTTGCAAGTAACAGTTTGAACATTGATGTGCATTGTTAAGTCCCCTTTCTGCACATCTATCATTGCACTTCCTGTGGCTAGGAAAGGTCTCCCCAAAATGATAGGTATCTCTTTATCTTCTTCCATATCTAGTACAAAGAAATCAACAGAAAAGATAAATTGATCCACTTACAGTAGGACATCTTCTATAACTCCTTTAAGATTGGTTATTAAACGATCTACTAATTGTAGAGTTACAGTAGCACGGATTATTTATCCTAATCCCAATCTTTTAAATATTGATAATGACATAAGGTTAATGCTTGCACCAAAATAACCTAAAGCTTTCCAATAAAATTTGTCTTCTATTGCGCATGAAATTGTAAAGCTACCAGGATTTTTAAGTTTTTTAGGAAGTTTCTTCTGAATTATAGCAATACACTCCTCATGAAGTGCAACAGTCTCATTATCTTCAAACTTCTTTTTTTTGTTGAGAATATCCTTCATAAACTTTACATAGCTTGACATTTCTTCTAAGGCTTCAAGAAATTGAATATTAATTGTAAGCTTCTTAAATATTTTAAGAAATTTTGAAAATTATTTATCCAACTTCTGTTGTCAAAGTCTTTGAGGAAATGGAGGTGTTGGGTTTTAAAAATCAATTTTCGGTGGAGAAATAGGTCTTTCAGAATCTTTCGGAGCGTCCTCTTTTGATTCTTCTATTTCTTCTCTCTCTACTTCAATTTCATTTTGAATCCTATCTTCCAACTCTATTCTGCTTCTAAGTTGTATAGCTTTAACTTGCTCTTTATTATGGTCTTTTGGATTTGATTTAGTATTGCTAGGAAGTGTTCCTTGGGATTTATTACTTAATGGACTTGTTATTTGCCCAAGTTGGTTCTCAATAATTCTAATTGTAGCTCCTTGACTTTATAATTGATTACCGATTTGTAACACTACTTCTTCTATAGATAACTACTTATCCTTAAATTGTGTATTACTGTTGATACTTGGAGGATAATTAGATCTATAATTATTATTCCCTTGGTTACTCCAGTTTCCCAATGGGTTTACTTGGTTGTTCCACCATTATTGATTATTACCACCTAAATTGTTATTCTAATTAAAGTTGGGATGGTTCTTCCAACCATGGTAATAATAATTGGAATATAGGTTATTTTGCTTATTATTTATGGCATTCAAAGTTTCTAATGATGCTTGAGAATCTACCGTTTGACCTAATGAATTCTCTTCAATCATGGAAATTGGTTGAGAAAAATTCATTCTAAATTGGTCTAATTTACTTAGAATTGTAGCAACTTGATTTGCTAACATAGTAAATGCATTAGTTTCATGAATATTGGATATTTTCTTCTGATTTACCTCAGAAGGCCATTGAAAATTATTGGTAGCCATCTCTTCAATTAAAGCATAAGCGTCATGAAATAGTTTTGACATCAATGAACCACCAACATCATTGGTAGCCATCTCTTCAATTAAAGCATAAGCATCATGAAATGGTTTTGACATCAATGAACAACTAGCAGCAGCACCGATAATAGATCTAAGAATACCAATTAATCCATTATAAAAAGTTTTATTAACCAATCTGGTATAGCATGGTGTGGACACTTTCTTAAGAGTTCTTTAAATCATTCCCAGCTTCATAAATAGATTCCCTTTCAAACTGATTAAAAGATGTAATATCATTTCCAAGTTTCACAGTTTATGATGACGGAAAATATTTAGCAGGGAATTTTTGTGCTAAATCAACCCAAGTTGTGATAGATCCAGGTGCTAACGAATTCAACCATATCTTACCTTTATCCCTCAGTAAGAAAGGAAATAACTTAAGTCTTATGGCAAATTCAACCACATCTTAGCTTTATCCCTCAATGAGAAAAGAAATAACCTAAGTCTTATGATCTGAAACACCATCATATTTAAATGTAGCACATAATTCTAGAAAATTGGTAAGATGTAAATTTAGATTTTCTATTGGTGATCGCCAAAACTAATTATTTGATACCATTTGGATAATAAAAGGTTTAAGCTCAAATGAATTAGCCATTACAGTAGGTTTTTGAATACTATAATGAAGTTCATCTACCGTAGAGTTGGCATAATCTCTTAAAGGTCTAAACTCTTTATAAATTTCAGCATTTTGATTATTTTAGTTTGTCATTTCTATAATTTTTTTGGATTTTTCAAGACTTTTATTTTTTTTAGTTTTTCTGATTTTTCTAATAGTTCTTTCTAATTCAGAATTGTTGGGCAATAGTACTTCAAAACCTATACTACGCATACACTAACATAAAATAAAATAAAACAAAACAAACAAAATAAGATACAAAATTTAAAGATTAAATAAGAGTTTCTAAAAATAGAAACTTACTTAGTTTTCTTTCTTTCCTCGTACAACGACGCCAAAAACTTGATCCCGATTTTTTGTATATGTAAGGATTTATGAAGTCGACACCACTACTTGAAGATTTTAATCCCTGACAACGGCGCCAAAAACTTGATCCCGATTTTTTTTATATGTAAGGATTTATGAAGTCGACACCACTACTTGAAGATTTTAATCCCCGGCAACGGAGCCAAAAACTTGACCTTGATTTTTTTGTATATGTAAGGATTTATGAAGTCGACACCACTACTTGAAGATTTTAATCCCCGACAATGGCGCAAAAAACTTGATCCCTGAATACTTAATGGTTATGCACAGTTTAACAATAGTTTTGATGATATTTTCACTTATGTTTCCTTATATTGCAATAAAACCAAAAACTTGATTTTGAATAAAAATAATAAAAAAAAAATTTTAATTTATATATATTTATATTGGGATATTATGCAAGTATACGTATTGTTATCAAGTAATATATGACCTTTTGATTTAGACCTAAATATCGAACCCACAGGGAAGTTATGCAATATGCACTTTTTAGAAAGTTTTCCTATTTTTAAAATCATAATTACTTAAATTAAAAATGATTTTTTCAGGAATTTAAAATGTAAATATTTTTAGTATTTTTGATATTTTAATGAAATAGTAACAACTTAAAAAGATAACTAAGGTTTTGTAAAAGACAACTATTTAATACGAAAATATCTTTCTTCTTATCATGAATCAGTAATAAGTATATGAATTCTATCGTAAAATTTTGCAAATTGAGTTGTACCAAATAGAAGCAATAATATTCTTTACCTTTACTAGAGATGCTATAAATAACATTGGCTAATTAAAAGTTTGAATAGTTATGAAGACCGACTAGGCAGAGAATATACTAGCTCTCACTCTAGAGTAACCACGATTCCCTCCACCTAGGGGCTAATATTCTCTTATCAGAACCTAAAACAATAAGCCAAGTTGGGGTTTTAACATGTCACTTTAAAGTCTTCTAACGGTACACCCATCAATGAATATTTCCTTATTTATTTAACTCAATCATATGAACTACATTCTCATTCATATAACCTATGTGATTCTTTCCAATTGTTGATTGAGACAATACCAGCCCGGTTCTTACATGTTCTCACAAGAAATTTTAAAATCTGGATTGACCAAATCAAGAAGTAAATGAAGTGGATGGATTGAAGTCATTACAACTTCTTCCAACATTAAAGATCAATACTGTCCACAACTTCCTTCCAAAACTTAATTACTTATCATTTTAAGAAGAAAGATAAAGAAAACTA
>JXCR01128879.1:480513-494268 GCA_002079205.1 Phalaenopsis hybrid cultivar | reverse complement strand
ATATATATATATATATATATATATATATATATATATATATATATATATATATATATATATATATAAGCATGTGATCGATGAAATGGCTCTAAACTTTAATTTGGAAATTGAAATTTTTTATGTATGGGGATTGGATTTTATGGGACCATTTATACCTTCATTCAAAAATATATATAAATTGATTGCAGTGAATTATGTTTCAAAATGGATTGAAACAATCTCTTTACCTTGATGTGATGCTCAAAGGGTTCCAAATTTTGTAATTAAAATTATTTTTACAAGATATGGAATGCATAGAGTAATCATTACCGATGGAGGATTTCATTTTAGAAATATTACAATTGCAAGATTGGTCGAAAATATAATATAATGCATAAAATTGCAACTGCTTATCATCTCAGACAAGTGGTTTAGCAGAAGTGTCTAATCATGAAATTAAGATAATTTTGGAAAAAGTGTCAATCCTAGTAAGATGGATTGGTCTGTTAGATTAGATACTGCATTATGGGCATACAAGACTGCTTTTAAGACACCTATAGGTATGCCCCCTTATAGATTAATTTTTGGAAAGACTTGTCACTTGCCAATACAATTGGAGCAAAAACCTTATTGAGCTATTAAGGAGATCAATTTCAATCTAAAAGATGCTGGTGCGAAAAGGTTATTGCTTTTGAATGAGCTTGAAGAACTTAGGAATGAATTTTACGATAATGGTAAGATTTATAAGGAAAGATTGAAAGAATAACATGATCAGAAGATAATAAAAAAGGAATTTGAACCTGGATAGGAAGTTTTATTATATAATATAAGATTAAAATTATTTTCTGGAAAACTGAAGTATAGGTGGAAAGGGCCATTCAAATTTGCAAAAGTCTATCCCTATGGGGTTGTTAATATTGAAGATCCTAAGACTATAAGGATATTTAAAGTAAATGTGCATAGATTGAAACCATATTTTGACGGTCAAAGACCAATTTTTAAAGAAACTATAATGTTGGGTCACCCAGAATAAAGACTCGGAATGTATGACTGATGACATTAAACCAAGCGCTTTGTGGGAGACAACCCATACTTTTCGTTGTTTATTTTGCTTTTTGAGTTTTTGTTCGGAATATTTTACATATATTTATATTTTTGTTTTCATAGTGTCCATGTATTTAAGAAAAAAATTTAAAAAGCATCTTTATTTACCTAATTTTATGGGCGAATTGAGAGTTTTTTATCGAAATCAAAAATGTGAATTTTTGGAACTAGTGCATGATGCGCCAGATTGGCACATGATGCGCTGAGTTCCATAGAGCTAGCGCATGTGCGCTAGAATCGGCGCATGATGTGTCGTAGCAATGAAAACGACTTAAAATGTTTTAAAATGTTATTTTTTGTGGTTTTTGGAGGGTTCTTCTTATTAAAACTTCTAAAAATTGATTCCAAAGTCCATTTTAGGTGGGAAGATGAGACAGGAGTGACTAGATTTCAATCCCAATGGCGTCCCACTCTAAAAATTTCACTAGATTTGGGATTTTCAACTGGAGTAAGTTTGTTAATTTCAATGCGCAGAAGTTGCATGATCGTGTTCTAGTGAAGAAGAGACTGATCAAAGAAAGGGGATTTATGAATTGAGAATTCAATACACCGAATACTTAAGTTGAAGAGATTTTTAAGTAGAGACGTTGGGAAGTGCTTTGTAACACTTCAGTCGCCATAGTCATCCCTGTGGTGAAAGAGTTTTACGCAAATCTACATGGAATCAACCAAGGAATGTTTTATGTGTGAGGCAGGTTTGTGCAATTTACTCATACAAGAATAAACTAGATGTTTATGATTTAAAATGTGTCTATCTGCCATTATGAAAATTTTACCCCTACGAGAGATAATATGAATGAACTTTATTGGTACCTTACGGATGAAGATTTGAATTGAGAAGCCAGAGATGATGGGAATGTAAGTTTTTCGCCATCGTTGTTAAATCCTGCTTCTAAGGCATGTCCCTTCTTTATTTCATATAAATTATTGCCTACTATGAAAATCAGTAAGGTAACTAGGGAGAGTGCTATTTTAAATTATTGTATTTAAATCGAAAAAGCTATTGATATTGGAGCAATCATTATGAAATTGGTTTTGGGTTTGATTGTGAATGGTTTTGCAATTGGACTTGGATATGAAGTCAATCACAAGTACCTTAAGAGAGTTGGAAAAAAGTGCCTCTTCCTTGGAATCTGATGGATCCAGGAGTCTATTGCAACAATGGGAGATGAAAAAGATATTAATGTACTGATAGATCAAGGATCACAAAATTCATCATATTCAGCCTTACTTCAGTTCTAATGCACTGTTAAAAAGGGTTAAGAAGTCAGAAAAAGAGGTGCAGAATCTTATGCATGTAATGGGGAATATTTCTAAAATGTTGGATCACTTGGATTGGAGACTTAAATAACATTTTGAGTATATTGTTTGTATTGAAGATGATTTGGTTCGTATGTTCAAGAAACATGCTTGGATTGGGGAGGATTCGACTAATGAGTATGTGCAATACCAATCTATCGGAGATATCTAGAAGGACAAGAGTGAAGAAGATGTTTGAACTTAATCTATGCATGAAACATTTTATTTAATACTGCTAGTTTTGGTTATTTGATGTGTTGGATTGCATTTACTTTTATTGTTGAACTATATTGATGTATATATTTGGAATTTTGATATTTAGATTTCAATGTTAGGATGTCTTGGTTTTGGTTTTCTTTAAGTACTGAAATAGATGTTTGTTGGCTTGCTAAATATTAGTTTGTAATAGTGCAAATTTTATATATATAAGTGAGTTTTATGTAGTTTGTTAAAGATAGATGTTAGATTAATGTTTAATTATGCTTATAAGAGTTCATTTGAGTTAATTAGAGGTAGAAAAAAAGCGATAAGAAGCATATTTTCACAGAAAACAAAATCTGGAAAAATTAAGGCGTTGGTGCATGATGCGCCTGATTGGCGCAAGATGCGCTAAATTCCCTAAAATGTCAGATTGCCTAAAAACTGTGAAATCGCATAGTAAAACTCCACTTTTGCTGCTTGAGTCGTCTCCTACCTCTAAACCTTGACCTAGGGCTTCACATTAAGTGCGATAGAGAAGATTTCAGAGGCTAAAAATCATAGATTTCATCTTATCATAGTAAGAGCTTCACTTTAACTTAGAAATTTTTTATTTTCACCATGGATTTTTCCTACATTATGGAAATCCAAAAATTGGGGATTTTGATGAAAAATCTTGAAGAGAACTCATGGTGAAAAATTTCTTACCAAATAATTTTACTTGGGGAGTTAGATTTTTTATTTTGTATTTTAGTTGGAATTTATTTGAATTTTGGCAGAAGTACAAATGTCTCCACAAGCGAAGAGAGGAAGATCGGATGATTTTGATGCACGAAGATTTGTTAATTTGAAGGCCCAATACAGTTATAACACTCAAATCAAATCGAGAAGATTGATTTAAGAATGGTCATTTGCTATCCCGAGTGGCGAGATTGAGAGGCTGATCCTTGCCAGAAAGTGGGAACATTTTTGCTACTTCACTACAGTACCGATTGTACCAATGATTCGGGAGTTTTATGCCAACTTGAGATTTATTGATGAAGATGACATTCTTGTGAGAGGTAAGCATGTTGAATTTACTGCAGAAAGGATCAATGCTTTTTATGGGTTGTGGAATGTAGTTTTTGATGAATATGTTGTGTTCATGATGACTGATTCATTGCTGGATGAAGTGATTGCTTCCTAACTGATGGAAAAGGAGAATGGAGGATTAAAAATAATATGATAGTTAACTTCTTTGCTTCAATGTTGTCTAGTCAGTCAAAGGTATGGCACCACTTCATTTTTGCTAGATTACTACCAAAAAACCATCTTGCTGATGTAACAAAGAATAGAGTTGTATTGAACTATTGCATTTGAAACTTGAAAGCAATAGATGTTGGTGCTCTTATAGTTCATCATTCACAGAGCATAGCTAAGAGCTCTACAGCTAGTGGTTTAGGTTACCCTGCCCTGATTTTCACTCTTTGTGAGCAATCAGGAGTAGAGTTCCATATAAATGAAGTAAGATTACAACCACAAAATCTTATTGGGAAGCATATGATTCAGAGAGTTAAATCATTTATTGAATCTAGGGGTGAAAGAAGTGATAGACCCTCTACATCAGCTGTAGGGGCATCTACTTCTTGCCCTACATCATTAGAAAACATCATGAACCAACTCATGATTCAGCAATTGGATATAGTAAATATTTAGAATCAGATTGGAGAGATCGAAGCAAGAAATGCTTATAATGATGAGTATCAGTAGAGGAAAGTTCAGCATGCTATAGCTTTTGAGGATGCTATGCTGAGGTATCTTAAGGGTGAATACAATATGAAATTTCCTACTTACCCCAGCTTTACTCCATATGTTCTTATTCATGAAGAAGAAAAAGAAGAGTAACATGATGATGAAGAAGGTGAAAAAGATTAATATTTTCTGGAGTTAGTTTATTTATTTTGTTTAGTTGTTTGTTTGTTTGTATGTTATATGGACTTTATTTGGCTGGCATTTGAAACTGTAGTAATAAAAACTTTTATTTTTGTGTTGTGGACTTAAAATTGTAATAGTAACAGTAGATTTTTACTTTTTCGGTATTTTTACTATTTTCAATTTTTGTTTTTGTTTTTAAATCTCAGTAAATTCTATAGATTATATTATGTCTCATTAATTCTTTAAAACCTGTATGTATTTTTAAAGTTAGTACCTGCAGTATAATAGAGCCCACTTTCATAGTCAGAAATCCTCTACATGTTAGTTTTATTTTCATGCATTCATTGTTTTCTTTGACCAAATGAATTATGTACTAAAATATTTTTAAAACACTTAAAAACTTAAGTTTGGGGAGAAGAAAAATTTCTTTTGAAAAGAAGTAAACTAAGTATTATTTGTTCTTATGTAACAAAATTTTTAAAATTAATTTAACATTACCTAGGACTTTAAATGACTATTCTTAAGTTTATGAATATTATGGTAAATTTAGGTAAAAGCTTTTAATAATGAAGGTCAACTCTAATGTTAAAGATATTTTGTATGATAAGGTAAGACTAAGTTTTTCTATTTAAAGTAAAAGAAATTGTATTTCTGAAGTATTAAGAATTTTAGAAATTCATGTAAGAAGACAAGAATGAGACTTTATGAAAATCATAAACTAATATGATTTTATAAAGTGAAGAGAGGTAAGGAGTTTTAACTTTAAGAAGAGGATTGTGAAGTTCAAAACTATTAAAAGCTATCCAGATATAGTAATCATTTCTTGAAAAAGAAAAAGAAAAGAAAGGATTGGAAAGAACCAAAAAGAGAAAAAGAAAAGAAAAATAAATGAGGAGAAGCTTGAGGAAATGCCTTACCAAAAATTGGCTTCACTTGAATCAACTTAAGGAAAAAACTTTATTACATTTTCTAAACTTATATTAGATTGTTAGTAGCATTATTAGTAAAGTTTTTCTAAGGTTCTTTTTCATATGAATATTCTAAATATCTCTAATATGATAAATTGCAATTCTTCTTGAAATAAACAGAGATTTAGATCTTAAAATTAACAACTAACTACTCTTAGACTTAGAATTTGAATATAAGTTATTTAAGGTTCTTCTTAAAATTCACTATTTTACTTATTAAGCTAAAGTATAGAAGTTATAAGTTAGTTTCTATTATAAGTCATATGCTTTTATGTAGTAAAAGTATCACATGAGGACAAATAATATTTAAGTTTAGAGAATTTTGATACACCAAAATAATATGTTGTTTTAAGTATATTTTATGCTTATTGTTAGTGATATTGCACTTTAAAGAAGGGTATTTTTATGTTTTTGTTGTAGGTATATTAAATTTAGGAATTTGGATCAAAAGTACCAAAAGTAGCATTTGGGTATTGAAGGTTATCCAGATGAGCCAGATTGGCGCCAGGTGCCCCAAAACCAGAACAGTGTGGCCCTTTGCAAACTGGCGAATGTTGCTCCAGATTACCACCAGATGCACCATTTGACAAAGAGTCAAGACAAAACTTGCATGAATTTTTAAAGGGAATTGTTCTAAACATTCCTTGGAGTGATTCAATGCCTCTAGACACTTTTAAAGGTTCTTTTATGAAGGGATATGTCTCTTGGATCAATGGACATGTCTTTTGAATTCAAAAGAGTTGACTTTGGAATAGAATTTTGGGGGGAAATTTTGAATTCTTTTTGGAGGGAAGTCTAGGGCTTGAGAGGATAAGAGAGGAGTTTGGACGTGAGAGGTGTGTGGCGTGAAGGAGAGTTAGAGAGAGACAGAAAGTCAAGGGCTTGGAGATTTTCTTCAAAGATTGTAAGAGGAGAGGGAAGGTGAGAGATTTCTTCTTCATTACACTTCTAAGAGAGATTTGAGAGTGCTTGTAAAAAGAGAAAGGTTTGGAGAGAACTTCTAGGAGTTTACTTGGGAAGGATTGTGAGATATGTTGTTTCTTTTATTTCTTTTGTTTTGTAAACTTATTTTTATATATGAAATTTGTGTTTTATCGTATCCTTCTCATGAATTCGGAGTAGTCTTCTTTATCTTTCTCACTACTTTGAGATATGGTTTTGTGAATAATTGATTTTGTTTTATATGTTTTTAAATGTAAATAATTTGTGATAATTTAAACTCCGATCTTCATTTACTTTTCGATCTGGCCAATTGAGATGTTAAAATGTATTGAGAAATATATGTTCCAAAAGAACTATGATTTCTACAAAAATGGGGAGAATCACATTTGATTTCATGGGAGAATAATTCATCCGTGGAATTGGGTGCAAAAAAAAAGGAAATATACTTTGTTAGATGATGAATTGGAGATTTTAGGGTGACAGATTAAAATCCCCAATTTGGTCCAGTTGATTGGAAAGTGATGCAAGATTGTTAGCCCTCAGCGGAAGGAGTAATGGGAGCTCATGAGTGTTAACCAGTATCCTCCCAGCCTAACCACAAAATTAGGGACCAAACTCTAAATTAGTTAATGTTCTTTATCTGCTCGAAAAAGGGTAAAGAATAGAATTTTTCATGTTTGACACAAAATAGTTTTTATATATATTTTCAAATGATTTTAATTTCTTCACAAACCATATACTCATTGTAAAAGGGAAAGATGCTCTCTTTAATTTAAACTTTTCTTCACAACATCTTAATTTTAATTTTCATAATTTTACATTTGAAAGCTTAGCATTTAGTTTAGTTAACTTAGTCTTTCAACTACATTTTATCTGGCACTCACATGTTACTTAATATTCAAACTTTGCACTTTACTTTTTCTATTTTTAAAATAATACTTTACATTATAATCTTAGGAACTTATTTACAGGCATTTCCAACTTCCCTATGGGATTGATATCTAGGACTACATCAGAGCCCTTTATTATTTGAGTGATACGTATACTTACATTATTTTTAAAGGGGATTTGGCAGTTTAAAGGTTATTAAAAGATAAATTTATTTTAATTGAAGTTATTTTGATGGAATTAATTTCATATTTGTTATTGTATATATCGTGTGTATTTTTTAATATTGAAAAATATTTGCAAAATTAACACACTAAATCCACCTGCATCTGTCCATACTAAATCACTTCAATCTCACTCGACACTCAACAAAATTAAGTGTAGTTTGTTCTTACACATGCATCTAACCGAGGCGAACATATTTATATGGTTGATCATGCATGGAAGTAATATTTTCTTTGTAAAAGCCTAAATCAAGCTCGGTTTGGAGGAAGTGGCTCATGCCTTGGTCCAAGAGATTTAGCCTCAATTGAAATTGTTTTTTAGCTTCGTTATGAGCTGGCAAACCTCCTACAAGTGTCACCTTAAGCTGAGAATGAGTCCATGTGTGAATTTGATCAAAGGGTGATTTGGGTTTGGTCTAGGGCAAGGTCAGAGGCCTTAAAATGGTGGGGTTTGTATTGGAAATATCCTATTTGGCTCAGGTGAAGCTTATGGGACAATCAATCTTGAGTTTGGGTGCACTTGGTGGTATGGCCGTGAAAACCCCTAGATTTCAGTGATGAAATTAGCATTTTGCAAGGGGAATTAGGGCAAGGAAATGATGGGGATTAACTTCTCTGGACTGTTAGAGGGTCTGGAGAAATTTTGGCAGAGATTGGCTAAGGCTTGAGCATGCCTCCTTCTTTGGATATGAGATGTGCTTAATTTATAGAGGATGCCATGGTTACCATTAGGGCAAGCCAGGGTGGCAAAGAGGCAGTGAGGTGGAGGGAAGAAGTGCTTCAGTGGCCAATAGTAATGAGACAGCTCAGATGGGTTCAATTTTTGGTTTTAAGTCATTTGGGTCTTCTCAGGCTGAGTGTTTTTCGACGGCTGTGGTGGTTGGTTGGCTAGGGACGGGTCACACTCAGGTTCAAATGAGCCAGCAAGGTTGAGTGGTGGAGTCTATATGGGTTAATGGTGGCTCCAAGGTAAAACTGTAAGGGAGAATTGAGGTTTGTGTTAAGTTGGCTAGCTTGGGTTTGATTCCATCGTCACTTGGCTAATCATGGCCCCAAAATGCTTAAGACTGATACTTAAGGTTCTCAAGTAAGTTTGATTGAGTTGGAATGGTTGGTTTGGGGATTGGGCAAGGGTTTAAATGTTGAATCAGAAGGGTAAATCCAAGTGAAGAGGGAAGAGGGAATGTTCACCTCCACATGCCAAATTTAGCAAATTTGATGTTTTGAAGCCCATGGAAGGCTCCATGGGGCATGACATGTTGTGCATGAGCCCATAGAAATGCTTCATGCAAAAGGAATTTGTAATTTTTATGCATTTAAATAAAAAAAGGTCACCATGCCTATCTTGGATAAAGTTTCATGTATGCACGACTAGGTTTGGTACTTTGCCATGGTTAGATACCTTAAATGCCATTTGATGACGGAGAAAGATTTATGTCATTTGGGCTCAATTTGGGCTTTTAGAATTTCATGGAATGGCTTTTTTAAATCAAATACACATAGTTATGAGCTTTTAACATGCACATGATGATTTTAATTTTGGAAATTGATCATGGGCCAATAAAATGGATTTGTAATTGTTTGAATTTTAATTTGGATATGCTAAATTGGATGTGAATTTGAAATTTGGGCATTTGATTGATCATTGAGCTCAATTTAGGGGATTTTTGGAATTTGGGTCAATTTGATGCAATTCACTTGGACTTGAATTTGAAGTTTGGAAATGGGTTTAATTGGGCTTGAATTTGATCTCAATTGGGTTAGTACATGATGAATTTGATTTTATATTTGAAATTGAGGAAATTTGAGACCAATTTGGTGCAAATTAAAGGTGACTTGGGGACTTTAGGCACTAAGGGGAAATTTGGGGAATTTGGTTTAAGTTGGTCAATTTAGTCAAATTAGACCCAATTGATGGTTAATAATTGGTTTATGGGTGTTTTAAATGATTTTGGAGATTTTAGGAAATTTTGGCCCACTAGGGGCATTTAGGTAATTTTGACAAATTTGAGGGTATTTTGATATATATGAAAAATTTGGAGTGTTTTTAGTAATTTGGGTGGTATGAAATGGTTTGAAATTATTTTTAAAAAAAGTAGAGGGATTTGGACCATCCTTGGAATTTTGGGGTGTCAGGGACAATTTGGTAAATATGGGAAAGTTAGGGTTAAAAGGCCAAAATCGGGTAATTGGATAAGGTTGAGGTTTGATGCAAATGCAGATCATAGAATTACCCTCATGATGTCATGAGACCAAAGAAAACCTTATTTTGGATTCTCCATGTGCTGGTCTTATCCACCCTAGCCAAAGACTAAGGGTTTGAGGGACCACCCACATGGGTCTCCAAAGAGGCAAGGGAACCAAACTGGACATGTGCAGGTTAGGGTTCAAGGTTGTGAGTGAAAGTGTGCAGTGCAAGTATGTGTACTAGAACAAGTCACATCACCTAAGGTCAACCCCAAGGTCAAACAGTCCTATGGGGAATCCCTCTTGATCTCTCCCATATTGGATCCACCTACTAAGTGTTAGAGGTTAGAAGCAACATGTGGAACTCCAAGATGAGAAAAGAAGACTTTGAAATTTCTATTTGTGAGGGTATCATCACTATTATTCTAGGAATAGTCAATATGAAATTCCTATGGCTATATCCTAGGCTCCTAAGGAAGAAGACTAAACCTCAGCAAAAAATGAGGTCAAAAAGATGTTGTTCACTAAATAAATTCATGACCTTACTCAGTGAAGACAAAGTCAGATAAAGGAAGTAATAGACATGACAAGGAGTGGTTTAAGTTCAAACTCTACAACCTTCAAGGTAATGCTCAACTCCAGTTGAGAACTAATTCATAACAAACTCATCAATCTGCTACAACCATAAATTTTTTTTATCTTCCTCCATATCTCATACAATAAATTCCATAGAAAAGATAAATTTATCCACTTTAACAAGCATGTCTTCTATAACCCCTTTTGGATAAATGATACATCGATCAACTAACTGAAGGGTTGTCGTAGTGGGAGAAATATCGGCTAAGACTAACATTCTAAATATAGATAGAGACGTCACATTAATGCTCACTCCTAAATCACATTAAGCTTTTTCACATAATCTTTCTCCAATTGCACAAGGAATTGTTAAGCTCTAAGGATCTTTAAGTTTCTGAAGAAGCTTTTTCTAAAGTATAGCGCAGCACTCCTCACTTAGTGCAACTGTCTCTTAATCTCCAAATTTCCTTTTCTTGTTTAATATCTCATTCAAAAACTTTGCATAACTTGGCATTTATTCCAAAGCTTCATCGAAAGGAATATTTATTGTTAATTTCTTAAGTACTTCCATGAACTTTGAAAATTGTTTATCTAAATCATGTTATCCAAGTCTTTGAGGTAATGGAGGTGATCTTTCTAAAATTATTTTAGTTGGAGATATTAATTTTTCCAAATCCTTAGAAACATGTTCTTTAGTTTTTTTAGTTTCTATTGTTTCACTCACAACTTCTTTCTCTTTTCTAACCACATCTTCTATCTCTCTTCCCCTTCTTAATTGGACATATACACCTAAAATGTGTAGTGTTTCTATACACATTTTTATACCTAATTTTGAGATATTGCACTTTGATGAAAGTAATTTTGTGTGTTTTTCTTTCAGATACAATTAAATAGATGAAAAATGCTAAAAGGAGTGAAAAAGGGCCAAATTTAGAGTAAAAATGAACTGGGGCGCCTAAGAGCCCCAAACTGACGCCTAAGCGCCAGAGGCTCGCGCCTACGCTTCAGGTACCCCGCACTTAATCGCCCAAAATAGTTATTTGATGATTCATTGAAGCAACCCTTGGTAAAAACATCACGCATAAGTTATTTGATGATTCATTCAAATACAATTAAATAGTTTTAGATGAATTTTTTTAAGAGGTTTTTGAAGCAACCATTGGTAAAAACATGGGAAATATCCCATGGACACGAAAATTCATTTAATTGGCTTTTGATGAGGCAACTTCTAGAAGATTCATTGAATGAAGACATATTTTTAAGGGACACCAAGATACCTTTTGGATTTTTATTAAAGAGGACTTGGATCATCAAGAAAAGAGGCCAACCACCCATTAGATTTTATAGCCATCATCCATCCAAGTAATAGTCACCGCCACCGGCCATTGCCACCACCATCGCTGACCACTTTCTTTCTATTTTGAGTATTAGTTTATATTGTGAGTGAAGGAAGAGAATTTAAGGGAACCTCAAGACATTTGGCAGAAATGATTTGAGATAAGTGTTTATCTTTGTGACTACATTCGGTTTTAATCTAGATTTCTTATTTGTGTGCATGATTTCTACTTTTAAACTCTTGTGTGATTGTGTTTTCTCCATGGATTTTGAGTAGTTTTCTTTATCTTTTTCTTTAAAATGATAAGTGATTAAGTATTTAAAGGAAGTTGTGTAAAGTATTAGACTTTAATGTTGGAAGAAGTTGTGAGGATTTAAAATCTTGAACTTCATTTACTTCTTGATTTGGCCACTTAAGATGTTAATTCCTGTGGTGAGAACATGTAAGATCTAAGATGGTATTGTCTTAGTCAACAAATGGTTAGAATCACATATTGATTTCACAAATGAGAATGTAGTTCTTGAAGTTGAGTGCAAATAATGTAGACTTAGAGGACTTTATTGTGACAAGCTAAATCCCCCAATATGATTTATAGTTTTAGGTTTTGATACGAGATGTTAGCCCCTAGATGGAGGATGAAAAGGGAACTTTAGATTGAGGGCTAGTATCTTACCTACCTAATTAGTCTTCAAGACTATTCAAACTATAGATCAGTCAATGCTCTTTATAGCATCTCTAATAAGGGTAAAGAATATTATTGCTTCTATTTGACACAACATATTTATCATACTTCCACAACAGAATTTTTATACTTATTACTGATTCATGATAAGGAAAAAAATAATTTACTTATATAGCCTTCACCGTGCAAATATTTAGTTAAGTTAATTAGTTTCTTACTTTATTTTCATAAAACAAAAGTTACAAAAAGAATTGAATTTTCATTTTTATTATAGCATCTTTAGTTTGAGTAAGAATATTTTGCTAAGTAGATTTTTATCATCTAAATTTTCTAGTTTTCTTAAGTGCATATTGTTAGTCTTTCCTGTGGGTTTGATATTCGGGAATTAATCAAAATGTTCTATATTACTTGATAATGATACATATACTTGTGTAGTATCCAACATTTAAATATTATAATTATATTCTTATTTATTTCATAGTAGAAAACCTACTTAGCTTTTGCTTTGGATCACGTTTTTGACTTTGATGCAAATTAAGAATAACTATTAAGGAAATTATAAATATAATCACATACATTACATCTATAAAAAAGTCAGGATCAATTTTTCGGCGTCGTTGTTAGGGAAGCAAAATTAAAAAAAAAAGTAGTTTTTAGAAAGCAAAAAATCTCTATTTTCATAAAGTCTCATTTGCATTAGTTCTGCTCATGGAAGAATATAAAGTGATTTTTCATTAACATCACTTTATGGATTATGAGCACTTGCTGGGGCATGTTTCATTCTAAGAAATGGTATGATATCTGTAGTTTTCATAACCAAAGAAGTCAGCTTTAGGGTTTGATACGCCCTTAGTGTGTGCTAATTTTCTCCATATTTTATGTCAATTTAAATCCCCGGTATTATTGCCAAAAACTTGACTGGTCCCAAAATTATGTAGAAATTTAGCATCCAAAAATATGACCAAAATCTTAACCCAATTTATATTAAGCATTTAATATGCAAAATTGAAATGTTATATAAAATATATAAAATAGTTCACATGTTAGAGGGTTCTACGCAAGTGCACGTATCGCTTCAAGTAATATAGGGCTTTCTTTAAAAATCACAGTATCGATCCCACAGAGAATCGCAGTAAGAAATCCCTTAGGCTAATTCTAGTATACTACTATCAAGTCTTAGTTTAAAAGATAAAAATTCTTATGATAATAACATAAATCAAAATATTCAAACCATAAAAATTAGAGTAAGAAAGACAAGTTAAAATGGATTTAATGAATTCTAACAGAAATGTAACTTAAAGAAATAAGTTTGCTAAACTAATTTCTAAACATTAAAGTTAAATTTACTAACACTAAAAAAAGTTTTGTGATGAAGAGTTCAAATTTAAGAAAGCATCTTTCTTTTTTACAATGAGTATATGGATTGTGAAGAAATTAAAAATCATTATATATATATAT
>JXCR01128879.1:449785-480507 GCA_002079205.1 Phalaenopsis hybrid cultivar | reverse complement strand
ATATATATATATATATATATAATATGTAAAATTGTATTGTGTTAAATAGGAGCAATCCTATTTTTTACCCTCTTCCGAGTGCGTAATGAACATTGACTAATCTAGAATTTGATCCATAATTTTGTGGTTAGGTTGGGAGGATATCGGCTGTCACTCCAGAGCTCCCATTATTCCCTCACCTGAGGGCTAACAATCTCGCATTAGTTCCAATCAATTGGACCAAATTGGGGATTTTAAACGTCACCTTAAAATATCTAATTCTGCATCCAATAAATTATATTTCTCTATTTATTTGCATTCAACCTCATGGATGACATCCTCTCCCACTGAATCAAATGTGATTTTCACTATGTTATAGAAATCATTGCCCTTTCGGAATATATGTTTCAAAACACATTTTAAACTTTCAATTGGCCAAATTAAAAAGTAAATGAAGATCAAAGTTTGAATCATTATAATTTATTGACATTTAAAACCATATAAAATAAAATCAATTCTTCACAAAAATAAATTTCATTGTATGGATAAAGATAAAGAAAACTACTCAAAATTCAAAAGAATGATACGACAAAGTATGGATTTCATATATAAAAATAAGTTTACAAGACAAAGAAAAAAAGAACAAAACTTACCTCACACTCCTTCTCAAGTAAATCCCTAGAAGTTCCCTTTAAGCACTTTCACTCTTTACAATCACGCTCAATTCTCTCTTAGAAATGTAATGAAGTGAAAATCTCTCACCTTCCCTCTCCTCTTACAAACCTTTAAGAAAACCCTCTCTTTTACAATGCCTTCCTCTCACTCTCACGCCACACACACATACACACACACACACACCTTTTTGCCCTACACTTTACTCTTTTCCTAGAGGTTGTCTCCCACCAAAAAGAATTCAATATTCCCTCCAAAATTCTCTCTAAAATTCAAACCTTTTGAATTCCAAATAACATGTTCATTGATTCAAGAGATATATCCCTTCATTAAAGAGCCTTCTAAAGTGTTTAGATGCATTGAATCACTCCATGGGGCATTTGAATCATTTTGAGCCTTCAAAATCCTCTCAAAATTTTTCCTTAACAGCCTTAATCTGTCTTATATCATCGCCGGTACTTCATCCGCCCGTTTTGGAGCTCAAGCGCAAGTTTTCTAGATTTTGGCCCCTCAAGTGCCAGTTTGGTGCATCAGGCACCACTCTCCAATAACTCCACCATTTTGTTCCATCTGGCTCCGTTTTAACTCTGTTTCGCCCCGTTTTAGCTCTATTTCAGTCCTAACAGATATATCTACAAAATAAGCATGAAAACAACCTTTTTTGAAAGTATAATTTCATTAAAAAAATATGTGATAAATGAAAAGTAGATTAAACATAGAAAGAAATATCAAAATATGCCAAGTCAGAATTTTCTTTCTTGCTCGTTTTTACTCCAAATTGCACAATTTTTGCTTCATTTTCTCCAAAAGTGTATTTTTTGTACCTGAAACAAAAAATATGCAAAATACCTTCCTTTAAAGTGTAATATCATTAAAAATAATTAAAACTGAGCAAAAAATATGTATGAAAAAGTAGGTAATTTTTAGGCGTGTCAAAATCCCTCAAACTTAAACGTACAAGAAATCTCTATACTACATAAAATCATGACTTAGGAGAGATATTAACTAATAAACTTCTATACTTAAGTTTAATAAATAAAATAGTATAATTTAAGAAAAACTTTTAATAACTTAGATTTGAACAATAAGTATAAAAATACTTAGTAATCAAATCTAAGATTTATGAATCTCCATTCATTTCAAGAAGAATTTTAATTTTTTATACCAAGGATACTTAGAATATCCATATGAAAAAGAATTTCATGAAAAATTCACTATTAAGGGTGCTAATACTCAAATACAAGTTTAGAAAATGTAATAAAGCCTTTTCCTCAAATTGATTTAAGCAAAGCCGATTTTTGAGTAGGCATCTCCGCAAACTTCTCCTCATATTTCTTTTTTATTCAGGATCTTCTCAATCCTTTCTTTTCTTTCTTTTTCAAGTGAGGATTACTATATTTAGATAGCCTTTAATAATTTTGAACTCCACTATCCTCTTCTTAAAGTTAAAACTTTTTACCTTTCTTCACTTTATAAATTCTTATTAGTTTTGATAATTTTTCATAAAGTCTCATTCTTTTCTTCTTACATGAAACTCTAAGATTCTTAATATTTCAAAAATACAATTTCCTCTACTTTAAATAGAGAAACATAGACTTCTCCTTTCATACCAAATATCTTTAACTTTAGAATTGACCTTAGTTATTAAAAAAATTACCTAAATTTACTATAATATTTACATACATAAATATAGTCATTTAAAGTTAAACTCTAATATCCAAGGTCATGTTAAATTAATTTTAAAATATAGTTAATTGTGGACAAATAAAATTTAGTTTACTTCTTTTTAAAATAAATTTTTTCCCCCAAACTTGAATTTTTAATTATTTTACTCTTAATTCCATAAAATGTAGCAAGAAGAAAAAGTAAAAGTTGAATCTATTAGCTATTACAACATACTATCAAATTTATATACCTGCATAATCAGGATAGAATGACTGCATGAAAAAGTAAATCTAGCCTAAAACATGCATGCAATAATATTAAATTAAAATGAAATATATCAACTTTAAAATTTATTATTCTTCCTACCCCCAAACTTGATTTTAAACATGTAAAACATTCAATACAGATAATATAAGAAAGAAGAAAAAACAGTTTAAAAATTTTATCTATTACAAACATCTACAAGTATTCATCAAAATAGAACAATATACAATAGAAAGTAAGTCTATTCTAAAACATACTCGACAAAATCAAAAGAAAAGTATAACAAGCAGAATAGGTATCAACATGAGAATATATATATATATATATATATATATATATATATATATATATTTATGTGTTCTTTTAATTTTTATATTATTGTAACACAAAAACAAACACACATGATAAATGAGGTCAA
This sequence comes from Phalaenopsis hybrid cultivar, assembly GCA_002079205.1. NCBI lineage: Eukaryota > Viridiplantae > Streptophyta > Magnoliopsida > Asparagales > Orchidaceae > Phalaenopsis > Phalaenopsis hybrid cultivar. The sequence continues at coordinate 477,509 of JXCR01128879.1, read as the reverse complement.
TTCTTCCTTTAACTGATTGCATCTCACTAACTTCCAATTTCTAACAAAATCACTACACATATATATTGGGTAATTATTAATGATTTTATAGATTCTAACCACAAAGATAAGATTATCCCTGATACATTGAGTCGCGAACACCAACCTCAGGTGTCACCATATCCCATTAATTAAGCACCTATAGTAGTTATAAGGATAGTGTAAATTCATCCACATGTTACTCATCAAATAGGTTAGCCACTCCTATAAAATGAAAACAAAGTAAGAGAAAACAAGAAACAAAATTGAAATGGAATTTTTGCTATTAAAACTCATAATGTCTCTTGTAAAACTTAAGTCCGAGTGAGACCCGAGTTGTAGTGGATTCATTAATCCAACTACTACAAGAGAACATACAAGTTTAACCATAATAAGAAGTTAAGAAATCAACTCCCTCATGTCACAAAAAAATGAAATCAAACCACTAATAATCCAAACATCTATCAATCATTATTCAAACTAATCAATCCACACTAAAGTAAACAAAGTACAACACTAACAATCATAACTCTCTAGCACACTAAATCAAACCACACTGATAATTATGGGTTGCCTCCCATAAAGCGCTTTGTTTAATGTCGTCAGCCCAACAAATGATTCCTCTTGGATCAAAATTTCTTTTATGTAATCCTTGATCAATCACTCAATCTTTTCAAATCCAAGAATTCCTACAAAGTCCTCGAATTTAAAATTTTCTTTCAGCTCTTCCTTTTCAGATTGACTCATATCCTTATTCCTCATATTTCTTTCTAGATCCAATATTCTTCTAGTGATTTTCTCAAATTTCATATTAATATCATCCTTAAATTTTATTAGAAATGGATCTTTATAAGATACTTCATGATCTCTTAAATTTTTTATCGGATTCTCTCTTGATAATTCAAATTCTGCATCAAATTATTCTAGGTTACTCTTTTGTTCAGGGCTGTCTTTCAATTCTTCCCCGTAGTTTTAACTAAATGGTAGACATGGTTTTTTTATATTTATCGTAGTTGAGGAAATAGGTTGTTCTAATTCCTTAGGAATTTTTTTCATTGGTCTTTCAATCTCCTTATTCTCATTTCTCAACTCAAAGTTCTTTTGAAACATATCATTGAATTCTCTTCTAAATATAGTTCGATAATTTTAAATTGATCATCATTCATCTCCTTAGGGTTTATCTCAGGGTCGCTCAATAAAATCTCTGTGGGGTAACTGTTAATTGCATTAATAATCTGCCTAATTAGTTTTCTATATTCCTTATTGGATCTCTTGATTTTCCATTTGACTCTGCATTTGAATCACAACCTCTTCTAACATTAATTCCTTCTCCTCAACCTGTGGGATAGAGTTAAATTAAAGAGGATTATTAATTAAGTTAATAATCTGCCCTAGTTGGTTTTTCATATTCTTTATTGTGGTCCCTTGACACTCCAACTCACTCTCTATTTGAATAACAACATCTTCTAATAAATCCTTATCCTCATTATGGGATTGAATTTAAAATTATGAGGAAATGAAAGTTCATCATTAAAATCACTCTGACTATTCCAATTACATGTCTGATTAAATTAATTGTTTTCTCAAAATTGGTCTTCTCCTCCAAAATTATCATTCCTACTAAAATTCAAATGATTTTCCCAATCTGGATTGTAATAATTGGAATAAGAAATATGTATCTCATGGCCAGTTTAAAACCATTTTCCAAATGAATTTTCCTCAATAGGGTTCCTTGAGGATATCTTTTTATGTATTGATCCAACTTCTTCTCAATATATGTAACCTGAGTTATTAAAATTTTAAACATATCTTCTTGAAAATTTGCCACTCACTTGGGGTTTACTCTTTCAAAGCTACTATCATTATAATCCAAATTTGAATATTCATTATATCATTTATCTGCCATTTCTACATTAAATTCATGGTGTCTTTTCAAATCTCTCACAAAAGTTCTCTCCAAATTTGATATGTAAAATTCAAGGTCTGTCGAACTTAAACTATGTCTACAATTCTAATGACTTATACTAATAGGATAGATATAAAAAATATTTTTGGTATTTTGGATTTTCTTTAAAATAAACACACATTAATTAAACAAACTATATAATAATACTATAAAGTCTAAATCTAAGTCTTACACGTTTAATTAAAATTCTCCTAAAGTTCTTTCCGAAGCTTCCCCGACAACGATGCCAAAAACTTGATGTGCCCCTAGTGTGTGCTATTTTTCTGCATGTTTTATGTCAATTTAAATCCCTGGTAACAGTGTAAAAAACTTGACCCATCCCAAACTTTCGCAGTAACTTAACTTCCAAAAATTTGACCAAAATCTTGACCCAATTTATATTAATTATTTAATGTGCAAAATTGAAATGTTATATAAAATATATAAAATAGTTCACACACTAGGGATTTTACGCGAGTGCACGTATCTTTAAAAACCCCAGTATCAATCCCACAAAGAAGCACAGTAAGAAATCCCTTAGGCTAATTCTAGCCTATTACTATCAAGTCTTAGTTTGGAAGATGGAAATTCTTATGATAATAACATAAATCACAATTCAAACTATAAAAATTAAAATAAGTAAGACAAGTTAAAATGGGTTTAACGAATGCTAACAGTTATGTAACTAAAAGAACTAAGTTTACTAAACTAATTTCTAAACTTCAAAGTTAAATGTACTAAGACTTAACAAAGTTTTGTGATGAAGCGTTCACATTTAAGAAAGCATCTTTCCCCTTTATGACGAGTATATGAATTATGAAGAAATTAAAATCAATAGTATATATGAATATTTATATATAATTGTATTGTACCAAATATNTAAAAAAATTAAAGTAAGAAAAACAAGTTAAAATGGGTTTAATGAATGTGAACAGAAATCTAACTAAAAGAACTAAATTTACTAAACTAATTTATAAACTTTAAAGTTACATTTGCTAAGACTAAACAAAGTTTTGTGACGAAGAGTTTAAATTTAAGAAAAAATCCTTCCCCTTTACAATTAGTGTATGGATTGTGAAGAAATTAAAATCACTTGAAAAATATATAAATATTATTTTTTTTCCAAATAGGAGCAATCCTATTCTTTACCCTCTTCTGAGTGCATAAAGAATATTGACTAATCCAGAGTTTGGTCCCTAATTCCGTGGTTAGGTTGGAAGGATACCGACTGCCACTCTAGAGCTCCCACAACTCCCTCTCCTAAGGGATGACAATCTCGCATTAGTTTGCAATCAACTAGACAAAATTCAGAATTTTAATCTATCACCACAAAATCTTCAACTTGCATCCAGNGAGGATACCGCCTGCCACTTTAGAGCTCCCACTGATCCCTCACCTGGGGGCTAACAATCTCACATCAGTTTACAATCAATTGGACCAAATTAGGGATTTTAATATGTCACCTTAAATCTCCAATTCTGCATCTAACAAAGTATACTTCCCTATTTATTTTCACCCAACTCCATGCTAGAAGTACTCTCCCATGAAATTAAATATGATTCTTCCCATGTTGTAGAAATCATAGCCCTTTAGAAACATATGTTTGTCAACACATTTAACAGTTCAATTGGACAAATCAAAAAGTAAATAAAGATCAGAGTTTGAATCATCACAAATTATTGACATTTAAAACCGTATAAAATAAAATCAATTCATCACAAAACCATATCACAAAGTAGGGAGAAAAATAACGAAACCTACTCAGAATTCATGAGAATGATATGACTAAACACGTATTTCATTAATAAAAATAAGTTTACAAAACAAAAGAAATAAAAGAACACAACTTATCTCGCACTCCTTCCCAAGCAAAACCCTAGAAGTTATCTTCAAGTCTTTCTCTCTTTACAAGAACTCTCAATTCTCTCCTAGAAATGCAATGAAGAAGAAATTTGTCACATTCCCTCTCCTTTTACAATACTTGAAGAAAATCTCTAAGCCCTTCCTCTCACTCTCACGCCACTCACACACACACACACACACACACACACAAAACTCACGCTCCAAAAATCCTCTTCAAGCCATAGACTTCCCTCTCTTTTATAAAAGGTCGCTTCCCTCCAAAAATAATTCAAAATTCCCTCCAAAATTCTATCTAAAAGTCAACTCTTTTGAATTTAAAATACATGTTCACTGATCCAAGAGACATTTCCCTTCGTACAAGAACCTTTCAAAATGTCTATATGCATTGAATCACTCCAAGGGGTGTTTAGAACAAGTGTCCCTTTGAAAATTTGCCAAAAATTCGTCCAGTTCTCTAGATTTTGACGCTTCAGGCACTGGTTTGGCGCATCATGCGCCACCTTGTAGCAGCTTCACTGTTTTGCTCTGTTTGGCTCTGTTTCAGCTCTGTTTGGCCTCGTTTTAGTTACGTTTCGCTCCTAACAGATATACCTAAAAAATAAGCATGAAAACAACCTTTCTTCAATGTGTAATTTTCTTCAAAAATATTTGAGAAATGTAAAGTAGATTAAGCATAGAAAGACATATCAAAATGTGGCAAATCAAAACTTTCTTTCTTGCTTGTTTTTATTCAGAATTGCATCATTTTTTCTTCATTTTCTCCAAAATTCTATTTCTTGTACCTGAAAAAAATATGCAAAATACCTTCCTTTAAAGTGTAAAATCATTAAAAATTATAAAAATTGAGCATAAAATATATATGAAAAAGTAGATAATTTTTAGGCATATCACATGTCAAAACTGAAACTTTTAGGATAACCATAAAACTGAAACCAAAACAAAATTAAGAAATCAAAATGAGATAAATTTCAGCACCACAACAGTCAAAATATAAGATAACTCAAAATTTAATTACAAACAAAACAAAACAAAAATTGCAACTAAATTTAAATGTCTCTATCGGATGACCGGGAATCCCTCAGAGGAAGTAACCTACGGTTGTTAACGAGATTTACCACGGTCTAAATGAAAGTATGGAACTCATTGAGTTAAGTTTAGTAAGTTCATTTGGACTAAGCGAATCCAACGAAAATAGTGGTGTCGGAATGAGGGAATCGTGAGATCCTAACCGGTGTCCCTCTAATCAACTTTAACATCCCACAAGATATTTAAATAACCATAACCTTAGAAATCATTTGATTTGAAGTCAGGACTTCACACATTAGAAAACTTAAACTCGTTACGACGAGGAGTTTGGAGCTAACCCTGTGGACAACCTTCTATAATAGCAATCTGCAACAACACAACAATTTCTAACAGCAAGAAGATCTATAACAACATATCTTTTCCTAGAATTAAACAACAAGCCATAAAATTTTGAGGATGTCCGCCTAGTTCTACATAAATCCTCAACTTCTTTTAGGCATTTCAATAGCTCTACTATGCAATTTAAGCCCTAACTTGCCCTAAGATTCTGAGATCATTGTTCGTCATAACCTAAATCCTCACATCTTCTAGGCTATTTGTGCGACTGTCTCGCATGAATGTAAGCCCTAACTAATAAAATGTGTAGGATGACACACATAATTTCTTCTTGAAATTGAAGCCGAACGATAGGGTAGTTTTGGGAAGTCACTGAGGCTCTCCTTAGGATCTATGACATCCCCTAGTTCTACTTCATTTGGATTCCAAGAATAAAAGTTTCAAATTTGAGTCATTCTCTTTTCACACCTCTTTGTCCAATCTCTTTAAGAAGTCCTATCCTTTGAAATTCTTGTAGATAATATCCCCTGATTTTTAATAAGAGTTTTCTTAAGCGACCTCGGTCCCTTAAGATATAATTAACTATAAGGGCTTGCCCTTACATGAAACTTTTTTAAAAACCCAGCTTAATATAAACTCTGTTTAATTTTTTATATTAAATAGGGCAACTTGCCGGTCAACATAAAAAAATGGTTTTTTGCAGACTTAAACAGATGTCATAAATTCTTTAGTTTATTTAATCGAGCCTCACCAGTAAGTAGTGTGTCTACCATTCGGGATAAATGCATTGCTTGCGGAATTAGGCTAGTTTATTTAAACTACTGAAGATATGAGATCGGTTCGGTCTTGTATTTTCAAAATTTTAAATACTACTTTTTCCAAATTATAAGTATATAAATTAAATTAAATCGGGCGTTGGGATACTCATTCCAGCGAGCGACAACTTCAATCTCCCGACCAAATTTTTAATGCCGACAGAGTCTAACTTGACTTACGCTCAATTCAACTAAATCACCAAATCAACCTAACCTAACTCGGGTTAACCTTATTTTACTGAACATTGAATCAACCTAACTTAACTCGAGTTAGCCCAATTCAACTGAATCACAGGGTCAACCCTTCCTAACTCAGGTTAACCCAAGTCAACTGAATCACTTGGTCAGCCCAATCTAATCGAGTTAACACAATTCAACTTAATCTTTGGATCAACCTGACCCAATTTGGGTTAACCGAATTCAATTGAATTATCTAGTCAACCGGATTTAACTCGAGTTAAACCAATCTAATTGAACCATCGGTTCAACCAAACTTAACTTAGGTTAACTAAATTAAACCATTTGACCAACCCAACTTAATTTGGGTCAACCCAATCTCTAGGTCAGACTGACCTAACTTGGGCTAACCCAAAATCAATTCATCTCATTATAACAATCTGACCTAACTCAAGCCAACCGAACGACAACTTTTCTTCAGGATAATCAAAATAAGTTATAATTAACCTGACTTGAGACTCAACTTCAAGTTGACTTAAGTCTCAACTCCATATTAATCAAGGATTGATTTAAGTCCAACCCAACTTAGACTTAAACAAACAACTCAAGTTTAAATTAATTTGGACTTCACCCAAGTCTAATTTAACTTAAGCTTGATTCAACCTAGGAAGTTTAACTTGGACCAGTCTAATTTAACCTAGTCTACTTCCAAGTTAATATGACTAGGTTCAACTTGGCTTAGCTTAAGTCGATCTGAAATAAGTAAGGTTAAGTTAACCTAAGTCAATCCTATTAAATTATGGTCAATTTAAACAAGCTTGAAGATAATTCAAGGTAAAGCTAACCTACCTTAGGTTAACTCGGCATACTCAGAGTTTCATCATTAGATAAATTCAACCCAATTTGAACTATACTAAAATCATCCAATATTTAGTGACTAGAGGTTAAGTTGGGTTTTACTTCTCATATGAGAATAAAAGCACATTTAGGCTCAATTAGGAATAATTTGTGCCAAGGTATCAAACCAACCTAAATAAAATGTCATAAAATTCACCCTAGAATAAATTAAAACTTAAACATGAACCCAAAAAATGCAACTTAGTTTGAGAACGTAATTTGGAGGAGGCAACCCATGACTACTAATAAAAAATCTTCACTCACTTATGACTAACCAAACTACAAACCCTAATGACCCCAAGATGACGTAACCATGGGATCTTGACTGGGTCATCCTGAATAACAAAAATAATACACAAAATAATAAAATAAAAAATAATAAAAATCAGCTAATAAGTTTTAAGCAACCTAAAACTTTCAACAGACATTAAAACTTAAATGAAACCTTAATGAACAAAGATGATTGATTGTAACTTAAACCCTAGATACCCAAGTCTATGAAGATCTCTTGAACGACACAACCCATGATTGCTGACAGAAATTTTTCGGTCCAAGTAGGTTTGACCACCTCTCGGACAAAGTAGATAAGGGAAACTGACAACCCCGGGATGATGGAATGGCATGGGCAGCTTTATCAGGCTATCTAAAAAAAAAATTAATAATAACATCCAACCAATTAAACCAAAATAGTTTAATAATAAATCTATTTTATAGTGTTGTTGAAAACAAAAAGCGGACATCACCTTAGATTTACTTTGCATGTTATTTGAGTGTGCTAACTCTATTCTGTAGGGTTGGACATTCAAAGCTTGGAGCAAAAGGATGAAATTCAACTAAACCATTAACAACAAAACAACACTCTAGGATAATTCAGAATCATTAGGAATCTACTACCCATTGGATAGGACTTTGACATTCCTTTCCTTGACAACGTCACTTGAACTTCTGAGAACAAATTATAACCTCAATCGGAAGTTTTCTTAAGTATTCTCGACTACTTAAGATGTGATTAACTATAAGGGGCTTGTCCTTATAATATTATGCAAACTCTAGAATAGGTACATTAGCTTGAATTATCTGATAGATAGTTTTCTTAAGGTTTCCTTTGCAGTTATTTATTTAAATAATATCGATTTGATCTCACTTTGAACTTATTCTTTAGATCTTTCAAAGAAAAAATCCACTTTATGAAAGCTTCTCGTATGCTTTTTTCATTTGTCCCTATTATTTCCTGCCCTAGTTCTTTGATTATTCATCTCTTAGTTCACCCACGTGATTTAAAATGGAGAAGTATTAGGAGAAGGGGGCAACATAACAGAAAATAAACTGAAGACTCCTCAGTGATAATGATGATGTCAAGCAAATGATGAAAGGAAATCATATAAGCATAAGACTCCCTAATGAATGAATACAAATTCCTCTTAGGCAGAGCAAGAACATGTCAATTAACCTCAATGAAATGCATTCATATAAGTGGAGGGCATAAAATTACAACTCGAAACCATAAGACAAAGAAGAAATCAATAGAAAGAACTTATAACCTATATAGATTTTTAATTAAAGCGAAAATATCACTTTTAAACTTTCCTCTTCTAATATTATATTTAATGATCCAATAATTGTTTGAATCAACATATCAAAAAGAGTAAATTTATTATTATTAATTCTACAATTTCTCTCATACCATATATAATATGCAGTCACGTGAACAACTAAAGGACATAATCTCTTACTAATATTACAAGAGATATTATCATAGTGGAATATAATATGATAAATATTGCTTGGAACTAAAAAAATTCCCTTAAGAAATACAAGATTTTAGAGGAATATGAGAATAAAAACATTCAAAAAATAAATAGTTATGATTTCTCATTCATATTTAAATAAAGTTTTCAAAAATGATTAATTGAAACAACTCTAATAACAAAATTATAAGAGGTATTAAGTCCATTATGCATACCTTCCACGTACGGAAATCAAACTTAATAGCATAACCTTTGAACCAAACCAACTTATTTCAAATTTCAATACAAGAATGCTCATGAAAAAAAACATAAATATTCTATAAGATTAATGATCTAAACCCTCCTAGCTACAAGAAAAATCATTAGCAGTATTAAAAGAATGAATTGAATTGATACAATGGGAAGGAGTATAAATATTAAAAGTGATGTTCCAATTATCTTTGTAAATAACCTCATAAAGTTTAGTGAGCACAGGATAATTAAACCAGTTGAAAATAGCATTATCAAAATATTCATAACAGAAGGACAAAATACTAAAGATCAAAGTAGAAAGATTGGAAACAATTAGAAGTAACATGAAAATAAAGCTAAGCTTTGATTTTCTAAAGCAACTTTTGATCAATCCTTCAAAAAAGTGGACAAAGATGATGATAATTGTTGCCTCATCTAGAAAGATAAGAACCAAAATTATACATTCTTTAAATAATTTTATTTTTACATATAATGTTAATACAATCTAAATAAGAAAGAAACAATCCCCCCATTATGCTTATGCATATAAATAATATTCCAAGATATAACCTACACCTTTTTATCTTTATGATTATGTTGAAAAAAGATTAAATAAAGCACTAATATTTTTCCTCAAACCTTTTGAAAGAGAAGTTGATCGAAACTAATATAAAAGGTGACTCCAATAGTATGTTTAGTCACCTTAAGTCTACCCACGTTAAAAATAAATTTAAGTATCCAATCAGCTAACCAAGCATAGAGTTTATCGAGAAGCTTATTAAAATCCATATCAATAGGCTTAGAGGCCTTGATAGTACTACTCAAATTATTTCACGGAAGGTGCTAAAAGAAAATTCACTTATTTGACAAAAATTATTCTAAGTAGTATAATCAATGAAATTAGAAAAATAGATAGCATGCTTAAAAAAAATTGACATGAATGTTAGAAGCCTTGCTAAAATTATTAAAAATAAAAGATAAATAATTAATAAAGGCGATATCAAATTTATCAAAAATGAGAAAGTCGTCAGCTAGAGAAATATTTGTGTACGCAGAGTTGCGTACATTTTAAGTCTTTCAGATGATATAACTAGGTTACACTTAGGTTATATAACTTAAATGTAACCTAGCTGTACCTTCTGAAAGACTTAAAATGTACACAACTCTGTGTACACTTTCCATACACAAATATATCTCTATCAGCTAAAGTAAGTGAGCAAAAAACTCATTATCATTAATTAATTCTGATACTATTATCTTCTAAAAGAGCATATAAGATATTCATAATGATTACAAAGAGGTTTGAAGAGAGAGGACAATCTTGCCTTAATGGAAAAGAAGAATAGAATTAATATTTTAACTTGCCATTTATTAATAGAAAAATAAACATGACAAGTACAAGCTTTAAATAAATAAAAACATATTCACTTTATCAAAAGCTTTTAAGAGATCAATCTTAAAATAATTTTTTTTTCGGAATTAATATAATTAAAAATCAAAAAGAAATTTATTAGCCAAAATTATGATCTCAGTAATATCCCTTTCTTTTATAAAAGTGGTTTAGAATTATTACCTTGTTAGAAAGGATATGTTTAGTCCTACTAGCTAACAAGACATAAATGAATTTATTAGTAGTATGATATAAAAAGATTTTCCTAAAATAGTTACAACAATTATCTCCAATTTTCTTAAGGATAACGATAATAGTCCATTGATTAATCAAATAAAGTAATTTGAAAATAGAGAAAAATACTTAACAACATTAATATAATCCTTGCAAATTATAAGTCATGTACCCTTAGAAAATTAGAATTAAAACCATCCCTAACAAGAGATATATCAAAGACATGACAAACTGCGTAAATGTGTTTTTCTTTTNATTTATCTATTTATTTGCACTCAACCCCATGGATGACATCCTCTCCCATGGAATCAAATGTGATTCTCACTACGTTGTAGAAATTATAACACTTTTGAAACATATGTTTCTCAACACATTTTAATCCTTTCAATTGGTCAAATCGAAAAGTAAATGAAGATCAAAATTTGAATCATCACAAATTATTGACATTTTAAACCGTATAACACAAAATCAATGCTTTATAAAACTAATTCTCATTGTAGGGAGAAGGATAAAGAAGACTACTCAAAATTCATGAGAAGGATACGACAAAGCACGAATTTCATATATAAAAATAAGTTTACAAAACAAAGAAAGAAAAGAACACAACTTTTCTCACACTCCTTCCCAAGAAAATCCGTAGAAATTCCGTTTAAGCACTTTCTCTCTTTACAATTACACTAAATTCTCTCTTAGAAATGTAATGAAGAGCAAATCTCTCACCTTCCCTCTCCTTACAACCTTAGAAGAAAATCCTCTCTTGTCCAAAACCTTCATCTCACTCTCACACCACACACACACTCACACACACACCTTTTTGCCCTATACTTCCTTCTCTTTTATAAGAGGCTGCCTCCCTCCAAAAAAAATTCAAAATTCTATCCAAAATTCTCTTCAAAAGTAAAACCTTCTAAATTTTAAAAGACATGTCCATTGATTCAGGAGACATATCCCTTCATTAAAGATATTTTTAAAGTGTTTAGATGCATTGAATCACTCCATGGGGCATTTAAATTATCTGGAGCCTTCAAAATCAGCTAAAATTTATTCTGAATTGCCTTAATCCATCTTATATCATCTTTGGCACTTGAAGCACCAGTTTTGGCTCCTCAGGTGCCACCCTGCAGCAGCTCCATTATTTTGCTCTGTTTAGCTTCGTTTCACCAGTTTCAATTGTGTTTTGCTCCTAACAGATATATTTACAAAATAAGCATGAAAAAAACCTTTCTTTAAAGTGTAATTTTATTCAAAAACACGTGAGAAATGTAAAATAAATTAAGCATAGAAAGACATATCGAAATGTGCCAAGTCAAAATTTTCTTTCTTGCTCGTTTTTACTATAAATTGTACAATTTTTGCTTCATTTTCTCCAAAAGTCTAATTCTTGTACCTAAAACCAAAAATATGCAAAATATCTTCCTTTTAAGTGTAATATCATTAAAAATCATTAAAATTGAGCATAAAATATATATGAAAAAGTAGATAATTTTCAGGCGTGTCAAGGTCGCCTCTAGGCTTGCTCTTGAAGCTGTTAAGTTACAAGTATTTTGTCAACCTACCCTTATCTTTTGCTTTCTTCTTCAATTAGTATTTTGAGCATGAAACCAGAAATCATTTAGCATGGTAAAAAATGGAGCAGAAGTAGGACAATAATTTTAAACAGTAACAAGTATTCAATGGATGACAACAATTGGCCCTTACACAAACAAGCAAAACAGGAAACAAAACATTTTTTACTTGGCATTGATAAATACCATTACATGGCTGGCTTAAAGGTAAGCAATAGAAATGGAGAATCCACAAACTTTATAATTGGGAAAGGGAGAGTCATTTCCTTCCACCACCAACTTCACAGATTAAAATTTGAACTTGGAATGCACGTAAAGGCACATCTAATTTTCAATAATATATGTTCAACTCTTCTCTCATTCAACAAAGGCAAACCATACTACTAAATGTTGTGTCTGAAAAAGATTTCCAGCTATTTTCTTTAGTCCGTCTCATCCCTTGTAACTACAAGCAAGTTCAAGTTTCATGTTCTTATTGTTTAGCAGAAAAGTTGTAGTTCTCAAGCATCATGCATATACTGTAGTTTTCTCAAAGGTATTTTCTATAATTTCTTGGTACGAATGTAAATTACAGAGATCAGAAAGATAAAGCAAGTTCCTTTTTGTTTTCGAAGTCATGATGTAATCAAACCATATAGTTCAGGTGCTGAATATGTAAATAAATAAGAATTGGATTATATGATACAATTTCAGCAGTCTCATGAAGTGCCTTTCATTTTTTTAATGAATATTATTCAGAAAGCATTGAAGCAAGCAATTAATGCTAAAGTAGAAGGAAATAAGCTATCTGGGTCTGGACTACATGGTGTATTTTGGTTTTAGTTTGGTATCTTAAACTCTATTTAAAGTGAAGTGAGCTGCAAAATTCTATACTATTATGAATTTACANATATATATATATATATATATTATGTCTGTACTTTTTGTTAATTGTGGCGACATGTAAATTTGTTATTTAATTAAATTTTAATTTATTTATTTTATAATTAGTGTAAAATATAAATTATTTATTAGAATTTATATTACACAAAATTTAAATATAATTTTTCAAAAATTAAAATTTATAATTTCTGCATGATATTTTATTTTTAAAAATCTGCAAATCAGCTATTTTCCAAAAGCACAAACCAAACAGTTAACCAACTTATCTATAAGTGGCGCGGAATGATCATTTATTCAGAATTAGCTGTTTTCCAAACGGACAAACCAAACAACCAATCAGCTTATCCGAATCAGCTACTCATCAATAAATTATAAATTGCTTGCTTGATAAGCTGCAGCCCCTCAAAACAAACCCTTAATTTATTTTAAAGTCTTAAGTGTTATGTATGCATATTTATTTTTTTGAGATGTGCATAAATTTCTCTGGTATATTTTTTTTCCGCTGCTGGTACAAGGACGATCAGTACTGTATGCAATAAAATTATTCTGGGGCGCCTGTTTTCTGACTTGGTACGCTTCTCGATTTTTCCCTTCTGAGTTCCGATATGGATAGCATCAAGGTAATTGCTTCCGTTGCAATACAATCCAAAAAACACCCATACTTCCTTTCTCCATTCCAATTCAATATCCGAGGTAATAAATCCCTTCTGCCTTTCTTCATTTCTCATCGTCAATTCTTTACGATCTACTTTTCTGTATTCGATGAAAACTTCACCTATTTTTAATTGAACTCATGATCGGATATAAGAGTTCTTGTTGACTTCCGTCTAACTTTCTTTGATTTGTCTATTGCATATGGTAGTAGGTTTTCACTTTTCAGTTGCTCTGCTTTTTACGATATTTTTTCACTTGGTTTACTTCTAGTTTTGGTTTTGTTATATGATTTATACTTGATATTCGGAAAGAATGAGACCTTTGATTTTTGGGGGTTTTGGAGCTTTGAATATTTATTTTGTTTTTTTTTTGTTTTGCTTTGTTTTGTTTCATGTAAACATATAAATTGCTCAATGCCGTAGTTCGCAATGATTCTACATGGTGTTAGATGGCTGTTTGTAGCTGTCGATACTTGTTGAATTGAGTTCTGCTGCGGTTGTTTGGTTTTTTGGTGGTAGCATATAGGTCTTGGGACATTAAGGGAAATACAGAGCAGAGGAAATTCAAGGATGCCCACAAGGCAACGATTGCAGACGGATGATTGCATACGTCTTCTCACTCTCTTACATTACATATAGAATTCACTTCCCACTACTAGCCAAACAGAGAACCGAATCATGGCTTTACTCCTAACAAATAAGAAGAGGCTCGACTCATTTATTATCATTAACGCAAACTGTAATCCACCATTAATGCCTTGCCACACGAAAATCCTTGAATCTAACTACTGATTGGGAAAGCCGTCTCTGGCATTTCTTTCATTGTCTCTTCCTTGGCTCGTTGAACCTACCTCAACATTTTCCATGTTGAATACTCCATGATGTGGTTCCTAACAATTACCTCTCCTCCTTCGAGAATTTCCTTTCCTTTAAGGTTTAGTTTTGGAATGCATTGATTGTTTCTTCTTTAGCAATAGATGTTTCATCTTCTTGCAGTAGACCTTCGCATTCTATGAGGTGTTGTGCTTTGATTTGTTTGCCATTGGAGAGATATTGAGAACTTAGAATAGTTGTGGGGCCTAACTAATGGATGATTTTGAGGAAACTGGTGGCTTTTTTACAAAACATGTGGAAGCTAGGCCGGATGCAATTATAAATTTTAATTGTAGGCTGGAGCAACGACATATGAAAAATATGACGTGTATGCATCTACTTTGGTAATTCAAGCATATAAGCCATAGCTTCGACCCCTGGTAGGACATTGTAAGAGTTTTAATACTTTCAGCCTACAAAATGTTTGTTGACGCACTTGCATTTGCCTAAAAATGCAAGTTAAGCCAGCTACTTGAAAGTCCAATTCCCATTGATGCTGATCTACTTGTAATTTCATGAGTTATCTTGTTCATTGGATACACTCTTACTGGCTTTACAGTGTACCACCTTTTAGTTTTTGCAAGTTGTCTGCAACCTCTACGGTTGATTCCTGCCTATCATCGGGGTGAATTTTTGGCAATAATTGCCAGTATGGGTCTTGAAATGGGTTCGTGTTGATTGCTGCATGGTAAAAGCATTCTAGGAGAGCTCCAAACCCTAGTCCCCCAGGCCCCTATCCATAAAATTAATAATAATGATAAAAAGAAAACCCAAAATAAAAGGGTTTCCATCATAAAGCAGGTTAAGTTTTTTTGGGACTTTTGTGCGCCTATTTATTTTTGAGTAATAAGATGTATCAAAGCTTTATTCCCAAGACATTAAATAATTCTCTTCAAAAGGTGATCATTAATTATCCTATTTAAATTTGAGCCAAATCATTTTTTGACAACACTTCATAATTTTTGCACATGTTCAAGATGAAGGCTATCACGACCTTCACTTTTGTAAATTGGGTTTGTAAAATAGAGAATTGTGCATACCTAGTGAGTTGATGGATGATGATCTTAATATTAGTCTTGTCGTAGAACCTCTACAAAAAAAAAATCCACAATAAAAGGTGGCCATGATAAATATGTTAAGATTTTTGGTCACTTTTGTTTGCACCATCTTTTTTTGGATAATAAGCCACGATCTAGCAAAGATTTTCTCCCAACACTTTAAATAATTCTCTTTAAAAGATGCTGATGAGTTACCCTATTTCAATTTGAGGCAGTCATTTTTTGAGACTATTATTTTTATAGATGTTCAAGATGAAGGTTATCTTGACCTTCACTTTTGTAAATTAGGTTGGCAAAATCGAGAATTGTGCGTACCTATTGAGTTGGTTGATGATGACCTTAATATCAGTGTTGTCTTTGAACCTCTTAACTCCCAGTGGACATGGATCTTCCCATGTCGTGGCTATTACTAAGAGTGGTAGAAGTAATCCAACTAGTGCAAGGGTTTGGTACTTGATTAAATGGAAAACTAGATAGCCTTGAATAAATATTTCTAAATCAAGTTGCAATTAAAACAATAAAAGAATTTCACAATGTATTTTAGCTATTTTTTGACCTCGTTTTTTCTTATGTCACCGGCATGTATCCTCCTAAAAAAATTTCATGGAAATATCACCCTAAAACCTTACCCTCATATAGTTTTTTTTTTCAAACAGAACCAATTTAGACAACACGTTGCACATGATCTTTTGGATTGATCAATATGTTTTTTATCAGTTGTATTACTCTTAGTGTCATTGAGTTTTTCATATTTTGTCTATTTTTGTAAGTAGTAACATGATATTAATGGCCAATAACAATTCATCATTTCATTCTTTTACATTACATTCTTCATATTTTATTATATAGCAAATCTATGTTTTTAGTTGTAGTACCTAAATCATACTTAATATCATGACTTGGACTGGAATTTGAAATTAACCAAGACGGGAATAAACGGTCGGACGGTGGAAATTAAAATTTTCTATATTCATTTTCTTTAATTAACATTTAACAAATGAAAGTGCTGCTAATAAAAATTAATTAAAGCAGTATAATTAAATTTATCTTATTACATGTTGTTCATGTTATTATAAAGATTATCTCTTCTATTGCTCATCTTTTAAACAATTAATTAAACTTAAAAAGTTCTTTTAAAATAATAGTGAGCTAACTATAACTCACGAATACTCATACTTCTAAACTATAGTAATGTAAATCTAAAGAAGACTATATACATGACAGTTAAATTTTATTTAAATCAATCTAAGAGCATGCGAAAGGTCTTACTATTTAATATTATCATTCAATGTAATTTTAAATACTTACTGTTTTACGATATTGTTTACATATTAATATCTTTTTAATCTGTATTCGTATGTTACAGGAGCATTGTTTAAAATTGTATCATTTAATGTATTTCCATATCAATATTATTTTCATTTATGTACATGACTTTGTTAGTGTTTTCTCACTAGTACCATAGAGGAGTGACTACATCATACCCAAGTATCACATACAAGCATATTGTAAAAGTCACCATCTAATAATGAATATTTCATTCTCATTTATATAGTAGTAAATATAATTTTATAACATTTAATCTTTATGTTGAGTATACATATCATTCCTAGAATATGAACATAAATTTATTATAATAATAAAACATGAGTTTGTAGTGATTTCAATGTAAGTTGTGACAATAACAATAATTACATTTGGTCTAGAGGAAGTAAAAATCTTCATATAGCATAAGAACATGAGTACTCATTTCAATCACCGAGGATTCTCTTATCAAACACTCTCTTCACTTATGTCTACAAAAAATCTAAAGTCAAATGCATAAAGAACTTTTATTGATCTATTATATGTTATTCTTTTTCTTGGAAAGATAATTTGCTTTATTTTACCATTGATTTATCTTATAATAATAATTATTTTATTATTATTATGCTAATTATTTTCTTCTTTTATTACTATTTTTTTTAAACAATTTAAACATAATAAAAATTTGACAGTAAAAAGTTGGTTCTCCAAATTTAACTTTTTTGTTACATTATATAATTTATATCTTTTCAATTAAGCTCTAAGATTTATACAAATATGTATACATTTATATTATTATGAAACAATTTATTATTATTATTTATTCTCATTAAATTCATAATTTGTAACAGTAGTTCATAAATTTATTGAACAAATAAAACTTAAATAAATCAAACTCTAAGCTTTCTTCGGCGCCGACACCCTTTTCTCAGTCCAAAAGGAAAATTTTTATAGCTTGAATCCGAATTTAATTATACCTTACTATTAATAATTAATAATATATTAAATTCATAAATTATTATTTTAAAAACATTACCTTCCTTGGTTCTATCTCGCCTATCCCGCATGCAGACCCCTCATATTCTCTACTTGATAATGTTGTCATACGCGGATCCTTCTTCCCCCTCCTCTGCACGTAAGATTTGGCTCCTACTGTATGCATAAGAGCTTTTGTTCCTCTGTAAGAATGATTTTGCTCATATCGTAGGCATGAGAGCTTCTCTTCCACTGCACGTAAGATCCGACTCTATTCCGCTGCATGCAATATCCAACTCCTATTGTAGGCACGAGAGCTCCTCTTCCTCTGCACGCAAGACTTGGCTCCTATCGTAGGCACAAGAGCTCCTCTTCCTCTGCTAAGGCTCAAGTCTTCCCCTTTCCTTCGCATTGGAGCCACTTGATGATCACACATTTAGGTACTCCTCAGTCTCCCGTTACCACTCGCTCAAATTCTGAATTTTGCTTTGGTCATTCATTTCCTTCTTTTGATCTTTTTTCGTCTTTATGTAAATCATGCGCTGACTCCTTTACTTCAATTTCAATTCTAGCATACGAAACGTATTGTTTCGGGTTACGAACCGTTGAACTAGGCATTACAATCTTCCCCACTTACGAAAGTTTTTTTTCTCAAAATTTAAAACCTCTCCAAGTCATATCTCATAAAACAGATAAACATGAATTATTCATAAACTCCACAAAGAAAACGGGTGGTCATTCCTTAAGATGCAAAGGGTTACCGTAAAACAAAAATTTGGCATAACGCGACTCAACTAAACTCTCCTCATCAACTAAATCAAGATAATAAAATTAGGATAACAATATAACACAAATAAATGACAACTAAAAAACACACAGTTACTGAATCAAGAAAAATACCCCAAAAAAAACACCTTTTAGGTAAGGAAAATGCCACACTCATTATACCCTATCAACACTAGCAACATGTTTTTTAGGCTTACTATGAGTCAAGGAATAAACTCGAGGTCAAACATATTGGCTTGGTTGAACTTGAGGAGTTGAGCTGTAGAATTTATTCTTCTCTGCCTACCTGAAATCTTATGTGCAGGAGCTCCAATTGCTCTTGTAATAATTTCTGGCCAAGTGATGACAATATCACGCTATATGATTAGGCTAGCGAAGCAAGTAGCATGATTGATAGCCCATCAAATATTCACGTTTATTTTGTTTTCTGTATTTGACGCAAGTGACTATGATACCATGAGAAGTACAACCATTGAATTTATCAGGGGTGAACTTGGGTTTGTTCCGATGGGATCCCATTAATTGGTTCACTTGTTCTCCCTCATCAAAAATCTCTTGTGCATATTTTTACGTCTCGAAGTAAGCCGATAATTAATCTTCACTGGTTTAATGTGCTCCACTAACATTGAATAGCTATCAATCCAAAGTGGTATTAGTGGCTGACTGATTGAATCCTTCAATCCTGAAAGCAATTTGTAACACTTTTTTTCTGCAGTAACTGTCAGTTGTGGAGCACACTTCTATAATGCAATGAATTTTGCTTCATACTGCATGACTATCTTTTCTTCTTACAACAACTTGATAAACTCATTCTGCATCTGTCTTCACGTGAATAGAGTTACAATCCATTCTCTGAGAAGTTAACACAATTCTTCCAACTTATCATCATGTTGGGTATGTTCCCTAACCCGCTTTACGCTGTCCATGCCACCACCTTTCAGTCTCTCCATCCAACACAAAAGTTGCTAACGACTTCCTTCTTTCATCCAGACACGCCATGCTATTTAGTAACTTCTCTATCCTTATCAGCTAATTTGTTGCTTCTATTGGATCTTCAATTCCCTCAAATAAAGGTGAATGTAGATCTTGAAAGACCTTCAAATACTTATTCATAATTGTTTCTCTTTCAATAGGTTGTGATTTGGACTTCTGAATCAGCTAAGTCATGGTCACCATCATCTAGGTCAGAACCTTTGTTTTGACATTAACAACAGACTGTACTTCTTTATTTTCTAAAGGACTTTTTGTAATAATCATGGGTGCAACTATTTTTCTGAATTAACATAATTATTTAATTTTTTTATAATTATTAAATTTTTATATTATTATCCTATTTACTCAAGATTACATTATTTAATCCTAAACCTTGGCTCTAATATCATTTTTTTTTATGAACCAGCCCGGAGCTTGGAATTAACCAAGACGAGATCAGATGATTGGATACAACAACAACAACAACAAAGCCTTAATCCCACTACATGGGGTCGGCCACATGAATCCTTTTTCTCCATTGCATACTGTTTAGTGTCATATTTTCATGTAGTTCTAGTAAATTAAGTTTATTTTTTATACAATAAGTCGAAGTTTTCCTCGGTTTACCCCTGCCTTTCTTAACATAAGTTGATTCTAAAATATCTGCTCTCCTAATCAGATCATCAAATGGTCGACGTTTAATGTGACCAAACCATCTTAGACGACTTTCTATAATTTTGTCCGTCATTGGAGCTACACCAACCCTATCACGGATATATTCATTTCGCATTTTGTCTCTAAGTGTAAAACCGCTCACCCACCTAATCATTCTCATATCGACAACACTTAACTTATTATTATGTTTCTCTTTTAAAGACCAATATTCAGCGCCATAGAGCATTGAAGGTCTCACCACCGTCTTATAAAATTTTCCTTTCAGCCTAAGCGGTACTTTTCTATCACACAAAAGGCTCGAAGCATTCCTCTACTTAAACCAACCAACTTGAATTCTACTATTAACATCCCCATCTATATCACCATCGCTTTGAACAATGGACCAAAACCAACTTGAATTCTACTATTAACATCCCCATCTATATCACCATCGCTTTGGACAACGAACCTAAGATATCTAAATCGAACTTGAATTCTACTATTAACATCCTCATCTATATCACCATCGCTTTGAACAACAGACCCAAAACATCTAAATCGTTCACACCTTTTAATAATTTCATCACCCAAAGTCACACTATTGTAACTAGAGCTACTATTACTAAAATTACATTCCATGTAATCAGTTTTAGTTCTACTTAAATGAAGGCCTTTAGACTCCAATATAGACTTCCATAATGCAAGTTTTNCATCCACCTAATCATTCTCATCTCGGCAACACTTAACTTATTATTATGCTTCTCTTTTAAAGGGAAACATTCAGTGCCATAGCGCATTGCAGTTCTCACCACCGTCTTATAAAATTTTACTTTCAGTCTAAGCGGCCATTTAGAGCATTGCAGGTCTCACCACCGTCTTATAAAATTTTCCTTTCAGTCTTAGCGGTACTTTCGAATCAACAAAAAAGGCCCGAAGCATTCCTCCACTTCAACCAACCAACTTGAATTCTACTATTAACATGACCATCTATATCACCATCGAAACCAACCAACTGGAATTCTACTATTAACATCCTCATCTATATCACCATCGCTTTGAACAACGAACCCAGATATCTAAATCGTTCACACCTTTTAATAATTTGATCACCCAAAGTCACACTTCTGTCACTCGAGCTATTTCTACTAAAATTACATTCCATGTATTCAGTTTTAATTCTACTTAAATGAAGGCCTTTGACTTCAATGTAGAACTCCATAATTTATGTTTTTCCTGGGCTTTTTCTCTCATTTTATCCACAAGAAGGATATCATCAGCAAAAAGCATACACCAAGGTACATCCTCCTGTAGATGTCCAGTAAGACCATTCATAACTAAAGCAAAAAGATATGGGCTTAAAGTCGATCCCTATTGTAATCCAACAGATATGGGAAAATATTTGGTCAATCCTCTTTCTGTTTGAACACAAGTAACAGCTCTAGCATACATATCTTTAATGACTTGAATATATGTCATATCAGCACCTTTCTTCTGAAGAACTCTCCAAAGGTTATCTTTGGAACCTTATCGTAAGCTTTTTCTAAATTCAATAAAAATCAAATGTAGATTCTCCTTATTAACTCTGAACTTCTCCATCAAACCTCTCAATAAACGTATAGCTTCCATGGTAGACCTGCCCGACATAAATCCAAATTAATTATAAGAAATCTTTGTGATGCGTCTTAACCTATGTTCAATTACCCTCTCCAATAACTTTAAAGTATGACGCATCAACTTAATTCCTCTATAATTTACACACTCTTGTGCATCCCTTTTATTCTTAAAAATGGGGACCAAAATACTCTTCCTCCACTCCTCAGGCATCTTTTTAGTTTTTAAAATAATATTAAAGAGTTTAGTAAGCCAAGAAACTCACAAATCTCCCAAATATTCCACACTTCAATTGGAATATCATCAGGTCCTACAAACTTTACACACTTGGTTTTCTTTAAAGCCTCCTCAACTTTTTATTTATTAATGCGACAGTAACAACAAGACGTTTTATTATTATTCACGATATTAAGATCACTATGGTTGATTGTATTTTCAGAAACTTCGTAACTCACCCACCTATGTTGAATATCTTTTTCTAAGAAAAGTACTTTTTGATTTTCATCTTCAATCATCTTTGATATACTTTACTTGAGTTAAATCTTTACTTTTCAAATCACTAAGGTCGATCGTATTTTCAGAAACTTCATTAAAAAGTTTATCAAAGTAACACACACCTATGTTGAATATCTTTTTCTAAGAAAAGTACTTTTTGATTTTCATCTTTAATACATTTTATCTGAGTTTAATCTTTACTTTTCTTTTCTATATGTTTGGCCAGTTTATACATATATTATCTCCCTCCTTAGTATCTAATATATTATAAAGATCATTAAAAATAGAATTTTTAGCGTCACAAATTGATTTTTTAGACTCCTTGTGGGCTATTTGATATTTTTCTCAATTCTCTAAGCTTTTACATTTAAACCAATTTTATAACATAACTTCTTATATTTCATTTTTTCTTGCACATTATTATTCTACCATCAACTATTTTTATTTATAAAAACTTTTTCTTTTGATTCTCCAAGCACAACTTTTGCTACTTGTTTAATAGTGTTTGTTACTTTATCCCACATAACATTAGCTTCTTCATGAATATCCCAAATTTTGAAATCTTGAATTTTACTCATAAAAATAATTTTATTTGTGTCTTTTAAGTTTTTCCATCTAATTCTATGATGATGAGTCCTAATATTCTTTATTTTACTACTCTTAATCTTAAAATCAAGAAATAATAAACGATGTTGGGTACTTAAATTTACACTTGGAATGACCTTAAAATCTTTACAATCGCGACGATCTCTTCTTCTCATAAGAAAATAATCAATTTGTGTTTTATTAGATCCACTCTTATAAGTAATAAGATGCTCATCTCTTTTCTTAAATAAAGTATTATTAATAACAAAATCACATGCTAAAGCAAAATCTAAAATAGTTCAACCTTCTTCATTAGTTATTCCAAAATCGTAGCCACCATGTGTATTTTNAAAGCCGATCCCTGATGTAATCCAACAGAAATAAGAAAATATTTGGTCAATCCTCCTTCAATTTGAACACAAGTAACAACTCTATTATACATATCTTTAATGTCTTGAATATAAGTCATATCAACACCTTTCTTCTCAAGAACTCTCCAAAGGATATATCTTGGAACCTTCTCGTAAGCTTTTTCTAAATCAATAAAAATCAAATGTAGATTCTCCTTATTATCTCTGAACTTCTCTATCAAACTTCTCAATAAATGTATAACTTCCATAGTAGACTTGCCCGACATAAATCCAAATTGATTATGAGAAATCTTTGTAATGCGTCTTAACCTATGTTCAATTATCCTCTCCCATAATTTTAAATTACGACACATCAACTTAATTTCTCTATAATTTGCACACTATTGTGCATCTCCTTTATTCTTAAAAATGGGGACCAAAATACTCTTCCTCCATTGCTTAGACATCTTTTTAGTTTTTAAAATAAGAGAACAGATGATTGGATGGTAGAAATTAAAATTTTCTACCTTCATTTTCTATAACTAACATTTAATAAATGAAAAAGCCACCAACAAAAATAAATTAAAACAGTACAGTTAAATTTACCTCATTACAGGTTGTCTTCTATTAATATTTTCTCTTATAAAACCTGAAAAATTAGTTTGAAACAACAACGAGCTAACCATAGCCAGTGAATACTCGTACACCTGAACTGTAGTAATACAATGATAAAAAAACAATTTGCATGACAGTTAAATTTTATGTAAATCAATTGAAGAACATATGAAGGGTTTTATTTTTTAATATGATCATTCAATATAATTTATAACACTTACTATGTTTTGTAGTATTATTTACATATCAGTATCTTTTTAATCTATATTTATCTATTACAAGAGCATCGTTTAAAATTGGAATATTAATGTACTTCAATATAAATTTCTTTTTTATTTACGTGCATACATACGTTAGTGTTATCCCACTATGTCTTACAGTATCACTACTTTATTTAAGTGCACAGATACTATTCTTACAGTATCATTTACATATCAATGTATTTTTAATCTTTATTTATCTACATAGGAGCTCCATCTATAAGTATACTATTAAGGTACTTTAATATTAATATTCTTTTTATTTACATGCACGAATATCTTGGCGTTCTCCCACTAGTAACATAAAGTGACCGCTCCATTACAGTCATTCATGCACATACAAACATATTATTAAAATCATTATCTAATAATGAATATTTCATTCTCATTTGTATAGTAGTTTATATATTTTTTTAACATTCAATATTTATGATAATTTAAACAATACTGAGCGCACATATCATTACTACAATATGATTATGTATTTAATTGAATCATAAATTATGAGTTTGCTATGGTTTCAATATAACTAGTGATAATACCGACAATTATGTTTGCTCTAAAACGTGAGCACTCATTTCAATAATTGAGCATTCTCTTGTCAAACATTCTCTTTCTTATCTCCACTAAAAACCTAAAGTCAAATGTATAATTTTTTTTTATAATTTATTATATGTTAATCTTATTATTAAAAGACAATTTTTTTTAATACCACTGCTGAATTATATAATAATAATTATTTTCATATTATTATGCTAATTTTTATCTTTATTTCATAATATAAATTTAACTATTTATTTTAAACAATTTAAGCCTAATAAAATTTCGACAATAAAAAATTGGTCCTCCTAATTTGATNTTCATGTTATTATGCTAATTTTTATCTTTATTTCATAATATAAATTTAACTATTTCTTTTAAACAATTTAAAACTAATAAAATTTTGACAATAAAAAATTGGTTCTCCTAATTTGGTTTTCTAGTTATTTTATGTAATTTATATCTTTTCAACTAGGCTCCAAGATTTTATATCTATATATTTATATTATGTAGCAATTTATTATTATTATTATTAAGTCTCATTAAATTCATATATTCAATGAACAAATAAAACTTAAATAAATCAAACTCTAACATTTCTTTATTGCCGCCACCTTTTTTTTTTATTCCAGAGTAAAATTTTTAGTCTGAATTTTGATTTAATTAAACCTTACTANCTATATATTTATATTATGTAGCAATTTATTATTATTATTATTAAGTCTCATTAAATTCATATATTCAATGAAAAATAAAACTTAAATAAATCAAACTCTAACATTTCTTTGTTGCCGCCACCTTTTTTTTTTGATTCCAGAGTAAAATTTTTAGTCTGAATTTTGATTTAATTAAACCTTACTATCAATAATTAATATTTTAATAAATTCATAAATTAATATTTAAAACCCTTACCTACGATTCAGTCTCCCTTATCTCGCATGCATACCACTCCTATTCTCTGCTTGAGAACGACATCATACGTGGATCCTTCTTCCCCCTCCTTTGCACGCAAGATCCGACTCCTAACTTATTCACGGGAGATCCTCTTTCTCTGCACTCAAGATCTGACTCCTACCATAGGCACGGGAGCTCCTCTTCCTCAGCACTCAAGATTCGGCTTCTACCGTAGGCTCTTGAGCTTCTCTTCTTCTGCTAGGGCTCGAGTCTTCTCCTTTTCTTTCGCACTGGAGCCACTCGATGATCTCGCGTCTGGGTACTCTTATCTTCTCGNTAGGCACGGGAGCTCCTCTTCCTCAGCACTCAAGATTCGGCTTCTACCGTAGGCTCTTGAGCTTCTCTTCTTTTGCTAGGGCTCGAGTCTTCTCCTTTCCTTCGCACTGGAGCCACTCGATGATCTCGCGTCTGGGTACTCTTATCTTCTCCNCCTTGGAAGTTGGGTGCAAATAAATAGGAAAATAAAATTATCGAGCGTAGAATTGGAGATTTTAGAGTGACAAACTTAAATCCCTAATTCGCTTCTATCGTTCGGTGCTGAAGTGTAGATGTTAGCCCTCAGGCGAGGGGAACATGGGAGCTCCGAAGTGAGAGTTGGCCTCCCAGCCTAGCCGCAGATTCAATAAACAAGCGTAGGATTAGTCAATATTCTTTATGCCTATGCTCCTATTTGACACAATACAATTTGAACTGATTCACTTTATCCATTCACTATAATTTCTTAACGAGGAGAATGATGCTTTCTTATATATCGAATATCACATTAAAAACCTTATTAGAATAATTAGTTATTTAAGAGTTATTAAAATTACATATTTATTTTAATTGCTTATTAGTGAAAGATAAGCAATTCGAATTACATTGTTGCGATTAAGTATTGCTTTTCTAAAATCTTAGTTTGTAGTTCTAATATTACTCTATGTGGGATCGATATCTAGGACTCCATTAGAGCCCTATATTACTTGAGCGATTCGTATACTTGCGTTGATAGTTCTAATCTACTCCCTGTGGGATAGATATCTAAGACTCCATTAGAGCCCTATATTACTTGAGTGATACGTATACTTGCGTTGATAAGTGTGAAATGGGATCAATATCTATGACTCCATTAGAGCCCATTATTACTTGAGCGATACGTATACTTGCGTTGATAAGTGTGACTTCGAATCTATAACCGTTGTTAAGTTTTTGGTGTCTGAGTGATACGTATACTTACATTGATAAGTGTGACTTTATAATTATTGAATATTTTATACATATATTACTTGAGCGATACGTATACTTGCGTTGATAAGTATGACTTTACAATTATTGAATATTTATTACATCCATAGAATCTATAACTGTTATTAAGTTTTTGGTGCAATTGCTGAGGAATTAAATCTTCTAGCAGCAGTATTAAATACTTGTATTTTTAAGCATATATAAAGTCACGAGGAATTAAATCTTTTAGCAGCAATATTAAATACTTATATTTTTAAGCATATATAAAGTCGTTGTCATAAATTAAGATCATTTTTAATACAATTAGCCCAAGTTTTCCTAGGTCTACCTCTGTCTTTCTTAACACAAGTCGAATCTAAAACATCTACTCTCCCTTAATTGGGATCATCAGATGGTCGACGTTTAATGTGACCAAACCATCTAAGACGACTTTCTCTAATTTTATCCGTATCATCAGATGGTCGACGTTTAATGTGACCAAACCATCTAAGACGACTTTCTCTAATTTTGTCAGCCACAGGAGCTACACCAACCCTATCACGATTATATTCATTTCGCATTTTGTCTCTAAGTGTAAAGCCACTCATCCACCTAATCATTCTCATCTCGGCAACACTTAACTTATTATTATGCTTCTCTTTTAAAGGCCAACATTCAGCGCCATAGAGCATTGCAGGTCTCACCACC
>JXCR01128879.1:399644-439247 GCA_002079205.1 Phalaenopsis hybrid cultivar | reverse complement strand
TCTAAAAATAAAGATATTTATTTTTAAACCTTAAAATGATTTTTAGGGTTTAAAAATAGAATTTTCACCTAAATAATTCTAAAAAATCAAATAAAAAACAGAAAAATACAAAATAAATTTTTCTGAGTTCTCTGACCTCAGAAAAATTTTCTAATATAAAATATATTTTTCAATAAATAAAATATTTTATTTTTATTAAAGTCCCCAGAACTTCAGATATAAAATAAATTTCTCTGGGTTCTTTGACCTCAGAGAGATTTTCCAAAAATATAAAAAATTAAATCAGAAAAATATAAAATAAATTTTTTTGAGTTCTCTAACTTCAGAAAGATTTTCCAAAAATATAAAAAATATTTTGTAAATGAATTTCTCTAAGTTCTCTGATCTCAGAAAGATTTTCCAAAAATATAAAACATATTTTTTAAATAAATTTCTCTGGGTTCTTTGACCTCAGGGAGATTTTCCAAAAATATAAAATATATTTTTCAATTTTTTCTGAGTTTTCTGACTTCAAAAAGATTTTCCAAAAATATAAAACATATTTTTCAACACATGAAATATTTTATTTTTATTAAAGTCCCCAAAACTTCAATTAATTTTAATAAATCACAGAAAATACAAAAAATTATGAAATTTTGGCCAAATAACTTTCTAGTCTAGGGCTAGCTCATATAAAAATTTCAAGTGATTAANATTAAGTCTCATTAAATTCATATATTCAATGAACAAATAAAACTTAAATAAATCAAACTCTAACATTTCTTTGTTGCCGCCACCCTTTTTTTGATCCCAAAGTAAAAATTTTAGCTTGAATCTTGATTTAATTAAACCTTACTATCAATAATTAATATTTTATTAAATTCATAAATTAATATTTAAAACCCTTACCTACGGTTCAGTCTCTATTATCTTGCATGCCCGTACCTACGGTTCAGTCTCCCTTATCTTGCATTCAGACCACTCCTATTCTCTGCTTGAGAACGACGTCATACGTGGATCCTTCTTCACCCTCCTTTGCACGCAAGATCCGACTCCTAACTTATTCACGGGAGATCCTCTTTCTCTACACTCAAGATCTAAATCCTACCATAGGCACGAGAGCTCCTCTTCCTCAGCACTCAAGATTCGGCTTCTACCGTAGGCTCGTGAGCTTCTCTTCTTCTGCTAGGGCTCGAGTCTTCTCCTTTCCTTCGCACTGGAGCCACTCGATGATCTCGCGTCTGGTACTCTTATCTCCTCCTTCCACTCGCTCAAATTCAGATTTTGCTTCGGTCATTCAATTCCTTCTTCCGATCTTCTTTCACTCTATTTTAAATCGTGTGCTGGCTCCTTTTCTTTGATTCTGATTACAACATATGAAACACATCGTTTCAGATTACGAACCGTTGCAGTATATTTGTAGCCTAGCAAGTTCAACCTATAACCATTATTTCTTTGGGGTTTGTACCACTTGTCCCATCAAATTTGTTTGCTTCTTTGGTATGCTTGTATGGTAAATTCTATCTAGTAGATTATGCCTCCATTTTACTATTTCTTTAGAGTTAACTAAGATTTCTTGTACAACTTAATTTATGTTTGCTGTATTCCTTATTGAGTTTGATATTGCAATATTCTATTGAATTGCCTTCTTATCATCGTACAACCCATCTTCCGATTTTTGAGGCACAATTTCCAGGATGAAGGGCTTACTAACACTTGGTAGAAATAGTATCAGATGATTGGATAGCTCTTGCTTCAATGTAATGAACATAGCTTTCACTTCATCATTCCATTGGAAGGCATTCTCTTGCAAGGGCGAGCATGAGTTGCTGCGATATGTGCAAAGTTTTGACGAACATCTAGCAATAATGTGCCAAGGCAAGGCTATGTTGCAGTTGTTTGATATGCTTTGGGATCTACTTCATTAGCTTCAATTTTAGCCTGATTTGGATTGACCCTTTTTGCTTGTATGATGTGCCTCAAATTCCCCACTTTTGTTTAATCAAACTGACATTTTAACTTTTGAAGTTAGAACTTGTTTTTTTCTAAATCAAATGACATTATTGTAAACTCAGTATCCTTCATGTGTCCGAAACTAGTTTTCGACACGTCCTCTCTCACAGTTTTTACTTGATACCTTAAGTGTATGTTTAATTTTGAATAGATCATCACCCCATACAGCTCCTCGGGCACTCATTTATTGCATGAATAGGATAAGGTTGTGGAACGATAACTTTATTAAATGCTTTATAATCACCACATAATCTTTAAGCTTCATCCTTTTCTTCTTTTTAAACTAGAAGCTCTGGTGAAGTGAAATGATCGGCTTGGGCTTAAAGTGATTATCGATTTAATTTTTTTTAGAAACCATTTTTGCTTTTAGTTATTTATCTTATTTTGGAAATGAGGGATTGAGGGTATTAATGCAACAATAGCTCATATGTGATCGAGATTTAAGGTGTATTTAGTGTTTTTCTTTGAGGAATTTAGGAAGATTGATTGAATGTTTGAATATATGGTAAAATATCTACAATGTATGTTTAGTTAGCTCAAGCTAGGGGTGTAAATGAGCTGAATCAAGCTCAAGTCAAAGTGAAGTCGATTTCAGGTCACTTGTCAAAATGATAGCTTGGAACTTGAGTTGAGATTGTGTCGAGCCCATATTATAAGCCCAAGCTCATATTATAAGCTCTAGCTTAAGTCGTCATTTTATCACAAAGCTTGAGAGTTCGGCGTGATTGCTCAACATGGAAGCTACATGAAGCGTCGTTGGAGACCGCCATGGCCAGTGCTTGTTGGAAAAGGCATTGTTGTTCGAACTGAGAAGATGAATTGCTTGAATAGATTTGTTTCCTAAAAAAAAAGAAAAGAAAAAAGAAAAGTATAGAGAGCTTTTTTTATGAGTACAGAGGAATAGAGGATAGAACTTGTTGAGTGCATGAAATGCTTTAAATGTATCAAACTGACAAACATCACTAGAAAAAGCCACGATAGTCTTTTTATATTTTTTATTTTTTAAATCAGAAACTTTTTGTTAATTTAATTTATTAAA
This sequence comes from Phalaenopsis hybrid cultivar, assembly GCA_002079205.1. Lineage (NCBI taxonomy): Eukaryota > Viridiplantae > Streptophyta > Magnoliopsida > Asparagales > Orchidaceae > Phalaenopsis > Phalaenopsis hybrid cultivar. Next base: position 436,216 of record JXCR01128879.1, on the reverse strand, counting down.
TTCTTTGTAAATATCAATCCAGCTCGTGAGCTTGCGTGCCGAAACTTACTGAACTTGAATTCGAGCTCGAGCTCGTTTAATAAAAGTGCTGAAGTTGGTGGCTCGATAAGCTCGGCTCGCGAGCTCGTTAATGAGTCGAGTTCAAGCTCGTTAATGGGATCTATTAGGATTAACCTGGTGATGCTAATCAGAGCCTAAATCAGTAAACAAATTGTAATGTCGGAAAATCCAAGATAGGCTAATTTGATTAATATCAAAACAAACAAACAAGATGCAAGGGTCGATCTAAAATTCGAGAGGTAGATTGTTTCTCTNCAAGATAGGCTAATTTGATTAATATCAAAACAAACAAACAAGATGCAAGGGTTGATCTAAAATTTGAGAGGTAGATCTTTTCTCCACAAATCCTATACACTGCTAGGAACAACATGACAAAAGAAAAAACTGTATTAAATCAAACTTAAAGCAACTCTTAGCACATTTGCTCTAATAAATACTCCTGAGGGTCCATTCAAACTCCCCCAAGANTAAATCAAACTTAAAGCAAATCCTAGCACATTTGCTCTAATAAATACTCCTGAGGGTCCATTCAAACTCCCCGAAGGACCCCCATAATTCCCTTATTATATGTGATTTACGGCTGTGTGGGTCCCATTTGGAAGCTAGAAATGCCCTCAATAGCTCCTTAGGCTTTTGCCCCTCTAGGTTGGGCCGTTGGGCTAGGCCGACTGTTCTAGCTTAGTCTGTCCGGTCTAGATTTATCTTCTTTGGTCCAGCTCATCTGTAGGAGCGGGCGTCTCATTTGCAAAAGTAGGTCAAAATCAGTGAAGAAATTGCAATGTCGGAAAATCCAAAATAGGATAATTTGATTAATATCAAAACAAACAAATAAGATATAAGAGTTGATTTAAAATTCGAGAGGTAGATTGTTCTCCACAAATCCTATACACTGCTAGGAACAACATGACAAAAAAACCTGTATTAAATCGAACTTAAAGCAAATCCTAGCACATTTGCTCTAATAAATACTCCTGAGGGTCCATTCAAACTCCCCAAGAACCCTCATAATTCCCATATTATATGTGATTTACAGCTGGGAAGCTAGAAGTGCCCTCAATAGCTCCTTAGGCTTTTGCCCCTCTAGGTTGGGCCGTTGGGCTAGGCCGACTGTTCTAGCTTAGTCTGTTCGGTCTAGATTTATCTTCTTTGGTCCGGCTCATCTCTAGGAGCGGGCGTCTCATTTGTAAAAGTAGGTCAAAATCAGTGAATAAATTGCAATGTCGGAAAATCCAAAATAGGATAATTTGATTAATATCAAAACAAACAAACAAGATATAAGAGTTGATTTAAAATTCGAGAGGTAGATTGTTCTCCACAAATCCTATACATTGCTAGGAACAACATGACAAAAAAACCTGTATTAAATCAAACTTAAAGCAAATCCTAGCACATTTGCTCTAATAAATACTTCTGAGGGTCCATTCAAACTCCCCAAGAACCCTCATAATTCCCATATTATATGTGATTTACAGCTGGGAAGCTAGAAGTGCCCTCAGTAGTTCCTTAGGCTTTTGTCCCTCTAGGTTGGGCCGTTGGGCTAGGCCANCTCCCCAAGAACCCTCATAATTCCCATATTATATGTGATTTACAGCTGGGAAGCTAGAAGTGCCCTCAGTAGCTCCTTAGGCTTTTGCCCCTCTAGGTTGGGCCGTTGGGCTAGGCCAACTGGTCTAGCTTAGTCTGTCCGGTTTAGATTGATCTTCTTTGGACCGGCTCATCTGCAGGAGCGGGCTTCTCAGTTGCAAAAGCAGGTCAAAATCAGTGAAGAAATTGCAATGTTGGAAAATCCAAAATAGGCTAATTTGATTAATATCAAAACAAACAAACAAGATGCAAGGGTTGATCTAAAATTCGAGAGGTANCAAAATAGGCTAATTTGATTAATATCAAAACAAACAAACAAGATGCAAGGGTTGATCTAAAATTTGAGAGGTGNCAAGAACCCCCATAATTCCCTTATTATATGTGATTTACGGCTGTGTGGGTCCCATTTGGAAGCTAGAAATGCTCTCAGTAGCTCCTTAGGCTTTTGCGCCTCTAGGTTGGGCCGTTGGGCTAGGCCGACTGGTCTAGCTTAGTCTGTCCGGTCTAGATTGATCTTCTTTGGACCGGCTCATCTGCAGGAGTGGGTGTCTCATTTGCAAAAGCAGGTCAAAATCAGTGAACAAATTGCAATGTGGGAAAATCCAAAATAGGCTCATTTGATTAATATCAAAACAAACAAACAAGATGCAAGGGTTGATCTAAAATTCGAGAGGTAGATCGTTTATCCACAAATCCTATACACTTCTAGGAACAACATGGCAAAAGAAAAAACCGTATTAAATCAAACTTAAAGCAAATCCTAACACATTTGCTCAAATAAATACTCCTGAGGGTCCATTCAAACTCCCCCAAAAACCCTCATAATTCCCTTATTATATGTGATTTACAGCTGTGTGTGTCTCATTTGGAAGCTAGAAATGTGCTCAGTAGCTCCTTAGGCTTTTGCCCCTCTAGGTTGGGCCGTTGGGCTAGGCCGACTGGTCTAGCTTAGTCTGGCAGGTCTAGATTGATCTTCTTTGGACTGGCTCATCTGCAGGAGTGGGCGTCTCATTTGCAAAAGCAGGCGTCTCGTTTGTAGGAGCAGGTGTATCAACAGTCCCCTCCCAAAAAAGCACATTATCCTCAACGTGGAATGATGGAAATTGCTATTGGATCACTCTGTAAGGCTCCCACATTTCTTCATAATCTGATAGATCTTTTCACTTAATCAACATATCCTTTGCTCCGATCACCCCTCAACTCACTCTTCTGACCTCTAAAAGTTCTAGAATCACCTTCATGATCTTTGTTAGTATCAAAGGTAGTGATGACGATGGTATATGATCTCCTATAACACGCCTCAACTATGAAACATGTAAGACTGGATACAATGATGATTGTGGTAGCCTCAAACGGTAGACCATTACCACAATTCGTGTCGTAACCTCAAAGGGTCTAAAATATTGTTGAGAAACTTTCTCGCTCCTAACCAAAGTCTTATCTTGATAAGCTCTTTGCTTCAAATAAACCAACCCGGGCTTGAATTGTATCTCTCTTATATCTATCTGCCTTCCTCTTCATGATCTGTTGGGCCCTTAGTAGGTGTCTCTTGAGCTTTGCTAATATTTCGTCTATCTCCTCTAAGTACTGGTTTACAATGGATAATACTGTAGTACTATGCCCATAATGTATCAAATGTGGTGGATCACACTCATAGAAAATCCTAAAAGTGGTGGTCTATGTCTCAGTATGGTACAAAGTATTTTTCCAATACTTAGCCCAAACAATTCACTTGGTCCAAAGCTTCAACATATCTAATATAAAACAACATAGGTATGTCTCCAAACTTCTGTTGACCACTTTCGTTTGTCCATTTATCTGAAGATAATATGTTGTACTCCTCTTTAGGATTGCCCCTTGTAATCTGAAAATTTCTTCCTTGCAATAGCTTAGGAACATCTTATCCTTGTCTGATAGAAGAAATTTCATAACACCATGCAAACAAACCACTTTTCGTTTGAATACCTGGGCGGCTGAGACAATCGTGTAAGGATGTCTTAATGGAATAAAGTGTGGATACTTGCTCAGATGATCCACTACTACAAACACTTATGACTGTGGCAATCCCTTTTATAAAATCCATTATCACTTCCAATTTTTTTAGGTAATGCTAGTTGATGCAGCAACCCTCCTGATATGATAATCAAATGCTTGTGTCTTTGGCACAATTTGCATATTGCTAACATGTCCTCAACTTCTTTGCACGTCCCCACCCAATATAACTGCATCGATAGTCAACTGTATGTCTTATATACTCATGAGTACCCTCCAATTGCACTGCTGTGAAACTCCTCCAATAGTTTAAGATAACCTAGATGCCCTCGGTAGCACGAAGTGTCCCTGATAGAGTAACTGCCGCTCTCTCAATGCATATTTTGGATGATTGTTCGGATCTTATAGCAACTCTACTCTTATCCTCCTTAGCCATTCATTCTGCTTGCTCTCCTGCCTCAATGCCTCTTAAGGGTGGTTAAGATTAAGAGTGGTTATAATAAAACTATCAGTTGGGGCTCATCCACCTTCCTTAATAGTGCAACCACTCTTTATTCTCCAATCCTGGCCGACATCGAATCTCAAAAGCATATCCAACTTACTTGGACAACCACCTCTTATTTTATCATAAATAAAGATATTTATTCTTTTTAGACATGCTGTCAATGAAAAGTCTCATTATAAAGGATACATAGAACATTTATCCTCTTTCTGTCATCTTTATTGCCGTAAATTTTTTTGTTTGGGTTTTGAGTGGTTCTGTTTTGGGTTTTGGCTTACTTGGTAGTAGTTTTTTCTGGGATTGGGGGAGTGGTGGTCATATGATTAACTTGGTGATACTAATCAGAGCCAAAATTAGCGAACAAATTGCAATATATTGATGGGGAAAATCCAAGATAAGCCTAATTCGATTAATATCAAAGCAAAGAAACAAGATGCAAGGGTTGATCTAGAATTCGAGAGGTAGATTGTCTCTTCACAAACTCTAGACGCTGCTAGGAACACCATGACAGAAGAAAAAACTACAGCAAATAAAATTTTTAAAGCAAATCCAGGTTAATTAGCTATAGTAAATACTCCCATTCAAACTCTCTCAAAACCCCACTCAATTCCCTTCCCCTTATTTGTGATTAACGGTTGTGTGGGCCCCACCCAGACGCGAGAATTTTCCTCAGTAGCTATTAAGGCTTCTGCCCCTCTAGGCTATACTGTTTGGGCTACGCTGACTGGTCGGTCGGTCCAGATAGATCTTCTTTGGACCGGCTCGTCTGTAGGGGCGTCTCATCTGAAGCACATTGTCCTCAATGTAGAATGATGAAAACTGCTTCGGGATCACTCTGTCAGGCTCCCACGTTACTTCATAATATGACAAAATTTTCCACTTAATCAGTTTCTCCTTTGTTCCGGCCACTCCACGACGCACTCTTCTGACCTCAAAAAGTTTTAGAATTACCTCCATGTTCTCTGTTAGTAGCGGAGGTGTGAATACGAGGGTTTATGATCTCCGATAACATGCCTCAATTGTGATCATGAAAGACTAGATGCAATGATAATGATGATGGCAGCTCCAAACAGTAGGCCATTGCCTCAATGTGTGTCGTAATCTCAAAAGGTCCAAAATATAGTTGAGAAAATTTCTCGTTCCTCTTGGCGAATTTCTTTTGCTGATAAGGTTTTAGCTTCAAATAAACCATCCTCAACTCAAATTGTATATTGCTTTTATGTCCATCTGCCTTCCTCTTAATGGTCTGTTAGGCATTCAGTAGATGACCCTAAGCTTCGCTAATATTCCATCCCCTACAAGTACTGGTCTAAATTGGATATCAGTGTAGTACGGGGCTCATAGTGCATCAAATGAAGTTGATTTCGTTCATACATAATCCTAAAATGGCTGGTCTGTGCCACAATATGGTACGAAGTATTTTACTAATACTTAGCCTAAGCAATCCGCTTGGCTCAAAGCTTCATTATATCTAATATAAAACAACTTAAGTATGTCTCCGCGCTTCTCTTGACAACTTCTGCCTGACCATCTATCTGAAGATGATAGGTTGTGCTCCTCTTTAGAACCGTCCATTGTAATATGAAAATTCCATCATTGAAATAGCTTAGGAACACCTTATCCTTATATGATACAATAACCCCTTCTTGTATGAATACGTTGGCGACAGAGACAATATTGTATGGGCGTTGTAATGGAATAAAGTGCACATACTTGTTTAGGCGATCGATTACCACAAATATTACTGTAAACCTCTATAATCGTGGCAACCCCATTATAAAATTCATCATCACTTCCAAATTTTTTCTGGTAACTACACACAAAAAAAAAAAAACATTTCAAGTTGGCTTACGACTGGTGCTTTCTCAGTATTTCCAAGATTGTCCCCAGGTGTCTTATATGCCTTGGCACCTTTAAATCAACACACCTAAATAAAACTCGTAATTTTTCTAAAGTAATATTTGATAATAAATAGTAACTTAAATATGTAAGAATTATATGATTAAAAATACTAACATTTTTTAAACTTAAGATTCTTTTCCTGTCTCAAATCCCAAGGATTTATCAACCTTCTTCATTAATTCTAATTGAATCAATTATAATAACATTAATTTAAAGAAATAAATCATTTGTTCTAATAGTAATGTAAGCATTAACATTTACCTTATAATTTTTCTTAGATCGATCTTCTCCCTCACTCGCATGCCAAATCAAAATCTCTTTTTATTTGAGTTCTGATTTCCCTAAAACTCTTCATTAACATTATTTAATTGAAACACAAACCCATATATGCATATAACATTTTATTAATTTCTTAACTAAAAATCTTCACTTACCTTTAAAACCAGAGGCGACCTCCCTTCCAACATGCACACACAATCGCTCTTCCTACAAAAGGTGAGCTTCTTCTCCTTTTAAATAGGATAAAGCTCCTCTTTTTTCGATGTCGAGGCAATCCAATAGAGCAACACACGATCTTATTCCTCCTATTCCTCTACACACGAGGTTAGACTCCTACCGCACTCAAGGCTATTTGGCTTTGACTCCCCTTCTCTTCTTTCCGCACCCGACGCAGTGCTGTAGATCCCATCTCCCTCTTCTCCTTCGCACAGCTCGACGTATCATAACACCCACGATCTTCCTCCTCTTCCTCTGCACATGAGCACTCTTCCTCTGCACACGAGCACAACAACACTTCCTCCTCTTCCTCTTTTCCTTAGCACGACAACAACACACGAAGCCCTCCTCCCTCCTTCCTTGGCTAGGGTTCGGCATGACAGAGAGGTCACACGCAAGGCTCCTTCTCGATGCTATGGTTCCTCTTCTTCTTCTTTCAATCAGTCAGGTCACACATGAGATTTCCCTCTCTCGATCTCTCTGCTCTACTTCTTGATCATCGTTCTCTGTAGGCTTTGAATTAAATGATTTGTGTAAGCCCCCTTAAAATTCATGTAAGCTAACCGCTCGGTGGTTATTTTGATTCAAATTTTTATTTATTTATTTAATTCAGTTATTACAGGTGCTTCCTATAGGAACACGAGCCATGGGGGGTCATCATAGGAACACGCTCGGTGGTTATTTTGATTCAAATTTTTATTTATGTATTTATTTAATTACAGTGGTTAAATCTTCATGATGTTCCCTTTCAGTCCTGCATCAGAAATTCCCCTTGGCCATCTTTATAATCGCTTGAATCTCTCCATATACTCCATGTTAATCCCCTCCTAAGACAAGACATAGAATTGTTTATGTAGGTCTCCTTCCTGAATCGTTTAGAAACGATCCAACAAGCAATCCTTAAATTTCTCCCATGAATGAATTAGTATCTTGTTAGGAAAATGAGCCTCTCCTCATTTAGCCATTCATCGCAAAGTGTTGCTCTACCTGATACACCCACTCATACACGCCTTTCTCAGCGAAGATCGACATCTTCAATTTTCTAACAATAGCATCACCGTCTCAACTTACTCTCCATCTTGTGTTCTCCCATGCATCTAGGGTAAAACTCCCTCTTTCAATCATAGCCATACATCATTCTTGCTTCTCTCATTCCTTCTTTATTCTTCTTCGGGTCCATTACATAGCCCCTCCTCCCAAATTTGGCTTAGCCCCCTCAATTGGAAATCTCTAATCCACTTTCCATCGGAATCCTTGGGGGAAGTTCTTGATGATGGATGCTTTCCTCATGCTCCTCTCGTTCGATCTTTTTTCCTTTTGATGATCCTTCGGTCTACCCTTAGTTAGGGTTCGCAAATTTAGCTGTTGGTGGGGTCTTGGGTTGCACTTCAATAACCTTTATCATCTCTTCCAAGCTCCTGAATCGGTTTTCCATAGAAGAATACCTATCGTCTATAGAGAAAAATATTCTCTTTTATGGTGGATAACCTTTCTTCGATTCGTATTTGATTTGACCTACTTTTTCTTCCAATATCTCTTCCAACACATTCACTTTATTTGTTGTCATATCTCCAAAATCTTGCTCTAATACCAATTTGATACAAACCGGAGCCAAAATCATTGAGCAAATAGTAATAGATATATGGGGAAACTCAAGGTAGGGCTAATTTGATTAATATCAAAGTAAACAATCAAGATACATGTAATGATCTACAATTCGAGAGGTAGACCGTCTCTCCACCCTAGACGCCGCTAAGAAACACAAAGACAAAAGAAAAATTGCAAAAAATCAAAACCTTAGCTAATTAGCCTTAATAAATACTCTCCAAGATTCATTCAAAATTTTCCCCCAAAACCCTCCTTAATGCCCCTCTCGTACATGATTAATGGCTGTGTGGGCCCCATCTGGAAGCTGGAATTGTCCACAATAGCTCCTAGGGCTTCCGCCCCTCTAGGCTGGGTTGGCTGGCTTGGCCTGGTCTGGCCAGTCCAGGCCGGTCTTCCTTGTACCTGCTGCAGGAGCCATCACATGGCAGGATGCCTTGAACCAGAAGAAACATTCCATGTTGACCTAGCATTGCGAATATCATTGGTCAGTGAATTTAAACGTCCTTGTGAATATTTTTTTGTAACTATATTCAAATAAAACATGGCAAAAATTTATTTCAATCCAATTTCTAATTAGAGAGTGTTCAAATTGTTGTTCTTACTTATGGCTGAAGTCATTTGTATCAGATTTTATATCTCCCTTCTCTAGTCTCCATACTTAGATGGCCCAAACGGGTTTTGCAAATCTTTGAAATCCCTCACATGCTTTTATTTGTTGAGTTATACATAGCTAGTGGCACTACTTTTTTGACATATCTATGTAAAAGGAGGTTAAAATTTGTTTATCTTCATCCGTTAGGTTGGGAAATTCATAGACATGTTCAATTTTGTATATCCATTTTTTATTGCCTTATGCGCATCACTAAACTGATAGTCGCATGAGCTTGAATAGTGTTTTTTAATCCATGGATCTATTGCTCGTCACATTACCTTGGCATTCCGGTCACATTTTGCTTCCAGGAGTCTTAATTGAAAATTGATTTCTCTAAAAACATCGCCGATCAAATTGACTTACTATGCTGGGGCATTTGCGAGTGTCACTTTCAACATTGCTTCTCTGCCTTTTGTCCTCCAGCAATGTGGTATTTCATCGGTGCACTTGATAGATAGAACAAAGGGTAAGGTAAATAAAATTAACAAAGGCAATTTGATGATGCTCACAGCATCCAAAAAGATGTTAAGAGGAAGAAGATGAGAAGGGAACTGATGATTTCAATCTTTTTGTACCCCTTTTCAATCATCCTCATGCTATATATAAATTTATTTACCGCTATTCATCCCTACAATCAGCGGAAAAGTAATGCATGGCTATACTCCAACAAGCTTGGAGGATACCCAAATCATTTCTTCTCCCTTGCAGAGACCACAATCCACCGTTAACACCTTGTATTGGAAAATCCTTGAACTAGCTGGGAAAAATTGAACCTGCTTGGCAGTTCTGATGTCATTCTTCAGTTCATCTAAACCTTCCTAGCATATACTTTGTTGATTCCTCTGCGTGGACTCTTTGGTTAAATTCTTTCTATTTGATGGTATGTTTCAAATGGTTGCACTGTTGATTACAAGTGCTTGCCATTGTTTTATAGGAAAACGATTCTTGAATTTAATTGTTGTTTATTGTTAGATCAGCGGTTATTTATTATTTTCTCCTATTGAAAGTCTTTTTTTCACCTTGATTTTTTCCTGACTTAAAAAAAAAATAAAGAAAATTTAAAAAGGACTTGTTCTTAGCTGAAGTTAAATATATTCTGTAGAGACTATTACAGTTTCTTTCAGTAGGGCTGATCAGTGGAGAAGCCCGATTTGTTTTTGCTAATTATTTTGCGTATGTTGAAACTGGCTAAATCTCCATGTTGTAGAATTACCTTACAAAGGCTAGGGGCTTAGGATATCAAAAGAAACAACTCCCCGGGGTCCTCAGAGTTAAGATAATGTTGTTCCTCATCGAGCTGCTTCCTTAGCAGTTCTTAGAAGAATGATTTTGTCAATATTGGAGTGGAGAGTGCTGTTTTACCGTTTGAAGTTAGAGAAAGAACTAAATGCCTTTGTCCATAAGATACGTGGGATTTGTATACTACCTGACCATTGTTATGTATTTTCATTTCTAACATCTATGCTTTGATATTTACTTATGTAACAACTGAATTCATATATCATTTTAAAAATACCACTAATCTTAAACTTCTAATGTGAGATAGACCTTTTCACGGATATATTTTGATGTGATTGAGACATTAATGTTCTATATGAGTAAATATTAAACTTTCAGGTTTTAGATATTGTAAATACATGAAAATTATGTGTTATGTGTGTAAATCCCCTAACAATGTTTACACATATTCTGAGTACACATAGCTTGTTCTTTTGAAATGTTCCCTGTTCCAATTAATTCAGCATTCCTCAAGGGAAACTTAATGATCGTAGAGAAGCTTTCACTTGAATGGGTTTTATTTCTCGGAACTGAAATCTTGAATTGAGAAATGATCCTTTNTAATATCAAAGCAAAGAAACAAGATGCAAGGGTTGATCTAGAATTCGAGAGGTAGATTGTCTCTTCACAAACCCTAGACGCTGCTAGGAATACTATAACAGAAGAAAAAACTGCAGCAAATTAAAAATTTTAAAGCAAATCTAGGTTAATTAGCTATAATAAATACTCCCATTCAAACTTTCTCTCAAAACTTCACTCAATTCCCTTCCTCTTATTTGTGATTAACGGTTGTGTGGGCCCCACCCAGACGCAAGAATCGTCCTCAGTAGCTATTATGGCTTCTTCCCCTCTAGGCTGGACTGTTTGGGCTAGGTCGACTGGTCGGTCGGTCCAGATAGATCTTCTTTAGACCGGCTCGTCTGTAGGGGCGTCTTGTCTGAAGCACATTGTCCTCAATGTAGAATGATGAAACTGCTTCGGGATGACTCTGCCAGGCTCCCACGTTACTTCATAATCTGACAGATTTTTCCACTTAATCGGTTTCTCCTTTGTTCCGGCCACTCCACGGTGCACTCCTCTGACCTCAAAAAGTTTTAGAATCACCTCTATGTTCTCTGTCAGTATCNAACCCTAGACGCTGCTAGGAATACTATAACAGAAGAAAAAACTGCAGCAAATTAAAAATTTTAAAGCAAATCCAGGTTAATTAGCTATAATAAATACTCCCATTCAAACTTTCTCTCAAAACTCCACTCAATTCCCTTTCTCTTATTTGTGATTAATGTTTGTGTGGGCCTTACTCAGACTTAAGAATCGTCCTCAGTAGCTATTAAGGCTTCTGCCCTTCTAGGCTGGACTGTTTGGGCTAGGCCGACTGGTCGGTCGGTCCAGATAGATCTTCTTTGGACCGGCTCGTCTGTAGGGGCGTCTTGTCTGAAGCACATTGTCCTCAATGTAGAATGATGAAAACTGCTTCGGGATGACTCTGCCAGGCTCCCACGTTACTTCATAATCTGACAGATTTTTCCACTTAATCGGTTTCTCCTTTGTTCCGGCCACTCCACGGTGCACTCCTCTGATCTCAAAAAGTTTTAGAATCACCTCCATGTTTTCTGTCAGTATTAGAGGTGTGAATACGAGGGTTTATGATCTCCGATAGCACGCCTCTACTGTGATCATGAAAGACTAGATGCAATGATAATGATGATGGCAGCTCCAAACAGTAGGCCATTACCTCAACGTGTGTCGTAATCTCAAAAGGTTCGAAATATAGTTGAGAAAATTTCTCGTTCCTCCTCGTCAATTTCTTTTGCTGATAAGGTTTTAGCTTCAAATAAACCATCCTCAACTCAAATTGTATATCTCTTTTATGTCCATCTGCTTTCCTCTTAATAGTCTGTTGGGCCTTCAGTAGATGACCCATAAGCTTCGCTAATATTCCATCCCCTACAAGTACTGGTCTAAATTGGATATCAGTGTAGTATGGGGCTCATAGTGCATCAAATGAGGTTGATTTCGTTCATACATAATCCTAAAAGGGTTGGTCTGTGCCACAATATGGTATGAAGTATTTTACTAATACTTAGCCTAAGCAATCCGCTTGGCTCAAAGCTTCATTATATCTAATATAAAACAACGTATGTCTCCGCGCTTCTCTTGACAACTTCTGCCTGACCATCTATCTGAATATGATAGGTTGTGGTCCTCTTTAGAACCGTCCATTGTAATCTGAAAATTCCATCCTTGAAATAGCTTAGGAACACCTTATCCTTATATGATACAATAATCCCTTCTTGTATGAATACGTTGGCGACTGAGACAATAGTGTATGGGCGTTATAATGGAATAAAGTGTGCGCTTCTTGTATGAATACGATTGCCACAAATATCACTGTACACCTCTATGATCGTGGCAACCCCATTATAAAATTCATCATCACTTCCAAATTTTTTCTGGTAACGCTAGGGTCTGCAGTAACCCTCTTGGTGTGATAATCAATTTCATGTGCCGTTGGCACACAATGCAAATTGCCAACATGTCCTCAACATCTCTGCGCTTTCCCACCTAATATAGTTCCTTTGATAGTCGACTATATGTCTTATGTAGCCGTGAAACTCCTGCAAAAATTTAGGATATACCTCGATGCCCTCGGTAGAACGAAGTATCCCTGGTAGAGCAGACGCTGCTCTCTCAAGGCATATCATGGATTATTGTTTGGATCCTATAGCAATTCTGCGCTTATCTTCTTCAGCCCTTCAACTTGCTCATTCTCCCACCTCAGGGTTTCTTAATCAAGGACTAGGGGAACTAATAAAACTCTCAGTTAGGGCTCCTTCACTTTCCTCAATAGTGCATCCATGACTTTATTCTCCAATTCAGGCAGGTACATAATCTCAAAAGCATATCCAAGTTACTTGGATAGCCACCTTTGATGCTTCTCCGTCACCATCCTCTGCACCATACTTCAAGCTCCTCTGATATGTCTTGAATATGAAGTGTCGCCCCAACGTATGGGTCACCACTTCAAGATAGCCAAGATAATTGCTATCAACTCCCTCTCGTACACAGACTTAAGTCTCACTTTGGCCATGAGCACCTAGCTGAAATATGTCATAGACTTCTTGTCTTGTATGAGAATGACTCCCAATCCATACCTTGACACATCTGTCTCTATCGTAAATGGTCTATTGAAGTCTGAAAGTGCTAATACCATAAAGTTGGTCATGACTCTCTTTAGATGGTCGAAGGCTTGCGCTGCTCATTTCCTACACTTGAAACTGTCTTTCTTTAGTTGCTGCATTAGCGACCATGCTATTGTGTCATACCCTCTCATGAATTTCCAGTTGTACCCAGTGAAGCCTAGTAAACCTCTCAACTTCTTCAAGTCTTTGGAACAGGCCAACCAAACATAGTTTCGATATTGGACTGATCCGCTGCTACCTCAACCTTGGTCACTACATGCTCTAGGTACTCCACCTGTAACTACACAAAAAAACATTTCTTCAAGTTGGCTTACGACTGGTGCTTTCTCTGTATTTCCAAGATTGTCCCCAGGTATCTCATATGCCTTGACACCTTTAAATCAACACACCTAATTAAAACTCATAATTTCTCTAAAGTAATATTTGATAATAAATAGTAACTTAAATATGTAAGAATTATATGATTATAAACACTAACATTTTTTAAACTTAAGATTCTTTTCCTGTCTCAAATCCGAAGGATTTATCAACCTTCTTCATTAATTCTAGTTGAATGAATTGTAATAACATTAATTTAAAGAAATAAATCATTTGTTCTAATAGTAATATAAGCATTAACATTTACCTTATAAGTTTTCTCGGATCGATCTTCTCCCTCACTCACATGCCAAATCAAAATCTCTTTTTATTTGAGTTTTGATTTCCCTAAAACTCTTCATTAACATTATTCAATTGAAACACAAACCCATATATGCATATAACATTTTATTAATTTCTTAACTAAAAATCTTCACTTACCTTTAAAACCAGAGGCGGCCTCCCTTCCACCACACACACACAATCCCTCCTCCTACAAAAGATGAGCTTCTTCTCCTTTTAAATAGGATAAAGCTCCTCTTTTTTCGATATCGAGGCAATCCAATAGAGCAACACACGATCTTATTCCTCCTATTCCTCTTCACATGAGGTTAGACTCCTACCGTACTCATGGCTCGTTGGCTTTGACTCCCCTTCTCTTCTTTCTGCACGCGACACGGTGCTGCAGATCCCATCTCCCTCTTCTCCTTCGCACAACTCGACGTATCATAGCACCCACGATCTTCTTCCTCCTCTTCCTCTGCACATGAGCACTCTTCCTCTGCACACGAGCACAAAAACACTTCCTCCTCTTCCTCTTCTCCTTAGCACGACAACAACACACGAAGCCCTCCTCCCTCCTTCCTTGGCTAGGGTTCGGCATGACAGAGAGGTCGCACACAAGGCTCCTTCTCAATGCTATGGTTCCTCTTCTTCTTCTTTCAATCAGTCAGGGCACACATGAGATTTCCCTCTCTCGATCTCTCTGCTCTCCTTCTCGATCATTGTTCTCTGTAGGCTTTGAATGAAATGATTTGTATAAGCCCCCTTAAAATTCATTTAAGCTAACCGCTCGGTGGTTATTTTGATTCAAATTTTTATTTATTTATTTAATTCAGTTATTACAGGTGCTTCCCAAGTCCAAGGGAAGGGAGCCATCTGCCACATTTATGCCCTATAGGGCAACACTAATTTCCTACAATTTCTCAAACTTTTTTCTACCTTTCGTGTTCCTATGATGACCCCCCACGGCTTCTTGTATCTATCAGTTTTAACCCCAACTAGCCCATGATTCGATTTGAGATGAAATTGTGAGTGGCCCAACTATCCACTAACACCACTACTGGTTGCTCCACGATCTGTTCCCTCACCTTCATGGTGTGGTTTGGAGTAAATGCGACAATTGAGATGAGGGACATCTCCACTATATCGAAGTGCAAGTGCTCTTCTACTATTTTTTCCTGTGACTCCTGACTGTCTGCATCCTCTCCCCTCAAAAACTAGAAGGACCTGGAGCGTACGCTTCTTGTTCCGGTGGCCTGGGTATAATTTTCATCACATCATAAATATAATCTATTTGCTCTCTTGTCCCACACATTTGCCTTTGTGATTCTCTTGAAATTGACACTGTGACGTGCTCCCGTATTCTTTTTCTTTTGTGACTCCTTTTGAAATGACACTGTTTGGGTCCTTGGTGTCATGATTATCGATAAACATATTTGGAATCCTCCAGTGGTGTTTTTTTTTACATGTGTTCTTTATTTGTTTTTTTGTCTTCCACTATCTGGGCGAGCTCCATCATCTCCCTCAATCCCCGCGGTCTCAATGGTCGGAATACTGCCCGTATGTTAGGCTTTATGCTTTTCATGATGTTCCCTTTCAGTCCCACATCAGAAATTCCCCTTAGCTATCTTGATAATTGCTTGAATCTCTTCATATACTCCATGATATTCCCCTCCTAAGACAAGACATAGAATTGCTTGTGTAGGTCTTTTTCCTGAATCATTTAGAAATGTTCCAACAAGCAATCCTTAAATTTCTCCCGTGAATGGATTAGTATCTCGTTAGGAAAATGAGCCTGTCCTCATTTAGCCATTCATCGCAAAGTATTGCTCTACCTGATACGTCCACTCATACACGTCTTTCTTAGCAAAGATCGACATCTTCAATTTTCTAACAATAGCATCACCGTCCCAACTTACTCTCCATCTTGTGTTCTCCCATGCATCTAGGGTAAAACTCCCTCTTTTAATCATAGTCATACATCATTCTTGCTTCTCTCATTCCTTCTTTATTCTTCTTCGGGTCCATTACATAGCCCCTCCTCCCAAATTTGGCTTAGCCCCCTCAATTGGAAATCTCTAATCCACTTTCCATCGGAATCCTTGGGGGAAGTTCTTGATGATGGATGCTTTCCTCATGCTCCTCTCGTTCGATCTTTTTTCCTTTTGATTTGGCCAAGGATCCTCCAGTCTACCCTTGGTCGCAAATTTAGCTGTTGGTGGGGTCTTGGGTTGCACTTCAATAACCTTTATCATCTCCTCCAAGCTCCTGAATTGGTTTTCCATGGAAGAATACGTATCGTCTATAGAGAAAAATATTCTCTTTTATGGTGGAGAACCTTTATTCGATCCCGTATTTGATTTGACCTACTTTTTCTTCCAATAACTCTTCCAACACATTCACTTTTNGATGCTTTTTTTGATCCTGTTCTCATGCAGGTCAATAAATACAATGAAGTCATACAGAGATCAGACAGAAGTTCTTGTTAAGGATTATCTGTTAGCTGATGCTGTTATTCCATATACATCTGTACTATGTGGAGTTTTCATGTGTAAAATGGTATGCACAATAGTACTTCTTCAATTACATAAATCTATTCACAATGCATGATGGAATATATTCCATCAAATTTGCTTTGCACTGTCTAGAAATAATATTAAAAAGGGGAAAATGGGAGTGGATGAAATGTAAATTTCGGCAATTGAAGTGAATAACTGTGGCATGCGTGAATTTGCTCTTTCATGTTGCTATTGTCCTAATTTGATAGTTCTGTTCACAAATGTTGATAAATATTAAATTCACTAAATAAGTTCATGCGTGCGCATGCTAAAAAAAGTTTATTACTTGTTGAAAGGCTCAGTTATAGTCATATTTGTTCATGGTGAATGGTGCATTATAGCGCAAAATATTAAAAATTAATGAATAATGGACAGGAAAAAAGATGAAAGATTGTTAACCGAAAGATACATTACCATGTCATTGGAAATAGCAAAACTAATTCTCAAGTTCAAATGCTCAACTATCAACACTTCAGCCATTTAAAATTCAACTCATACAAGTTTCTTAAAGCATATTATTTTTATAAGAAACAAGACTAATCATCGAAAAAAACATCATCATCATCATAAGTCCAAAAAACCTTCTTATCATCATAATCAAAATCATATTCTTCTTCATCGCCTTTATCATCTTTATGTTCAATTGCAATAATGTTAAATCTTGATGAAGATTGATTCTCTTTGCCTTTAGATTGCTCTCAAATATTGTAGCTTCTTTCATAAATATCAACAATTTTTGCAATAGTTTTTCATGTCAACCTGTAAGAAAGTCATTAACTTCATCAGAATGATCATGTACTTTTCATTTTAACCGCTTTTTTGTATCATCTATATGATTTTAAAAAATAGGTTCTATAAGAATCATAATGATTATATATGTGAATTAAACCTATTTTAGTTTACATAAACTAAATCTTTGAGGTGGTCATGATCCATTTTGCTTCAGCTGCAACTTATTTAAATGCTGCTGCGTAGTAGCTGTGGCAGGAAGCTATTGCGGATAAGTTGTCTGTTTATTTTTTTACAGTTTTGAAATAATGTTGTTGTAGTTGTTTTTGAACAAATGATCTTTCTGCGCCTATACTATAGTGTTGTTTATAACAAAACTATTTGCATACAAACTATTTATAACAAAAGATCAAAAGGGAACTTATTTGCTTTCATTGGGATTTCACATGTGTCAAGAACCAATAACGACATATAGACCATCTAGAAGAACCCTTAAGGTCGAATGTCTCATCATTATCCTCCAAAAATCAAAAATAAAACATGTGATAAATATTTATATTACATTTTATCTTCATGGATGCCTCATCAGCCATCCAAGTGGGGTAGAATACATGCAGAAGAACAAGAAATAAAATTGAAATTCAAAATATAAATGATTTGAAAAAACATCGATACAGCAAACAATAAAAGTTTTCACCTCTCACTGGCCACCACAATCTGCACATCCTTGGGGAACTGATATGTCGACATATCCCGTAGTACGACCAATTTTTTTTTCATGCTCCAAATATTCATTTGATGACACCGCGTAAGGACGACTATTTCTTGCTAAACATTTCTTTCCTGCCCTAGCAACATTTGCTGGATCTTTCATAATTGGGGATGTGATATTTGGTATCTGGAAATGATTTGTAAGGTGTATAAAGCATCAACTTAATAGTATTTATTTGACATGCAATAATTAATAGTGCATTGAAAAGATACTTAATTAGGGTTTATGTGGAGCAAACATAGAAGTGGATGAGGGAATTTGTACTTCGAGTTCTTGTGACAAATTTGAATATAAGACTGTTGTGTGCACTGCCTTTTAACTAGTTATAAAAAAAGTAAAGTACATATTGAAGTCACATACGTCTATTACATTTTATGTTGGTGATTCACACCACCTCATGAATGCGGCATTTTCATTATTCGATACACGTGCATCCATGTGTGTTCCATCGATCACTCTAATATAATTCTAAGAAATTTAACAAAGGTATGTAAATTACTGTATTGACTTGACTACTAGAATTAATAAATAAAAAAAAATACTTTAAAATATGACATATACCACGAGTCATGTGCAATCTCTATATGAGCCCTTTCAAATATTGAGTCACCTGACTTGATAATTTATGATGATAAACTGAATAGAGCTTTCAACTCAACTAAAATGTATCTAATGATTATTTTTAATGAGTGCTCGAATCACTCCATGACTCATCTTATAGATTCATTATGTGATAAAATGTAGACCTCTCTAGAAGTCATGTTGGAGGAGCCATGAAGTCCATGATTCCTGCGTAGTCTCTACAAGGGATCGATGAATACGGGTTGTGTCATACCAAATGTATTGTTGAATCTTGCTGTGTGCCCCACAAGCAACTCGCCAATCCACTTATCACCAATTTATGAAAATGTCATGCAAGGAGAACGAGCTATGTATGAGTTATAGTACTCATACAAAAAACATATCGCGGCTACAATTCTTCTTCTACGTCTTTCTCTATATGCATCCATGTTAATCAATGTTTATTCAGCTACCATATATAAGAATCACCAAAATAACAAGTATCATAACATCTTCAAACAAACAATATTCATAAATAAGCTTGGAGTAGCAAATAATAAGATCCATGATAAAAAGCAAATATCCAAATTTGTGTTGAAAGTGTCCCAATAAATTTTGAAGGAATATAAATTGTCCAGCTAGAAAAAAAGAAATTTAAGCACCCTTGTTGTCATTAAAATAACGTAAATAATGGACTCTATGGTCAGGGACCATTGTAAAAAGAAAAACTCTCTCCAGATCGGGCTAGAATTGAGCTGGTTTGGGTCTCGATTGGGTCAGGTCCAGGTTGGATCAGACCTGGGATAGGTTTTAGGGTTTGGGTTAGGTTGGGCTTGACCTTAGCTAGGTCGAGTTTGGGTTGGGTCATACTTAGGTTAGTTTTAGTGTTTGGGTTTGGTTGGGATAGACCTAAGCTGTGTTGGGTCTAGTTTTGCTCAGAGCTGGGCTAGGTTGGGCTAGGCGGGTCTAGGTTGGGTCAGACTTGGGTTAGGTTTTAGTGTTTTGGTTTGGTTGGGCTATAGACCTGAGCTATGACGGGTTTAGGTTGGGTCAGACCTCGGTCAAGTTTTAGGGTTTGGGTTAGGTTGGGCTAAGTTTCAACTGAGTCAGGTCTGGGTTGGGTCAGACCTGGCTTAGGTTTTAGTATTTGATTTAAGTTTTAGGTATCAGGATTAGGTCGTGTTCAAGTCGACCCGAGTCGAACCCTAACCCAAGCCTAATCCAAGGCTATTGAGTCAACCTAAACTTGATTCTTAACTCAAATACTTAAATTAAAACACTTACAAAATGGCGACTGACTGGAGATTGGAGATCGGAGACTGAAGAAGGCACTCCGAGGAGAAGTGTTCACCGGTTATTACTTCGGTGGGTTCTGCAACCGACCACGGTTGCCGGATGCTTTCAGCCGTTCGATCTAATGGACGGTTGGGATGAGGATCCGTGGACAAAGGCCGCGGATTAGTGATGTCGTGGTCATGCCCCAAGTAGGCGTGACCACACCTGGGCGTGGCCACTCCAGGCCAGCAAGGGCACAATTTTGTTTTCTTATGGTTCACAGGCATTAAGACATTTTTGAAAGCTCCTTATGACTCTGGAAGCTACATGTGACCCAAAAATGAGGGTAACAAATGCAAGTTGCGAAAGTGCCTTACCAATAGTTTGATCTATTGGTTGTTGATGCTCCAAGTAATACAAATAGAAAGTAATTCTCTCCGTTAGAAAGTATGCCTCCCATATTGACTCCTCAGGGCATATTTTATTTTTTACGATTTTTTGATTTTATTTAAAAATCCGCAACATTGTTCGTTATTTAGTAAATTTTGTTAATAATTTTTTTAATTTAAATAATTAGACACAGAGAAGACATACCTCTCAAGTAGATGTATCCATATGTACTGTACTAGACAACTTATTATAACCTCATGACACAGATGTATTTGCTTAAGCTTGTATAAAATCAATGAAATACTTCAAGATGTCTCAATGTATCAAATTTCTATTTTCTTGCACATAAATCTTTAAAGAAAATAATGATTTCGATAAAAAATGTAGTTTACTGTAAGCACTACAAGAAAATGTAACAATTATTACTTTTCAAGTTGAATATGTTTTTTTTACTCCGATGTTAATGTTGCTGTTCAAGTTTCGCGCGGTTCCACTAAGAAACTTCAGAGATTACAGCCATTATTGTATTGTTCTTCGTTGATACAATGTTAGATAATACTTAGCTTTGGGCTTTATCAGTTTAGCTACAGTTGTCTCTTGAAGTTCTAACTTCCCCTTCTAGCAATATTCTTTCAAATCCAATTTCACTTTGACATTATCTTTAGTTTTGCCCTCAATATCTGTCATAGTGTTGAAGATATTATTAAATATTTTTAATATGTATAATGATCCCGAAACTGCTTATATGCAACAGTATAACAATGACTTTAATTATAATTTTCTTTTATATTTTTACTTACTTTGCAGTAGAATCAAAAACTTGATTATGAAGAAAATAAGAATTTAACTCTTTAATTTATACATATATTGGGATACTACGCAATTATACGTATCATTATCAAGTAATATATGACTTTTTGTTAAGTCCCGAATATCGATCCCACGGGGAAAATATGTAATATGCACTTTCAAACAAAAACTTCTATTTTAAAAAGACAATCACTTAAACTATAGATAATTTGACAGTAATTAAAATTCAAATCTTTTTTATATTTTTGATATTTTGACAAAACAGTAACAATTTCTAAATAACTTAAGTTTATGTAAAAGAAAAACACAGATTATGAAAATATTTTTCTCATTTTCATGAATTAGTAATAAGTATAGGAATTCTGTTGTGGAAGTATGCAAATTGTGTTGTGCCAAATATGAGCAATAATATTTTTTACCCTTACTAGAGATATTATAAAGAACATTGATTAATTTAAAGTTGGAATACTTCTGAAGACCGGCTAGACAGGGAAGACACCAGTTCTCACTCTAGAGTTTCCTCGATTTTCTCCACCTAGGGGCTAACATCTCGTATCAGAACCTAAATCATAAATAAAGTTGGGGGCTTTAACTTGTCACTTCAATGTCCTTTAACTCTACACCCTTCAAAGATTATTTTCTTATTTATTTGCACTAAATCATATGAATTGTATTCTCATTCATACAACCTCATGTGATTCTTATATTTATTTTCAATCAATCATATGAACTACATTCTCATTCATACAACCTCATGTGATTCTTTCTAATTTGTTGACTGAGACAATACCAGCCCGGTTCTTACATGTTCTCACAACAAATTTTAACATTTGGAATTGACTGAGACAATACCAGCCCGGTTCTTACATGTTCTCACAACAAATTTTAACATCTGGATATGTCAAATTAAGAAATAAATGAAATATTGGATTTAAATCATCACAACTTCTTCCAACATTAAAGATCAATACTCTCCACAACATCCATCCAAAACTTAATATTTAAATCATCACAACTTCTTCCAACATTAAAGATCAATACTCTCCATAATTTCCATCCAACACTTTAATTACTTATCATTTTAAGGAAAAATATAAAGAAAACTACTCAGAATTCATGGATAAAATAAAACCACACTTTAGTTTAAAAGTAGAAATCATTGTCAAACCAACAAGAAATCTCAATTAAAACCAAAAGTAGTTCAAATTAAAAGAAAAAAAAATTATCTCAAATCCTTCACTAAACTCTTGAAGTTCTTTTGAATTTCTTCTTTTTTATAATACTCTAAACTCTCAAAATAAAACTAAAAGCAAAAAGAAAAAAAATAAATTTTGTGGTGCCTGAATCTCTCCACAAGATTCTCCACGATCTTCTCAGGACTGAGCACTCTCTCCCTCTTCAAACAACCATCTCAAATGTCTCAATTTTTTCTTTTATAAATTTTGCAAGAGGTGTCTTGAAAATTCTTCAAAATATGTCAAAATTTGATGTATTTTCCAAGTGATGCCTCATTTCACAAGTTTTTTAAAAATATTTTCATTCCTAATGGTCATAACCACCCTCTTTAGCCAATAGGTGCCTCAAATGTCTCTTCAAAATTCAGCCAAATGAAGAAAACCACCAAATAACTGCCTTTGATGCTTAAGCGCGGGCCTCTGACGCTTAGGCGCGACGTTCTCTATTTCCCCTGGTGCTTAGACGTCAAAACACTTTTGCACAAATTTCACGTTTTTGCTCTAAATTTGATCATCTTTCACCACTTTAAGCATTTTTTAACTTTTTGCTTGTACCTGAAAGAAAAATACACAAATATCTTCCATTAAAGTACAATTTCTCAAAATAGAATAAAAATGTGTCTAAAAATACTATATATTTTAGATGTATCAAAATCCCCCAAACTTAAAATATTACTTGTTCTCAAGTGACACTTTAATCTTTAAAAATTACATATGTATGATATGTATATGAGTTTATTTAGGAGTTACTAAAATTTAGATTTAGAAATATAGTAGTTCAATTTAGAAAAAATATTCAATAAATGAGATCAACTTAAAGTTTAGAAATTTTTAATGTTAAAGAACATGAAAATATGAGTTCCTATCTAATTCAGAAATATTGTAGAATCTCAAAATTTAGAATTTAGTTTTTTTATTATCACCACTTAAAAAATTTTATTAAAAATAATTATACTTACTATATTATATCCTTAAGCTTAAGAGTTTCTCAAGTCTTATACTTTAAAAAGATCAAATGTAGAACTAATTTTTTATTAGACATTAATTCTCAAGCTTTTCCTCCCTTACTTTTTGTTTTTCTTTTCTTTTTCTCTTTTCTTTTTATTTTCAGGTAAGGATTACTATATCTGGATAGACTTTTAATAGTTTTGAATTCCACTTCTCATTTCCTAAAACAAAGTCCTGATATAAGTCTTTTACTTATAAATATATTAAATAATTTTGAAAATTATTTTTAATAAAAGAAATTTAAGTATTAAAAATAAAAGTCTAAATTTTCTAAATTTTTCAAAAATACAATTTTTCTTACTAAAAGATAGTACACTATATTTAACATTTTCTACACTAAAAATTTTTAACTGAAAGTTTTTCTTCATTACTCAGAATTTTAGCTAAATTTTCTTACTCATTTCTAAAATTAAATTTTACTTCTCTAATATAACCTCATATACATGATCATTTTTTTTTTCAAATCAAATTTACTTATAGCACATTTGAGAACAAATAAAATTCAAGTTTTGAAAATATTTTTCATTCTCCCCAAACTTAAATTTTTAATAAGATTTAAACAATTTAGCAACATATATAAATAAGCAGGAATGAAAATTATAATAACATGCTTATATGAATTTTTATATCCTAATTATACAAGTAGAAACTAAAAACATGAGTAAAATTAATTTTCTATCATTTTCAATTCTTCAACATGTAAAGATTCAATTGACTTCTAAGTAGTGGGTGCAAACATAAAAACAACCTAACACACTAACTTTGATTTCCAATCTAAACATAAAAACAAACACACTAACATGATAAAAGAAAAATACAAGGTAGCAGTTTTCTGAGTTTAAGATTTAAAACTAAAGTTAGCAAGATTTTCAATTTTCCACAAGACATAGAATCAAGTTCAATCCTAGACTAACTAACACAGTGCTCAACACAATAGTAACAATTACTACCCTAGAATTATAAAACAAACTACTATCAAAACACAACATTACGATACAATTAAACAAAATAAAAGTCTCATACATCACAAAGTCTAAACAGATACACAAATGCAAATGTAGCAAGTCCAAAACATAAAAACACATCACATCACTTGTCTCAAGTTCAAACATAAAAATAAATAACACATCACAAGTCTCAAGTTCAAAACACATAGTCTAACACATCTTACAAACATAAAAACAAATCAGTCATCCTCCTCATCATCTTCATAATCACCGCTGTTCCAGACATTTATAGATTCATAATCAGGGTATCTAGGATATGGAGGAAATTCTACTCCTGGGTTACCCCTAATGATGTTTTCCAGAGATGAATGAAATTTCTTTTCATAATCACTTTTTCTTCTATTATACCCATCAATATGATTTGCAAAACTTTCTAAATTTCTTACTTTATCGGCGGTATCGTTGATATTGTCCATCATTCTCCGTAATAATTGACTTTGAGTTTCTGTAGACTCACCTCTAGAAGTAGATGGTCTTGAGGTAGATGGTCTAGGGGTAGAAGCAGCAGGCATTGCCATTCTATAGCTCCTTGAAAATCCTCTTCTCCAGCCAAAAATAGAATGCTCTGAATACGACTTCACATCAAAGTCAACAATACTTCCTTTCAGCTAACATATCTCACTCCAACCTACTCACATAAAGAAAAGATCAAGGAAGCAAATCCCAGACCTGCAGTAGTAATGACAGTGACAGAACTGTTGATAGTCTAATAAATCAAAGCTCCAATGTTGAGGAGCTTTCATTCCTGTATACAGTAGTTTAACGCCGCTCTCTTTCTGGTAACTTCACTGAGATGATTTATAGGTAATAAACGGACATAAATAAAATAGTGTCATGTCTTGGATGGTGCACTTAACTTTGACGTGACAAAGTTGACTCTCTTCTCATTTGTGATCTTTCAGAGTCCTCTTCCAACAGTCAAATAGGAAATAATCTCATCTAGCTCTGTCTCAGTCGGACTATAGTTAGCATAAAAACACAAAGTTTCAGGTGGCAAGTGGTAAAACATATTGATTACCTCTAGTGAAAAAGGTACCAATTTTCCTCGAACCATAACTCAATCTTCTTCAGCCTCATGGAGGTTTTCATAAAACTCTCGAACTATAGAAATAACCGCCACATCAGAAAAATAACAGAATGATTCCCATTATTGGCGAATGATTAAATCTTCTACAGATCCACCTGGATTTTTGAAACAACGCTCCTGGATAAGCTTTCGTGATTGCAGAGCATCACTGCACGTATCTTGAGCTTTCAAACTCACAAATTTGCTCGAATCAAAGTGGTTTTTTCCTTTGTTGTTTTTCATTCTTGGTGTCATTCTACAAATTTTCATAAAATTCCAAAATAACTTCGAAAATCAAGTCTAATCCGCTAAACTTAACTCCTGTAAGTATAAACTACACTTTCTATGCAATTTTCATAGATTTTCTCTCATTTTTTACCATGAATAGTGATTTTCGGGTTCTTCAAAATGTGCTCAAAATACATGGTGAAAATCCAAAATTTTTACATAGAAGTGAAGCTTTTATCATAAGAAATCCAAATCTAGCAAATTTTGCTCAATTTCATCAAGAAATCTCCACGTAATGGCTTGCCCTAGCTCTCCAAATCGCGAACTCGAGAGGAAGAAGATGACAACGAGGGTGAAAATGGTGATTTTCGGGTTTAATTTTCACTTTTAATCATTCACAAACCGGTTTTCGTGAACCGGCGCTTAAGCGCGGGTAAGTGGTGCTTAGGCGTCTGCCTCTCGGGTTACATCGCGCTTAAGTGCGAGATAGTGGCGCTTAGGTGCCAGTGCACGATTTTTCATATTTTTAAATTTAAGTAAAATGCACTATTAGCCTAAGTATATCACCCCTAACTGGTCTCATAACACTTAAATGACTATTTTAAACTCCTACAACTCTATTCTCTCTCTATATTCTCTCATATAACTCAATTCAATTCGAGAAAAAAATAACACTAATTTTCACAAAAAACAAGCATATACATTCATTCACAAATAAGTACAAATACATATAATACTTAATTCTCACTCCAAATAGTCTTGGATGAGAAAATTTTCTAATTACAAACACTTAACAAACTTAAACAATTAACACATAAAAGTCATAAACACTAAAAATGAACACCGACACGTAAACACAATTACTCCAAACAAACAAACTCAAACATAGAACTTAATTTCACTCTTCATTTGATGGGACAAACTCCGGTCTTTCATTAGTCTCTTCTTGGGCAATCATAATACTTTGATAAAACGGACGGTGGTGACGAGCTCTGATACTATGTTCTTCAATCCATTCCTATTTAAAGTACATCTCCTTATTCGCTTCCTCTATATAACTAGTATGACTGAATTGTATTTTCAATTGCCATCCAATATGCTCTAGATGTGCATGAATCTAAATTACCTTTGTTTCCAGTAAAGCCATGATAATGTCAATTTTATTGATCTTTTTCGATATTCCTTCAATACTAACGGCTAAGAAACCGTCATACGTCTCCTGTGTATTTTGACTAATGAATTTCTTCTTCATGGTTTCTTCATTCTTCTTCAAATCCATCTCCTATGAAGACATCTCATCAAAATCTCTCTTTTAGACTTTTAGGGCTAAAAATGATCTGGGGTGAAACTCCTTGACAAAACCCTTCTATTTATAGATATAATTCCTTGTAATAACTTCTAGGCATGTCTTGAAACTATCTTGACACGTTTTTACAAACCAATTGGCGGTTAAACCTTCTAGAATTCGAATTTCACACATGTTTTTTAACTGACGCGTTTAAGCGCCAAATATTGGTGCTTAAGCATCAGTGCTCAATTTTGCACCAGTCCACTTAACGTCCAAATTCTTTTTCTAGCATGCCTAGATCACTAAATAAAGTCTTAAAATCATTACTAACACGAAATAGTTTAAAAAATACTACCCCAAATTTTCTTAATAAAAAAAACAACATTTAAAACAAAACACACTAATAACTATGAGTTGTCTCTCACAAAATGGTTGGTTTTACGTCGTCAGCCCGACGTAACCAATTCTCGAAAGATGGTATAAATGGTCTCATGAAATCTAATCTCAAAACATCAAATATTTCAACTTCTAGCATATAATATAAGGGGCATCTCATTTCTTCTAGAAATATTGCCTACTCATTGACATCTATCACAAGTTTTGATATAAACATTAATATATCTAAAGCTAGTAGACCAATAAAATTCAGATTGTAAAATTTTATACGCTATTTTATCAAGATCAAAATGTCTTCCAAAATCAGAATTATGACATTTTTTGATAATTTCATAAGTCTTGTCTAAAGATACGCATCTTCGAATAATCAGATCTTTTCCTTGTTTATATAAAAATGGGTCATCCAAAAAATAAGTCTTAGCGTCAGAAATAAATTTCCTCTTTTGTTGGTATGTCATTCCATAGACTATAATATCACTAACAAGAAAATTTACAATGTCGACATACCACGGAACACGCCACTCATTAATTTTGAACAGTTTTTCATTTGGAAAATGTTCATTAATTTTTTTTTCAAAACTGTGTAGTTTTCTTAACTAAAGCCTGAATGAATGATCAACAATTTGATTTTCAGTTCTTTTCCTATCTAGTATTGTAAAATCAAATTTTTGCAAAAGAAAAATTCATTTTATAAGTCTAAGTTTAGCATCATTCTTTTTCATTAGGTACTTAATGACAGAATGATCTGTATGCACTACGCAATGAGTTCCAATTAAATATGATCTAAATTTATCAAAGACATATACTATTTCTAATAACTCTTTTTCAGTTGTATAATTAATTTGAGTTTTATTAAGAGTTTTACTAGCATAGTAAATTACATTGAAAATTTTATCATATCTTTGTCCTAAAACAACTCTAATAGCATAATCATTAGCATCACATATCAGTTTAAAAGGTTTTACCCAATCTGGTGAAACTATAATTGGTGCAGTGACTAATTTTTTTTTAAATTACTCAAAAACCTTTAGACACTCTTCATTAAAACTAAAAATTGCATCTTTCTCCAGTAAATGACATAAAGACTTAGCAATTTTTGAAAACATTTTAGTATATCGTCTGTAGAATCTAACATGTCCTAAAAAACTCCTAATTTCCTTTACATTTGTGGATAAGGTAAATTACCGATCACTTGAATTTTAGCAGGATCTACTTTTATACCATTTTATGATATTTTATGTTCTAATACAATTCCTCATGCTACCATGAATTGACATTTTTTTTCGATTAAAGACTAAATTTGTTTCTTCACACCGCTTAAGAACTTTAAATAAATGTTTTAAACACGAGTCAAATGAAGTTCCAAACATTGAAAAATCATCCATAATTACTTCAATTCTTTTTTCAATTAAATTACAAAAAATTGTTATCATACATCTTTCAAATGTAGTGGGGGCATTACATAAACCAAAAAACAATCTTCTAAAAGCAAATGTACCATATGAGCTGATAAAAGTCATTTTCTCTTGATCCTCATGAGTTATTTGTATTTGTTGAGTTTTATTAAGAGTTTTACTAGCATAGTAAATTACCTTGAAAATTTTATCATATCTTTGTCCTAAAACAGCTCCAATAGCATAATCATTAGCATCACACATCAGTTTAAAATGTCTTACTCAATCTGGTGAAACTATAATTGGTGCAGTGACTAATTTTTCTTTTAATAACTCAAATTTTTAGGCACTCTTCATTAAAACTAAAAATTGCATCTTTCTCCAGTAAATGACATAAAGACTTGGCAATTTTTGAAAAGTCTTTAATATATCGTCTGTAGAATCCAGCTTGTCCTAAAAAACTCTTAATTTCCTTTACATTTGTGGATAACGTAAATTAGCGATCACTTGAATTTTAGTAGGATCTACTTTTATACTATTTTATGATATTTTATGTTCTAATACAATTCCTCCTGCTACCATGAATTGACACTAAATTTATTTTTTCACAATGCTTAAGAACTTTTGATAAATATTTTAAGCATGAGTTAAATGAAGTTTCAAACACTGAAAAATCATCCATAGTTACTTCAATTCTTTTTTCAATTAAATCACAAAAAATTGCTATCATACATCTTTGAAATGTAGTGGGGGCATTACATAAACCAAAAGACATTCTTCTAAAAGCAAATGCACCATAAAGACTGATAAAGGTCGTTTTCTCTTGATCCTCAGGAGTTATTTGTATTTGTTGATAACCGGTATATCCATTCAGAAAACAAAAGTATTTATGCCTACCTAATCTATCCAGCATTTGATTTAGAAAGTGTAATGGAAAATTATCTTTCCTAGTGATAAAATTTAATTTTCTATAATCAATGCACATTCATTACCCTGCAACTTATCTAATTGGTATTAATTCATTATGTTCGTTCACAGTCACAATTACTCCTCTTTTCTTAAGAACGTAATGTATTTGACTAATCTATGCACTATCTGAAATAGAGTAGATAATTCCAGCATCTAACCACTTTAAAATTTATCTCTTTACAACTTTCATAACAGGATTTAATTTCTTTTGAGAATCGGCCCTGAGTTTGCAGTTCTCTTCCATATGAATTCTATGCATACAAATTGAATGATTGATTCTTTTAATATCAGCTATTGTCCATCCAAAGGCTGTCTAAAATTTTTTTAAAAATTTCATCAATCTTTCTTCTTATTTCATTGTTAATTTTGAGGAAATTATACCTGATGAAGTAGAGGAATCTCCTAAAAAGACAAATTTTAAATGATCAGGAAGTAAATTCAACTCAAATTCTGGAGGTTTCTCTTTTGATGGACAAAATAATTTATCTTTTTCTATCGTGTCCGAAATTTCAAAACTTTCTCGAACATAGTTGGAATCTTCCTTAAAAAGATCTTCACATTGATTTAATTTCTCTTCTTGCTCGTGTTTCAAATTTTTTACTTCAGATTTTTCTTCATAATTAGTTTTGAAATGACATTCACTCAAATATCTTATAACATCGATTCGATAGCGTTCATCATATTTACCTTTTGCAGGATATTTCATCGATATTGAAATGTTAAAAGTAACAGTTTGATCATTGACGCACATAGTTAATTCCTCTTTCTACACATCTATCATTGCTCTTCCTGTGACTAGGAAATGTCACCTTAAGATGATAGGTATCTCTTTATCTTCATCCATATTCCGCTTAGTGAAATCAATAAGAAACATAAATTGATTCACCTTCACTAGTACATTTTCTATAACTTATTTAGGGTATGTTATTGAACGATCATCTAAATGCAGAGTTACATTAGTAGGGATTATTTCTCTTAATCCAAATCTTTTAAATATAGATAATGACATAAGGTTAATACTTCAATCTAAATCATATAAAACTTTCCCATAAAATTTGTCTCCTATTGCACATGAAATTGTAAAGCTACTAGGATCTTTAAGTTTTTCAGTAAGCTTTTTCTGAATTATAGCACTGCACTCCTTACTAAGTGCAACAGTCTTATTGTATTCAAACTTCCTTTTCCTGTTGAGAATATCCTTCATAAACTTTATATAGCTTGACATTTGTTCTAAGACTTTAGCAAATGAAATATTAATTGTAAGCTTCTTAAAAATCTTCAGAAATTTTGAATATTGCTTGTTCAACTTCTCTTGGTGAAGTCTCTGAGGAAATGGAGGTGGTGATTTTTCTAAGTTAACTTTAAGTGGAGAAATAGGTCTTTCAGAATATTTTGGAGTCTCCTCTTTTGATTTTTTAATTTCTTTTCTCTACTTCAGTTTCTTTTTGAACCCTATCTTCCAACTCTCTTTCGCTTCTAAGTTGAACGACCTTTACTTGCTATTTGTTCTGGTCTTTTAGAATTGTTTCAGTATTACTAGGAAGTATTCTTTGGAATCTATTACTTAATGAATTTGCGATTTGGTTAAGTTGATTCTCAATATTTCTAATTGTAGCTTTTTGACTTTATAACTGATTTCCCATTTGTAACACTTCTTCTATAGACAACTTCTTCTCTTTAAATTGTGAATTATCGTTGAAACCTGAAGGATAAGTAGATCTATAAATATTATTTCCTTCGTTGTTCCAGTTTCCCAATGAGTTTACGTGATTGTTCCCCCATTGCTAATTATTACAACCCGAAGTATTATTCCAATTGAAGTTGAGATAGTTCTTCCAACTTGGGTTATAATAATTTGAATATAGGTTATTTTGCTTTTTATTTATAGCATTCAAAGTTTCTAATGATGCTTTAGAATCTACCAATTGGCCTAATGAATTCTTTTCAATCATAAAGTTTGGTTGAGAAAAATTTATTCTAAATTGGTCTAACTTCCTTGAAATTGCAGCAACTTGATTTGCTAACATAGTGAATGCATCAGATTCATGAATATTGACTACTTTATTTGGATTGACCCTCTCAGAAGGCCATTGAATGTATTGGTAGTCATTTCTTCAATTAAAGCATAAGCTTCAAGAAATGATTTTGACATCAACGAAACACCAGCAATGACATCGATAATAGATCTAAGAGATCCAGCTAATACATTATAAAAAGTTTGAATTAATAACCAATCTGGTATAACATTGTGTAAACACTTTCTTAAGAGTTCTATAAATCGTTCCCATGCTTTATAGATAGATTCCCTTTCAAACTGATTAAAAGATGTAATATCATTTTTAAGCTTCGCAATTTTTTATGGTGAAATATTTAGCAATGAATTTTGGTGCTAAATCACCCTAAGTTCTGATAGATTCAGGTGTTAATGAATTCAACCACATCTTAGCTTTATCCCTCAGTGAGAAAGGAAATAACTTAAGTCTTATGACATCATCTAATACACCATTATATTTAAATGTAGCACACAATTCTAGAAAATTAACAAAGATGTAAATTTGGATATTCAGTTGGTGATCCCCTAAACTGATTATTTAATACCATTTGGATAATAATAGGTTTAAACTCAAATGAATTAGTCACTACAGTAGGTTTTTGAATACTACAATGAAGTTCATCTACTGTAAGGTTGACATAATCTCTTAATGGTCTAAATTCTTGATAAATTTCAGCATTTTGATTGTTTTGATTCGCCATTTCTGTAATTATTTTAGATTTTTCAAAATTTTTAATTTTTTGGTTTTTCTGATTTTCTTAACAATTCTTTCTAATTCAGAATCGTAGGACACCAGTTCTTCAGAACTTGAACTACACATACATAAAATAAAATAAAATGAAATAAAATAAAACACAATAAAATAGCATAACTTTTTTTAAAGTTTAATAAGACTTTCTAAAAATAGAAATTTGTTCTTAAATAAATTTTTGAAATCTTCGCCCGCAATGAAGCTAAAAACTTGACCCCGAAATTTTTTACATGCAACAATGTAACAATGAATTTAATTATAATTTTCTCTTGTAAATCTTTACTTTGCTGAAGAACCAAATACTTGATTCTGAAGAAAATAAGAATTTAACTTTTTAATTTATATATATATTGGGATACTACGCAAATATACGTATCGTTATTAAATAATATAGGACTTTTTTATTAAGCCCCGAATATCGATCCCACGGAGAAAATACGTAATATGCACTTTTAAACAAACTTCTATTTTAAAAAGATAATCACTTAAACTATAAATAATTTGACAGTAATTAAAATTTAAATTTTTTTGGTAATTTTGATATTTTGACAAAAAAGTAATAACTTTTAAATAATTTGAGTTTATGTAAAAGAAAAGAATAGATTATGAAAATATCTTTCACCTTTTCATGAATTAGTAATAAGTATAAGAATTTTGTTGTGAAAGTATGCAAATTGTGTTGTTCCAAATAGGAGCAATGATATTCTTTACCCTTGGTATAGGAATTCTATTGTGAAAGTATGCAAATTGTGTTGTGTCAAATAGGAGCAATAATATTCTTTACCCTTACTGTTGTGGAAGTATGCAAATTGTGTTGTGCCAAATATGAGTAATAATATTCTTTACCCTTACTAGAGATAAAGAACATTGGCTAATTTAAAGTTTGAATAGTTTTGAAGACCGGCTAGGCAGGGAAGATACCAGCTTTCATTCTAGAGTTCCCTCGATTCCCTTCATCTGGGGCTAACATGTCGTATCAGAGCCTAAAACCATAAATCAAGTTTAGGGCTTTAATTTGTCACTTCAAAGTCCTATAATTCTACACCCTTCAAAGATTATTTTTCTATTTATTTGCATTAAATCATA
Source organism: Phalaenopsis hybrid cultivar (assembly GCA_002079205.1). Lineage (NCBI taxonomy): Eukaryota > Viridiplantae > Streptophyta > Magnoliopsida > Asparagales > Orchidaceae > Phalaenopsis > Phalaenopsis hybrid cultivar. The sequence goes on along the minus strand of JXCR01128879.1, from coordinate 402,725 downwards.
TGAATTACATTCTCATTCATACAACCTCATGTAATTCTTTCCAATTGTTGACTGACACAATATCAGCTCGGTTCTTACATGTTATCACAACAATTTTTAACATCTGGATAGGTCAAATCATGAAGTAAATGAAATACATGGATTTAAATCATCATAACTTCTTCCAATATTAAAGATTAATACTCTACACAACTTCCATCTAACACTTTAATTACTTATCATTTTAAGGAGAAAGATAAAGAAAACTACTTAGAAACCATGAAAAAACAAAACCACACTTTAGTTTAAAAGTAGAAATTATTGTCTAAACAAGAAATCTCAATTAAAATCAGAAATAGTTCAAAACAAAAGATAAAATTTATCTCAAATCCTCCACCAAACACTTGAAGTTCCTTTGAATTTCTTCTCTTTAACAACACTCTAAACTCTCAAAATAAAACTAAAAACAAAAAGGAAAAGAATAAATTTTGTGGTGTCTGAATTTCTCTCACAACATTCTCCACGATTTTCTCAGGACTCAGCACTCTCTCCCTCTTCAAGCTCCCATCTCAAATGTCTCAACTTCCTTCTTTTATAAATTTCACAAGAGGTGCCTTGGAAATTCTTCAAAATGTGTCCAAATTCAATGTATTCTCCAAGGGATGCCTCTTTTCACAAGTCTTTTAATAATATTTTCGTTTCTAGTGGTCATAACCACCCTCTTTAGCCAATATGTGTCTCAAATGACTCTTCAAAATTCGGTCAAATGAAGAAAATAGCTAAATAACTGTCTGTGGCGCTTAAGCGTGACCTTCTCTGTTTCCCCGACGCTTAAGTGTCGGATCTGGATTTCACATCTTTGCTTCAGATTTGATCATCTTTCACTCTTTTTAGTATTTTTCAACTTTTTATTTGTACCTGAAATAAAAACACACAAATACCTTTCGTTCAAGCGTAATATCTCAAAAATAGATATAAAAATGTGTCTAAAAACATTATATATTTTAGGTGTATCACATAACATCGAGATTATGTCTAATTATATCTCCTCTAGTATGACTAATCTCAGAAAATACTTCGCTTAGTCTAATTACATGTAACATTGAAATCTGAAAGATTATTTGAAGATCATTTTTTATAATCAGTAATCTTCAGTATTTCACTTATCATCAGGCACAAATCTCTCCAATTATCCTCAAAGGACTTAATTTTTGAACTCAATTTTCGTAAGAATACATTTTTATTCACTCTAAATGGGTGATCAGGGGATAAAAAACATTTGATAGTTGTTAAAACATAATTTTTTTTTTGATGCTCTAAGGCAAATGCTTTCGAGAGATCCATACAATAAGGATAAACCAATTTTTTTTGTAGTACTCTAACATGATAGCATTTCATAAGCCGAAAAATCACTTATTGTCCACATTAGACTTTCAGCTCGAAATTCAATTTCGTAGCAATATTATAAGTCACCACACTTGTTTCATACAATATGAAACCCATCTATTAAAGGTTGTAAGTACACATCAAATTTTTCCTTGAGGTTTTGTGAACTTGGTATGATTAATGTCAAAAAAAAAAGTGGCTATGCTGTCTTATTGTATGGTGTGAAAACCTAATGTTATGTTATTCGTCAGCAAATTTAGGATAAATATGATCGCATATTTCAGGCATCTCTATTTGATAGATGACTCAAAGAATTAGTACAACTTGATTTGTTCTTATGTCATGTCATGTGAGTTGTACCCAAAAGTGACAGTGTCTTTAAAGATGGGAATGAGCAACAAGTAGAAGAAATACTTGTATGAAGTTTTATTTGTTTTCTACTTTTTTGACCCAACTTGAATCTCTTAACACCACAAAATCTGCATTGTCTCTATTGCAGCTGCCTCATAATATAACATGCTGCCATTAACACATCAATCTATCTTTCTCTAACTTCAAACTTAACTTCAACACCATTTTTTTTTTTATGTAGAGGTCATTTGAAACTAAATTTTCTTTGGAGTTTATCTTCTTCAATAATGTTGTAACTTGGCTAAAACACTCTCTAGGCATATTATAATTTGATTTAATGCTCAATGTTCTATACGCCACTAATAACTCTGAATGTGTGGTTATGTAGCATTCATTAAATCCTAAAATCTTTGCGATTTATTGTTCGGTGGTTGATCATCCTTAAGAATATTCTCAATTATATTATATTATAAGCAAATAAGCTCTACTTGCACCGAAAATCATTCTCAAAATGAGCTCTACTTACATCGAAAATCATTTATCAAATATATTATAATCATATTCAATTGGAAAGGTAGAACTTGATGAAGCACCAAAGTTATCATACTCAACTTCTTATTCATACTCTCCATGTGTAGTCTAGTACCAATAATTAGGTTGAACAAATTTAAAGATGAAGTTATTTAATTTATAAGCTATACATGGACCTTTTCACAAACACAGACACACACAATATATGTATATGTATGTACACACAAATTAAAATATCCTAAATATATGTGCAATTGTGTTGATGCATTTACAAGGCACACACACACACACAGATACACATACAAGCATAATTACATATATATATATATATAGACACACACATGTAAACGTGTGCGCACATACACACATCAAAGTATTTACAATGCTACGAGATATAAATGTATGCAGAAAAACGCACGCACGCACGCACGCACGCACGCACACACGCACGCACACACATATATATATATTAAGTCCAAAGGTTAATATATTAAAGAGAAATGGTACGGATAGGTTGTATGAGTGGGCCTAAAAACAAACACCCAACCCACACGATACAACACACCCAAAAAAAGTTCAAAAAAATGGTACATATAAAAATATAAAAGCCCAAAACACCCAGGTGCTTAAAAAAAAGGGGGTCATCACAATCTTATTTTGCCTCTGACTCTAGTTCTCGGAAGGGATCCAGCTAGCAGATTGGTAAAGTTCTGATTGTCATTATGAATATTGTTCTTTGTAGGTAATAGTCCATCAGTATTATTTTCTATGGGGTTTGAAGATGTCAGCATCACATCACTCGTAATAATTGTAATAGCAGTGTCATGGGGTGGG
>JXCR01128879.1:379783-399562 GCA_002079205.1 Phalaenopsis hybrid cultivar | reverse complement strand
TGGGGGGGGGGGCACAGGGGCAACAACATCCTCCTCTGGTGGAACTAAAATGTCTAAAGCAGTGAGTTTGGACCCATTCTTATTCACTTGAGTCTTAGCTTTCAAATTAGGATGAAACTTGTGACATTTGTCAAGGATATGCCCAAACATCTTACAGTGGGAACTATATGGGGGTCTGTGTTCCATGACGATTTGTTGCCAATATCCATTATGGGTTGTGCCCAGTCAGACTTCAGTAACATCAGGTAAAGTAATATCCCTTTCCACAAATATTCTGGCCACCAAATGTCTGGTTAAGTTGAAAGTAGACAGATCTAGCTTCAGAGGATCCCCAAGGATGACTCAAATAGAGTAGAGAACCTGATGGTGAAAAAAATACAACTTGAGATCAAGTAGACTAAACCATACTAGTACAGTGGGAGTTTCATGATTTGGGTCGAAATCAGGAGACCACTTGAGTAACTTCATTGATTTGTCTACAATATTAAAATATTTTATGGAGAAATTCGGGTGTAGTCTTCAGCCACTGTTAGTTTAATCAACAGATGTCTCCCATCCATGAGTCTCACTTTTCACTTGCTGTTGAACTTGACAAATTTGACAAATTTTATCCAAAATAGTTTATTGATTTGTCAAATCTGACCTAAAATCATCCAATAGATGGATAATTTTGATTTAATATGAAAAGTCAAGGAATTAAATTAAACATAGTGGATAATTGAAGTGATTTTGAATTATATCTGAAGAGTCAAGGAATTAAATTAAACATAGTGGAAAGTTGGGGTTAAAATGATCTCATACAAATAGTATAGGGGTTATTTTGACTTTTTTTTTTCATTCAACAACACTCTTAAATCAAATAAATTTAATGGGAAATTTTAAATCGCAAAAACTAAAAAATGAATTGAAATTCACCCTGCATTTGGAAAAATAATTCTATTCAATTTGACTAAAGCTATTGCAAAATCAAAATTGAAAATTGTAGAAGAATGAGAATATGAGGAGACCTGAAAAATTGGCATTTGCCCTATCGTTACCTGATAATGGACATCCAGTCTTGCACACACCATTGAAAGGATATATGAAAATTTATGAAGCCAAAATTTCTATAATACATGTCTCAAGCTTTGATATTTGTCAGCATATAAATCTTCAAAGTTAGCTGGTGAATTAGATATACGTGACTAATAGGATTAGCATGATTTTTAATTTCATTTGATAAAGAATAGAGTTCTCACCCCATCAGAGTTATGGTATGGCGATAGAGTAGATACATGGAGCAATAGAAACATCATTTGACATGATTCATATACCAAGTAAATGATAGAATCATTGTAGCAAGATTTTATATTTGATAGGCGTGTGAAAATTGGTGTCGAGAATACTTAGGACAACAAAACTCATGAAAAGCCAAATCATGGCCCATGAAAATCTCGCGAAAAGGAGAGCCTAAACACCAACCTCATGTGTTACAACACTCAAAGTATTCAATGAACCAAATCAACCAAATTACATTTAATGGAACTAAATAGATACAACATTGCCTTTGTCGGTCCCAATCCCGGATGTGAGAAGTGGAGGGTTGCGTTAGGTAGTCGACAACCATCATAAAATTTGTCAAAAAAATCATTACATGAATCATTTAAATCATTGTGTAAGTGCTAGGGCGTCCATTGAAAGTGACGCCTTATATAACCTAAATACAGTGAAAAGTGTGCAAAGGCCGCTACACCGACGTCCGGGTGTAGTCTCAAATAAGCAAGAGTTCCCACATAATAGACGGGTGTAGGTAAAGAAGTTAGTCCATGAAACTAATGAAATTAATATTATGATAAGATCTTGGAATATATGTCTCAATGGTAAATTAATGAAACTAGTTGATGTCATGATTCATAGAAAGATTAATATCTTATATATTCAAGAAATTAAATGGGTTGGAGAAAAGGCTAAAGAGACTGATAACTTAGATTTTAAAATTTGGTATTCTGGTAAGAGTTGCACCAGAAATGGTATAAGTGTAATTATAGATAAGTTTGAAATATAATGTTGTAAAAATTAATAAAGTTGGAGATGGAATTATAGCTCTTAGGATTATTATTGATACTAAGATTTTTAATATTATAAGTGCTTATGCTTTTCAAGTAGGTTCAGATATAAGGTCTAAAGATAAATTTTGGAATGACTTAGAAGACTTAATACGATTGATTGAAGAAAAATTTTTTTTTTGAGGAGATTTAAATGGAGATGTTGATAGAGTGGTAGAAGATTTCAGAAATATTCATGGTGGCTACGGTTTTGGAGTGAATAATGAAGAAGGTAGAGCTATTGTAGATTTTTTTTAGCGTATGATTTTGTTACTACTAATATTTTATTGAAGTAAAGAGATGAACATCTTATTACTTATAAGAATGTATCTAATAAAACATAAATTGATTGTTTCCTTATGAGAATAAGAGATCATTGAGATTGTAAAGAGTGTAAGGTCGTTCCAACTGAAGATTGAAGTGTCCAACATCGTTTATTTGTTGTAGATTTTAAGATGAAAAGTTGTAAAATAAATAATACTAGGGCTTATTATCGTTGAATTATATGGGGGGAACCTAAAAGATATATAAATTTTTTTTAATGAGTAAAATTCAAGATTTTGGATGTTCATGATGAAGTAAATGCTATGTGGGATAACGTAACAAACACTATTAAATAAGTAACAAAACATGTGCTTGAAGAATTAAAATAAAAAGCTTCTATAAATAAAATAAGTCAGTGGTGAAATAATGTGCAAGGAAATATAAAAAATAAAAGTTATGCTATAAAAATTGGTTTAAATATAAAAGCTTAGAGAATTGGGAAAAATCTCAAACGGCCCGCATGGAGTCTAAAAAAATAGTTTATGCTAAAAAAAATGCTTTCAATGATTCAAACGGCTCGCAGGGAGTCTAAAAAAACAATCTGTGATGCTAAAAATTCTGCTTTTAATGACCTTTATAATATTAAGGAGAGTGAAAAATATATGTATAAACTAGCCAAACAAAGAGAAAAGAAAAGTAAAGATTAACTCAAGTAAAGTGTATAAAAGATGAAATCAAAAAGTGTTTTTTTTTAGAAAAAAAATATTCAACGTAGGTGGATGAATTATTTTGATAAACTTTTTAATGAAATTTCTGAAAATACGATCAACTTTAGTGATCTTGGTGTTGTTAATAATAATAAAACGTTTCATTTTTACCGTCGTATTGGTAAAAATGAGGTTGAGGAGGCTTTAAAAAAAACCAAGGGCAGAAAGTTTGTAGAACCAGATCATATCGCAATTGAAGTATGAAAATATTTAGGAGATTTGAGAGTTTTTTCGCTTATTAAACTCTTTAATGTTATTCTAAAAACTAAAAAGATGCCTGAGTGGAGGATGAGTATTTGGTCCCTATTTTTAAGAATAAAGGGATGCACAAGTGTGTGCAAATTATAGAGGAATTAAGTTGATGTGTCATACTTTAAAATTAAGGGATAGAGTAATTAAACATAGGTTAATACGTATTACAAAGATTTTTCATAATCAATTTGGATTTATGTCGGACAGGTCTACTTTAGAAACTAAACATATTGAGAGGTTTAATGGAGAAGTTCATAGATAATAAGGAGAATCTACATTTGATTTTTATTGATTTAGAAAAAACTTATGATAAAGTTCCAAGTGATATCCTTTGGAGTTTTTTGAGAAGAAAGGTGTTGATATGATTTATATTCAAGTCATTAAAGATATGTATACTAGAGGTGTTACTTTTGTTCGAACTGAAGGAGGATTGACCAAATATTTTCCTATTTCTGTAGGATTACTTCAGGGATTTACTTTAAACCCATATCTTTTTGCTTTAGTTATGGATAGTCTTACTTGACATTTACAAGAGGATGTACCTTGGTGTATGTTTTTTGCTAATGATATCATTCTCGTGGATAAGACGAGAGAAAAAGCCCAGGAAAAGCTTGAATTATGGAGGTCCACATTGGAGCCTAAAGGCCTTCATTTGAGTAGAACGAAAAACATGGAATGTAATTTTGGTAGTAGTAGCTCTAGTGACAAAAGTGTAATTTTAGGTGATCAAATTATTAAAGGGTGTGAACGATTTAAATTTCTCGGGTCTGTTGTTTGACTCTCCAGCACTTACGCGTATTTTTAATCTCCTTAATTATGTCAAAAAATATATCTCAATTTATATCTAGCGGCTTGTGTGAACAATTGCAATGATTTATGAATTATATAATAGATTTTTACTCTAAGGATACTACGTAAGTATATGTATCGTTTCAAGTAATATATGATTTTCTTTAATAACCGAAGTATCTATCCTACGAGGAATGCGACAACTCTTAAAATCAACTTCAAGAAATTCTATTTAAATTGCAAATTAAATAGATAAAAGATTTAAAACGATATGCTTACTAAATATTACTACTAAAAGAACTAAAAGAAAAGTAACAATTAAATGTAATAGCTTAACAAAATATAATGAGTTTAGATATTATGAAAAACTTTTTCCCTTGCAAAGAGATTTTAATCTATGTAGAATTCAAATGATTTATGATAAAATTGAGGTAATGTGACAAATAGAAACATACCTTATTCCTTACCCCCTCCTAGTGCTTGCAAAAAATGTTAACTAACTTAAGGCTGATTTCTTAACATCTCGACTCCACATCAGTGCCATCTAGCCTTTCACCTCTAAATGCCTCTAGCTTATGCTACCGTATTGACCGATTTCCAACATCAAGGTACTAAACCTTAAGCTAAACTGATAAGAATCTAGCCTATCACTCTATATCTAACCAATTCTATGCCCATCAAAAGTCATCTCCCTATTTATTTGCAGTCTCCCTTAGGTGATCGCAATGGCTCTGTTTAGAAAGAAGTGCGATATCCACTGGTTAGGTGAAATCATAGCCCTCCCAGGTCACTATGTTTCTCAACGGATTTTAAGCTCACAAGTGGTCAATTTACAAAGTAAATGAAGATTTGGTGAAAATACCATCACAATTTTTAAAAGTAAAAAGAAATATTTAAATCATTCTCATCCCACAAGATTAAGTCCCTATGCAAAAAGAAAGAAAGGGAACTACTTTAAATTCATGGAGATTAAACAAAACCAAAACATTTGTATTGAAATTCAAGTCTTACAACAAAAACTCAAACACAAATACAAAGTATCTTATATCTTCTTCTCAAGCAAACTTCTGGAGTTTTCTCTAAGCAATCTCTAAACTTATTCACACTAAAACACACTCACATTTACACTTGAACATAAAATATGAAAAAACTAACTCACTATTGCCGCCCAATTGAAGTTTTGAGGCTCTAAAAGGTCTCTAAATTCGGTCAAATCATTCTCATTAAATAGAAAACAGAAAATAACCAAGGGTTGCTTCACTCCAAAATTCAGCCAAATTCGATTTATCTTCTAGAGAAGTAGTTACTAGCGCTATAGCACCCTTCTCGCTCGACGGTGGCGCTATGGCACCAAACATAGTGCCACACAAAAATTATCATTTTTGCTCCATTTTTTCCTCATTTTCTCTAAATGTTTATTCCATGTTCCTAAAACAAAAAACATGCAAAATACATTTTTTTAAAGTGTAATATCGTAAAAAATATGCATAAAAGGTTTATAAAACATGCACTAAAAACAGACTATTTTGAGATGGATCAATTCCCAAACTTAAGTGTTACTTGTCTTCAAGTAACTCCTTATACTATATATAAAATTTATAACATGTGGTAGCAAATTTAACTTGAAGACTTCTAAAATTTCTATTTTATAAAATGCTATAGTGAAACTTTAGAAAAAATTTTAACAACTCAGTTCAAAAACTAAAGTATAAGAACATTTAACAATCAAGTTTAAAAGTTCTGATCTTGTATTTATTTCAAAAATAATTGCAATTTATCATATTTAAGATACTTAAAAAGAAATAACAGAAAAAGAATTGCATGAGAATCTTTTTAGTAAAAGTGCTAATACTTCCAAGTTAAGTTAGAAATGTAACTTAGTTTCTTTCGTTAAGTTGATTTAAGTAGAGTCAATTTTTGATTAGACATCTCCTCAAGCTTCTTCTCACATATATATATTTTTTCTTTTTGTTTTTCTTGTTCTTTTTCTTTTTAAGATCATTTTCAATTTTTTTTTTCTCTTTTTTCAGATATCATGTGAGGATTACTATATCTGGATAACCTTTAATGATTTTGAACTCCACTATCCTTTTCTTAAATTTAAAAATATCTCAAATTTCCTTACCTTAACGAATGTATATTAGCCTTGAGATTTTTCATAAAGTCTCAAATCTTTATTTTCAAGCATAAATTTAAGATCCTGAATATTTCCAAAATACACTATTTTTTACTTTAAATAGCTAAAGCATAACTCCAAACCCTTCATACGAAACATCTTAATTCTAGAATTAACCTTTATTATTAAAAAGTTTTATGTAGATTTTCTACAATTTTCATAAAATCAAAAGTATAGTTTTCTAAAGTTAACTCCACATACCACAGGTTATGTTAAAAATAATTTTGAAAAATACAATTCCTGAGAATAAAATAAATTTTAGCTTAAAAAGAATTTTTTCCCCTCCCCCAAACATAAATTTTTAAACTAATTTAAAGCAGGAAAGTTCACGAAGGAAGAAAAATTTTATTAAAAAATTTAAAAACAGGAAAACTAATGCAGATACAACTAGGAAAGACAAGTACTGAGTAATGATAACATAAGATTAACATTCATAACTATAAAAACATAAAATAAACACTATTATAACATTTAAATTGGAGCATAAAGTAAATAGTAAACTAATAGTTTAGCAGAAACAAAAACTAAATACAAGCACACTTCAACACAAATGCAACAAATCACAAACATAACAAAGTCCAAATATTCTAACACATCAAAGAAAAGAAAGAAAACATAAACTAAACATCAACATCTTCATCATCTCCAACATCATCATCATCATCATCATCATCATCATCATCACCACCCAGATCTGTCCTCATCCATCTCAGAAGGCCGATATGGTGTGAAAGTAGGGCGAGTGGGAAATTTCACAGAATGATCATCTCCTATGTATCTCCTCATAGCCTCATGATAAGCAAAACTATACTCAATCTTCCTCAACATAATATCATCGCTATGATACAAATGAGATCCAAGTCCTTTCACTTGATTATGTAGATTTATGATATCTCTTCATTGAATCATCATTTGTTCCATAAGAGAATGCAGAGAAATAGACTCAGATGCAAATGGTCTAGGAGCGGGAGCAGAAGTACAAGCTAAAGTAGAAGGTATGTTAACTCCAGTCCTACGTTTAGTCCCAAAATGTTTCTCATATCTTTCCAAATTCATTTTTCCTATGGGTTTATGAGATGGTAAAATTTCTTCCCAAGTCTCATACTTCACTCCAGATCCAACACACAAAGTAGTAATAAGAGAAGGGTAGCCCAAACCTCCTGTAGTTCCTCCTCTCGGGGAAACAAACATGTTGGTATAAATGAGGGAGTCAATATCAATAGATTTCTTCATATGAATACAATAGTTTAAAGTGGCTCTCTCACGGGTTACCTCACTATAATGGTTGGTAGGCAGTAATCTAACAGAGATGAAATAGTGCCAGACTCGAGAATGAACATTAAGTTTTGAAAAAGAAAAGCTCACCCATCGCCCATTCTTAATCTTCCAAACTCCATTTCCATCAATTAAAAATCCTATAATTTCTTCTAATTCAGCGTCAGTAGGATGGAACTCAGAAAAGAAGCAGGTAGGAACACGGTGCAGTTGGTATATGTGGTTAATTTGAATAGAACTATTATCCACATATAGCCCGCGCACGTAAACCAAATCATCTGATTCATCGAGCAAGTTGGCATAGAATTCTCGAACAACAAAAATAACAAATGCGACAGTAAGATAATAAAAGTGTTCCCACTATCGCTCTGCAATCAAATACTCAATAGTACCACCAGGACGTAAAAAATGGCATTTTGCAATCAACTTCTTTAATTGCAGATCAGCATATCTGTCTCGTGCCCTTGCACAGACAAACTTATTAGATTACAAATGGCTCCTAAAAATACGATCTAAACATAAATAATTATTTAACCATGGATTTCACATAATTTTCATCAAATTTTCTAATTTTTGGCCTAATCCACAATGTGCGTGAAATTCCTTGTCAAATCAAAATATTTCAAAGTCAGGGTGAAGATCTTACCTAAAGATGAAGAAATCCCAAGTTTGGAAGCCTATCTCCTAGTCAATCAAGCACAAATTGAAACCATCGGGGAGCAATACCCTAGATACGACCACTTTTTCACAGCACAACATAACATTTTCTTATCTTAAAAATAAGTTTATTACAACATCGACACAACCACAAAGACATCATTTTTTTATAAAAGCCTTAAGGCAATTATATTAAAGAGAAAATGGTACAGATAGGTTGTATGAGTGGGCCCAAGTAGACACCCAACCCATACGGTACAACACAAAAATAAAAGAAAAAAAAACCCAAAAATAGAGGCATATGTAAGATCAATCGGGACGACCAATTTAGTTCTGTCTCTGGCTATAGTTCTCGAAAATGAACCAGCTAACAAATTGGTGAAATGCGTACCATTGCCCGTAGTAACCAAAGTATCATCCATTAGATTCCTTAGCTCAAGTAGATATCTTTTCTTCTTCTTCCTCCTGGAAGTGTAGACTTGTCATTCCTCATCCGAAGATTGTTGCTCATTCTGATGAGGTGGTAGTGTTGTAGTAGAAAGATTGTCAACAGTTGTACCCACAATAGGTTTTAGTGTATGTGAGGTATGAGTTGTCGCCTCTACCCCTGATACTTCTTGAAGATGAGAAGCTGTAATGTTCTGATTTTTAGAACATGTAGGTACGGACTCTTAAGTACTGTTTTCAATAGGGTTTGAAAGTGTAGGTTGGTAAGCAGAGCCTTTGAGCTTCATATCAATGCAGTATTTTCAGGGGGGCCATAGGGGCAATTAAGTTAGACGCCAAATCCTGCCCTGTGATAGTTTTCTCTGTAGGTGGAACAGATATGTCCAGAGCTGTGGGGTTAGATCCATCCTTAGTCACTTGATCTTTAGATTTCAAATTAAGATGAAGCTCATGACATTCATAAAGAGCATGCCCGAACATCTTACAATGAGAACAATAAAGAGGTTTATGCTCAATGAAGATTTGTTGCCAATATTCATTATGAGTTGTGTCCAAACAGACTTCAGTAACATCAGGTTAAGTAATATCTCTTTCCATAAGTATTTTGGTTACAGAAGGTCTAGTTAGGTTGAAAGTGGATAAATCTAGTTTCATAGGGTCTCCAAATATGACCTCAATAGAGTAAAGATTCTGATGATGAAAAAAGTACAGCTTGATACAAGGTAAACTAAACCATATCGGTACAGTAGAAGATTCATGATTGTGGTCAAAATTAGGAGACCATTTGAGTAATTTCATTGATTTTTCTGTAATGTTAAGTTATTTTTTTGGAGAAAATCCGAGTATAGTCTTCAGTGGCGGTTAATTGAAACAATACATGTCTCTCATCCACGAGTCCCACCTTCCACTTTTCTGCTAGTTTGAGATAATCAAAACTTTTTCTAATAACTTCATAGGTGGGTGCCCCCACTGAAATTTTCCAATAATAGCGAATTTAAATTTGTCAGTAAGGGTTGAAATTTCTAACTCAGAGAAAAAAATACTACTTTCCCATTTTTCCTACTCACATTCTTAATAAAGGTGCAACACCTGTACCATCACGATACTCCTTATAACTTGAGTGAAAGACAACTATCGACTCTACATTAGAATTACCCACCACGTGGGCAAAAGAGGCTTTGCTAGGTTCAATTGCAGAAAAAGAGAGGTCCATCACAGTCGAGTAGAGGGGAAAAAATGATGAGCCAATGACGGTCAGACTGAAGCCACAGAAGCCGAACCACGAAACAGGCCCAACTAGACGAGGTCTATGAAGACTGACGAAATAGTTGCACAGAAGATACGGACCGCCGAACCGTAGAAGACTGAGCCTCGATGAAGCTCGAAGAAGACGACGAAACAGAGGAGCTGAAGCCCTTCGTCATCGGGCAGGACAAAACGATGGAGCGAATGCGTCAGGAGGAGAGACGACATGCGAAACAGCCGAAGGAGAAGCCCTTCGTCGTCTAGTACGAGAAGACATTATTTAGATGTTCATAAAACAAAGACAATACAAACCACACACGATAGGCACACCACAAAGAATTACACAACCTAAAACATAAATACCTATATAAAAACAACTTTTAGGACCACTCCTGAACAGTGGTGATATTCTTCAATCCACTCACCAAACAGTGGTAGCAAGGAGCATGAGTAAATTTTTTTGTAAACTTATCGTCTATACATCTGTTGTTGCTATACAGTCACTTGACTATCTTAGAAACATGTCAAACTATTGAATTGAAGTTTCAACTGACAATCCATATGCTCATAATGGTGAGATAACTTTTTAACCTTTGAATGCAGAAGAGAAATCTCACCTTCAATCTTCTCAAGTTTTTCTATGAGGTGCTCCAAACTTACTGCGAGATATCCATTGAAATATGCTTGAGCATTCTTATGCGCCACTTCTTTTCTTCAAAACTCTCATTGGCATTGCTCGCCACGATCTCTCAAATGAAATTTCCACTCTCAAATCTCTTTAGAATACTTAGGAATATCGTAGGGATACTTCAAATCCCGTTCTAAATGGTTTTATATAGAGAAAGAAGAAGAGAAACCAAATTTTTGGCTGTTTTGTGGGGTTATTCGAACTGTCTAACATTCTCAATTTTCAAATTTCTTACTTCCACTCTTCAAGCCATTTAATATAATAATGTTATATGCCAACAAAATTGTATAAGACTCAATCAGTATATAGAACTTATCACTACAACAATTCAAATCCAAATCACACTGATAATTATGGGTTGCCTTCCACAAAGTACTTGGTTTAACGTCGTCGGCCCAACATAACCATTGTTTTACTTAGGTCTGACCCAACATTAGGATCTCTTCAAATGCAAGCCCCTCTTCACTCATGTAAGCTTTTAATCTGTGTCCATTTACCTTAATTAATCTTTCAGTTTTTGGATCTTCAATATCAACTGCTCCATATGGATATTCTTTTTCCACAATAAATGGTCCTGACCACCTGGATTTAAGTTTTCTTGAAAATAATTTCAATCTCGAATTATAAAGCAATATTTCTTGCCCAGGCTCAAAATGCTTTTTCAGAATTTTCTGATTATGCCTAAATTTTGTTTTTCCCTTATAAACTTTGGCTTTCTCATAAGTTTCATTTCTCAATTCATCAAGCTCACTTAATTGCAGTAATAGCTTATTCCCCACATCTTTCAAATTATAATTAAACTCTTTAATTGCCAGTACGTTTTATGTTCCACAAAGCACTTGGTTGAAGCGGAGGAATGGTTCAGACCTTTTGTGTGATAGAAAAATACCGCTTAGACTGAAAGGATAATTTTATAAGACTGTGGTGAGACTTGCTAGCTCTATGTCGCTAATTGTTGGCCTTTACAAGAGAAGCATAAAACTAAGTTAAGTGTTACCGAGATGAGAATGATTAGGTGAATGAGTGACTTTACACTTAGAGACAAAATACGAAATGAATATTTCCGTGATAGGGTTGGTGTAGCTCCTGTGACGGATAAAATTAGAGAAAGTTCTTTTAGATGATTTGATTACATTAAGTGTCGACCATCTGATGATCTGATTAGGATAGTAGATGTTTTAGATTCAACTTATGTTAAGAAAGACAGAGATAGACCTAGGAAGACTTGGGCTTATTGTATAAAAAATAATCTTAATATATTAGAATTAAATGAAAATATGACACTAAATAAGATGCAATGGAGAAATAGGATTTATGTAGCTGACCCCACATAGTGGGATTAAGGCTTTGTTTTTATTGGAACTGAATAGATAAGCCCATAAAAGCCCAATAACGAAATTCAAGGAACTATTTTTTAAGACCAACTATTTCTCACATGAATATTAAATTCCAAAATGCAATAATAGAAATTGAACCAATATTAGAACCATCCTGTTCTACCAAAGGCAAACTAAATCAAGCCAGTGAATACTCTCATAGATACATCATTTAATGCATATTTTAAATGAATTGAGATTAAAATTTATATAATATAATATATAAAGTAAATCATTCAAATAATCAAATTGTTAATTTTCTCATTGTAGCACAAAAAATTTAGAATAGCAACGGGTGTAAGCCCATTAGATATCCATCAATATCTACACATTGACAATAATCTAGTTAAAGAATGTCCAAATTTCTTAAAAATTAGTCTCTAGGAAGTATTTACTTTTAAAATTGGCTCGATTAATCAAAATGTGTATCTCTTTATGATTTTGTATATTAAGAAATCATGATCCAAAGATAAAGCTATCTTGATTTGATTTATAAATATATTCAATCAGAATATTTGATAAGAGCTAAATTACGCAAAGTTTTCTATTGATTTGTCAACTTTAGTAGGGATGATCAATTGTGGTTTACATTTAGGAGTTTCTAGATAATTCATTATCAGGAATATATTCAATTTTTATTAAAATTTATGTTTTGATATGATTTTTTCTTCAATTTTGCTTTTGAACTTTAGATTTGACTTGGTGCACATTCAAATTTAACGACATCTAAAGGATCAATTGTAATCTTAAATCTTTTACAAAATTTAATATGCACGAAATATTCCTTTTAAGATTAGATCATTTTATATGGTGCCTCCATCTAATTATATGGTAATTTTTCATCTTCAAAGTTTTTATCTTAAAATTCATAACTAATAATTGATGTTTGGTATTTATACAATCTCAATGATTTATTTTTCTCATAAGAAAATAATCAATTTGAGTGTTATTACATCCATTCTAATAAGTGATAGTATGTTCTCTTTTCTTAAATAAAATATTATAATAATAATATTATAAGCTAAAACAAAATCTAATATGACTATCTTTTTCATCAATCATCCCAAAATTATAGCCACCATGTATACTTCTAAAAGTTCTACCGCTCTAGCTAAATGTGAATTTGATTACGACAATAAATACTTTATATTTTTATATTTATTAAAAAAATGATTATGTTAATGTAGTAACATCTTTAAATATAATACATTACAAATAATTACTGCAACGACAATTCAATAGCATAAAGGCACCAGAATTAGAAAAGAGTGCCTTTAGTTATTATACACGTGCAAGCCATAACTCTAGGCAATTAACAATTTCTCGCTGCAAGTTAGCCTTTTTGATGGGTTCCAATTGACAAATGTGAATTAATCCTTCTTGCACTAATGAATTGATGATTTGAAGAATACATCTTTTGATTGAAGAAACCATGTAGTGGTGACTGTAGGAAGTAAGGAACCACGTTAGCAAGCCAGACAGTGAGAAAACCAACACAACTATGAACCAAACCAAATCATATTTGGCATTAGAAAACACCAATTGTTCTCTATAATGATCATCACTATAGTCCCGCTTAATTACACCAAAATAATCTTATATACAATAAAAAAGTATGAAAATAAGACAAAAATAAACCAAAGTAGGAACATTGTTTAGATCAGATTTGATCATTGAATTGCTCGTCTCAATGTACCCGAATTGCATTTCCAGCAAATATAAGCTTTCAGACTTGTGCAACTATTAGCTACTTGTGTTTGTGTGAAAACATTCATGAATCGAACTTTAGGTGTAAATGTAATTGCAACTTATGAAAATTCAGACTTTGTAAATAAACAGTAAGCTCAGATAGTGATCGGCTGTAATTTTGGATGATTTAATTTCTTTATGAATAATGATTTATTGATGACAGTAGAATCCTGTGCAAAATATTTCCTTGGTGGTTCTACTTCTTGGAAAACAAGGTAAGCCTAGGGAAAGGTAGGCAAGCATTTGACATGGAGTTAAGTTATGCATTCCGTTTATCTAATACTCTCACTGAGAGTATTTATTCTTCTCTAACTTTTCGTTTCAATAAAATCAGAGAGAAGACCACACTTTATTTAGTTTTTAGATTCATGTTTGTCAAAGTTGTAGATTGGCAATGTAAACCATGATACCGGTGAGTAGGAATCTATTTTGAAAAGCTTACAAGTATTAGTATTACACATTCAAATAATGATCTGCCTTTTCTCCATCCTCAAGTGAATTTAATATTTATGTACGCCCTCAAGTGATTTTAATATTTATGTACGTGCTAAGATACAGAAGAATTTTGTCAACCCTATGTGAATGGAAAAAGAACTAAGAATGAAAGATAAAGTATAATGATAAAAGTTATCCATTTGCATTATTTTCAATTAGGCATTGTGATTTTAATTTATTCGACAAACTCTTAAGTGACGTCATGTAAGCCTTTTTTTAATGAAATAAAAAAAAAATCAAACCAATCTATTCTAAGTTTTGCACCCAAATTCCGAAGAGAACTTCAGGTAAATATCAAACCATTTTGTTAGCAAATTAGAAAATTTGAAGTTCAGCATAAAAGATAGAACTTATGATATCATTCAATATAGCAGAGAAATTAATCACAGAACCATATTTTGTCAAATGCTCAATTGTTGAACACACCGATTTGTTGAAGAGCTGATAACTGTTAAGCTTTACAAGCAAAAGATCATATTTACTAATCATTTGCCATGATTGTGGACAAAAGTACTTGCTCACAAAGTTCCCTGTCCTATTTTTTTTGGAGGTTTGGATAATAGGTATGAAAGAGCCCCAAAGGGATCTTTTCATCATGTTTTTTGTCCTTCAAATTCTTTTACATTTTTGTCTTTTCAGGCATATGATCTTTCTCAGTTAGTCAGTTCAGTTAATCTGAAGAGTTACGCCTCTCTTACAAAAATCCAAAGAATTGAATGGAACAACAGGTTTGAAGGGTTAAATATATGTGACTTTTCTTGAAATCTTTGGTTTGAATTCTTATGTTTTGTTTAAATTTCTTCCTACAGGGGTATGTCCAGCGCCCATGCTATTTTTATCACAATGATGTCATTATACATGGTCTTCGTCTCAGATTTCTTCTACAACGAGCTCGAGGGGCCTGTTACATTGCGGAGTTCAAATCTCTCTACTTTCTCACTTGGTGTAATTCTTTTACTGTTTGAGAAACATGCTATTTAGTTGCTATATTTAGATCACTTGAATCAAGTCATATTCTGTACATATGACAGGTTTCGGCTGGGTATTTTCTCACAGATCTTGTGATGATGTTTTGGTTATATCCTTGCCTTGGTGGACAGGAATATGTAAGTAGCAATGATATATGTATCACCTGTCTGGGTTTATCATTTAGTTGTTGTAAGATTGACAAGAAATTGGAGGTGAAATAATTTTTTCCATAGTCTAATTGCTTAAGAAGGAGATCCTTGTTTAAACTAGTAAAATTCCATGGGAAACTCAAATTGTTATGTATACTGTGTTAAATCTTTGCTTCCAAAAGTGTCATCATTTCAGTGACAATGTCTTCCTGCAGGTTTTACACCATTTACTTTCCTTATGTGCAATTGCTTATGCAATGTTTACTGGTCAAGGACAGCTGTATACATATATGGTTCTTATTTCTGAGGCAACTACGCCAGGGATTAACATGCGATGGTATATGTGTAGGCGTAATATTTTTATGCATATTAAGATCCAGTCATCATCTGCTAAAATTACCTGACAGTTTTACTTCTTTTGTAAAGGTTTCTCGATACCACAGGTATGAAAAGATCAGGTGTATATCTTATTAATGGTGTTTTGATGTTCTTCGCATGGTTGGTAAGTAGAGTTAGTAAACTCCATAGTTTTCATAAACCATATGCTTAAACGTTTTCTTTGCAGTGTCTTAAATCATTCTGACAAAATAAATCAAAGTGGAATTTTTTCAGTGAAATCAATTTTTTTAGCTTATTTGATCCTCGGAGCACTTGCAAAAACCATTTCTACAAACTATACACAATTTTTCATGATGTTAGTAGCCTCTAAATTTTTATGATCTTGAGCTTGCTCAGTTTTATGATGTTGCATAGCCTTTTTTTATTTTTAAGGATGATAGTGTTGTTGATTTCCCATCACTTTGAGGCTCATATTATATTTTTCTGGTAGGCTTGTTTATCTGCGAATTAATGAGAACATATTCCATCCGTGACTAATTTGGGCAATAGGTTTGCTGATTCAGCTTTGCGTCCCAAAGTTCATTCAAGTTTCGGACGGATCATACATGCAGTGCATTTGCATCTGCATAGCTGTCTTAGTTATTAGGTGTTTGTGAATGTATATATATGTGTAAAAGTACCGTTAATGGTATTTATTCATAATGTTTCAAATATGAAACCTTGAACATGCATTATAGAAAATTCGTCTATATTGCCTTTTTGTCAAGTCTACATAACTGGCAACCCTAAGTATTTAATGCTTTTGGGGCTTCATTTGATATATTCTGTAGGTTTTTTATATTAATAAACACTATATTACAGTTGCTATTACTACTTAAAAGTATAATTTAATGTATTAATTAATATATGTTTATTTATATAGGAGTTAATAATTTGGTTGAGTTTTTATATAACCAATCGCTGCTAGTGTATTAAATTCCAAGTCAATTAAATACTTTATGCTATGAAAGTTATAATTGAGTATTTTTTTTTTTGTTTCCCAGGTAATTCATTTATGTCTGAATACTGCAGAGATGACCATTGAGAGACTTTTATTGCATTCATAATTTATTGAATGATCTAAAAGTTGTATACAACTAAAAATAATGGTTTCTAACGGGAAATTTTGATAGGTAGAATGATCAGTCTCCTCCTACCAAATAATTAAGCTTCTGTGTTTGTGAAATTGGGGGCTCTAGGAGTCTGCATTTCATCCAGCATGCTCCAGTGTGTATGGCAGTAAATGTTATGGGGATTTAGACAATAAATTGAGATGGCTTACCTTTACCGATTTTATGAATGGTTCTTTTGAGTGGCATGCTCTGTAGGTCTGTATATGGTTTGGCATCCCCTTTAAGGTTTCGTATTCCTTAAATTCAACTTGGAACCATTTGAATATACGTTGAATAGAGGTTGTCAAAGTGTGTTATTTTGTCATGACAGTATTGCTCTGGATGAGTTACTGATATACAACATTTGAAATGTCTGTATGTCTTCAAATATCTCTTGATAACCTTTTCTTTTGAGTAATTTCTAACCAACAGATCTAGCGGTAACATAATACTGTATTTTTTCACGGCAAGTGTTTTTGCATGTTTTTTTCTCATAGAAAAATAAATACTGTTAACAATTCTTTTCTTATAATTCTTGTAATAAAGAACATTACAAAATGCAGGCAGCACGGATATTATTGTTCATCTACTTGTTCTACCACATCTACCTGCATTATGATGAGGTTGAATTTTTCTCACATAAGAAATGTTGTCTCTAAATATTTCTATAATTATAACAACACGTGATTTTAAACCCCAGGTTCTTNAAACCGTGATTTTAAACCCCAGGTTCTGCAAATGCATGCATTTGGGTACTTCTTAGCCCTTGTGGTGCCATCGGCACTATTTATCATGAACGTGATGTGGTTCTTAAAGATATTAAAGGGGCTCAAGAAATTATTGGCTAAGAGGCAGTGAAGTGCATTCCATCACCTTACCAAGTTAAGAAACTGCTGGAACAAGGTCAGAAGAGGAACAGAAATACGAAAAGCTTGTTGAAATTTGTAGTCAGAGGTTGTGTTATAATTTATCTTGATTGTGTATAATGGAGTTTTCAAATTATGACATTAGATGTCTATATGCTTTCTATTGCCTTTGGTATTCCATGTGAATGCTGTGCTTCTTGATCTTTAATGATTACTTTTTTTTTTTTGAATATTTATTGCACCATCCCGATATTTTAGAATTAATAAATTAAGGGATTACGGTCGGACTTTATTAACATTTAAATAACTATCCCTAGTTTTCTAGAAACTCTAATTTTTAAAAGAGCTACTAAGAAATCACAAGTATATCATACAAAAATCAAAATATCCAAAAATTAACAATAAAGACTGTAGATACATCCCAAATTAAAATTTAATTGTATATCCACCCTAAAAAGGTAATGCTAAAAAAATTATAATCACAACATGACGTGATATCTATTAGCTATGCTTCTTTGTCATGTAAATTAAGTCTTTCTCATCATAAATATCAATTTTTAGATTTTCTTTTCATAAAAAAAAATATTAATTACAATAATAGATTTTTATGACAGTCTTGATGTGCTTAAATTATTATACAAATGTTATGCATGATGTTAAAAAAAAATATAGTTCATTACTTGATCAAATTGTAATCGTTGATTTTAAATTTAACTTTCCTTTTTAATTCAAGTATTAATCATTTTTATTATATTTAAGAGATATCATGATTAGTGCCATATTCAAATATATTTTCAAAATTGAACTCATAGTTATTCTAAAAAATTTTCACGCGATGGTTTATATGGTTTTCAGGTATATCACATCATTTGTTAGTACCATCTAGTGGTAAATCTTTATTGAGTTGAGCCTTGTCATTTTATATCAATATAAAATCATTTGTATGTTTTTTTAGATATTATTTTTCTTCCATTTGTGAGATATTTCAAACTTTCAAAATACATGACATGAATGTAATGTTTGTTTTTAAACTATATTTTAAGCTCATTTGATCTATTTAAAACATAACTTTTAAATAAGTCATTAATTTAGGGTGTGTTTGGGGCAGCTTATCAGCTGCGGTGACATTTTGTAAACGTAGCCTCACTGTTTGGAAGAAGCATTTGGGAAGTTTATTTGAAAACATTGTTTTGTTATTTAACAAAATGCGGGTCGTGGGTGGAGCCAGCGGTCCCCGTTTCCTTCTTTATTTGATGTTGTTGCCCTTTTCGCGTATCTTAAGCCTTCCTCCCGACTCCGTCCAACAACCCTCGCCCACTTCTCCTTCCTCCCGACTCCGCCCAAAAACCCTTGCCATCGTGATTGAAACCCTAGCCATATGATCACGATTAGAGCTAGCTCGAAAGGCAACTACGGGATCGTGACATACAAAGCCCTTCGTAACTCCCATCTTTCACGTTTGTTCCTTTCTGCTCCTACCTGAAACCATTGAGAAAGGTAACATTCATCTTTCACCACCTTACTCCCCTCCCTTCTTCCTCCTACTCCAACGAACTCCTCTCTTTGTCGCCGCTTTGGCCAGATACTCCTCTTCTCCCTCTTCTTCTTCTCCTTTGCGCATGTCTGGAGAGAATGAAAGAGTCATTTACATAAATACCACCTAATTTTTCAATATTTGCACACCCAATAAAATAAAAATAAAAATAAAACAAAGATTTACACACATGCCACTCAATTCTTTTTTGTTTGCAGCAAAACAAAAAAAAAAAGGTTACATACATAGCACTCAATTTCATGTATTTATTCCTAAATATTTATTCACATTTATACCGTTCAATTTTTCACATTTATTTAAGTACATATTGCCCAATTTCATGTATTTATTCATGTATATTTATTTACATATATAGCACTCAATATATATATATATATATATATATATATATATATATATATATATATATATATATATATATATATATATATATATATATATATATATATATATATATATATATATATATATATATATATATATATA
>JXCR01128879.1:358356-375509 GCA_002079205.1 Phalaenopsis hybrid cultivar | reverse complement strand
ATATATATATATCTATATATATATATAAATAAGTTTACAAAATAAGTAAGAAAATTAAAACAACTTAACTCGATCTTTTCGCCAAGCAAATCCCTTGAAGTTTCTTTGAATCTCTTTCTCTCTTTACAATAACACTAAAATCTCTCTTAGAAATGAAAAGAAGAAGAAATCTCTCACTTTCCCTCTCCTCTTACAACTCTTAAAGCCACTCTCCAAACTCTCCTGCACACTGACCACACTCTCACACACCTTTGATACTCACACCCCCTCTTATCCTGACATGAAAACACTCTTTTATAATGTAGGGACAACTTTCCTAAGAGTCTCCATAGACACATCTTCAAATTTTTCCAAATTCAATGCATTTTTTAGATTAATTGTCTCTGGCGCCTGGACACCATTTTCTCTGGATTCTGGAGCTTAAGTGCCAGTTCAATTTTTTGAAAAAGCCACCTTTGGACTCCAAATTTTGTCCTATTTGCATCCTTTTAGCTCCAAATTCCTAGACTTAATATACCTGGAATAATAAAATGAAAATATATTTTTTAAAAGTGCAATATCACCAAATATAAGCCTTAAATATATATGTAAATTTGAAGATTTTTTTTGTACATCAAAATCTTTCAAACTTAACTGTTACTTGTTCTCAAGTAACTCTTTTACTACATAAAAAATATGACTTAAGGTAGTGAGAACCACTTACAGACTTCTATAGTTTTTGTTTTATAAAGAGAATAACTTTAGAAAATTTGTAATAACTTAAGTTAAAACTAAAAATATAAGTATATCTAGTAATGAAGTCTAAGAGTTTCTTTTTCCTATTCATTTCAAGAATTATTGTAATTTGTCATATTAAGGATGCTTAGAAAAACTATAAGAAGAACTTCCTTCATTCATAAAGATGCTAATACTTTAATATAGTTTAGAAATGTAATTAAGCCTCTTTCTTTAAGTTGATTGAAGTGAAACCAATTTTTGATTAGACATCTCCTCAAGTTTCACCTAACATAGATTCTTTTTGCTTTTCTATTTCTCTTCTCTTCTTTTTTTCTCTTTCCTTTCTTCTTTTAGGATCATTTTCAATATATTTTTTATTTTTAAGGTGAGGATTACTATATCTGGATATCCTTTAATGATTTTGAACTTCATTATCCTCTTCTTAAAGTTAAAAACTTCATAAATGTCTTACTTACAAATGCATATTAGCTTTGAAAAAGATTTTTCTTAAAGTTTCAATCCTTTCTTTTTATATAACTCTAAGACTCTCTTAAAATTTAAAAAATACAATTTCCTTTACTTTAAAAAGTACGCACATAACCTTATAATCTTATACTAAATATCATAACTTTTAGAACTAACCTTCGTTATTAAAGATTTTTTACTTAAGTTTATGATCACTTAAAAATTACCTACTTTTTCATATATATTTTATGCTCAATTTTAATAGTTTTTAATGATTTTACACTTTAAAGGAAGATATTTTGCATATTTTTAGTTTCAAGTACAAGAAATGAACTTTTGGAGAAAATGAAACAAACATGGTGCAATTTGGAGTAAAAACGAGCAAGAAAGAAAACTCTGACTTGACACATTTCGATATGTCTTTCTATGTTCAATCTACTTTACATTTCTCACATGTTTTTGAATGAAATTATACTTTAAAGAAAGATTATTTTCATGCTTATTTTGTAGGTATATCTGTTAGGAGCGAAACACAACTGAAATGGGGTGAAATAGAGCAAAACAGTGGAGCTGCTGCAGAGTGGTGCATGATGCGCCAAACCGGCGCATGATGCACCAAAATCTAGAGAATTGGGTATGATGTGCCAAAGATGAATTTTGGCAGATTAAGGCAGTTTGAGACAAATTTTGGGAGAATTTTTAAAGAGATACTTGTTCTAAACACGCCTTGGAGTGATTCAATGCATCTAGACACTTTGGAAGGTTCTTTTATGAAGGGATATGTCTCTTGGATCAATGAACATGTCTTTTGTATTCAAAAGAGTTGTCTTTTAGATAAAATTTTGAATTCTTTTTGGAGGGAGGCATCCTTTTATAGAAGAGAGGGAATTATAGGGTTTGAGGGGAGTTTTGTGAAGAGCAGTTTTGAGGGGGGGGGGACATGTGTTTTTGTGTGTGTGTGTGTGTGGCGTGAGAGAGAGAGGCAAGGGCTTGGAGATTTTCTTCAAGGATTATAAGAGGAGTGGGAAGGTGATATATTTCTTCTTCCTTACATTTTTAGGAGAGATTGAGAGTGCTTGTAAAGAGAGAAAGGCTTGAAGAGAACTTCTAGGGATTTGCTTGGGAAGAATTATGAGATAAGTTGTTTCTTGTATTTCTTTTGTTTTGTAAACTAGTTTTTTTTAATGAAATCTATGTTTTGTCATATCATTCTTGTGAATTATGAGTAGTCTTCTTTATCCTTTTCCTTACTTTGAGATATGGTTTTGTGAAGAATTAATTTTGTTTTCTATGGTTTTAAATGTTAATAATTTATGATGATTTGAACTATGATCTTCATTTACTTTTTGATCTAGCCAATTGAAATGTTAAAATGTGTTGAGAAACATATATTCCAAAAGGGCTATGATTTCTACAACATTTGATTTCATGGGAGAGTATGTCATCCATGGAATTGAGTGCAAATAAATAGTGAAATATAATTTGTTGGATGTAGAATTGAAGATTTTAAGGTGAGAGATTAAAATCCCCAATTTGGTCCAGTTGATTGGAAACTAATGTGAGATTGTTTGCCTTAAGGTGAGGGAGTACTGGAAGCTCTGGAGTGACAACCGATATCCTCCCAGCCTAACCACAGAATTAGGGACCAAAATCTGGATTAGTCAATGTTCTTTATAGCACTCGAAAGAGGGTAAATAATAGGAATGCTCCTATTTGGCACGAAAGAATTTTTATATATGTTTAAATGATTTTTATTTCTTCACAATCCATATACTATTTGTAAAGGGGAAGGATGCTTTCTTAAATTTGAACTCTTAGTCACAAAACTTTGCTTAGTCTCAGTAAATATAACTTTGAAGTTCAGAAATTAGTTTAGGAAACTTAGTTCTTTTAGTTACATTTTCTTTAGCAATAATTAAACTCATTTTAATTTATCTTTATACTTTAATTTATATAGTTTGAATATTGTGATTTATGTTATTATCATAAGAATTTCCATCTTCCAAGCTATGACTTGATAGTAGTAGACTAGAATTAGCTTAAGGAATTTCTTACAGTGCTTTCCTGTGGGATTGATACTGGGGTTTTTAAGGAAAGCCATAAATTAATTGAAGTGATACGTGCACTTGCGTAGAACCACTAGTGTGTGAACTATTTTACACATTTTATAAACATTTTAACTTTATACATTAACTACGTAATATAAACTGGGCAAGTTTTTTGCCATATTTTTTAAAGTTAAATTACTGCATAATTTTGGGATGGGTCAAGTTCTTGGCACTGTTAGCATTGATTTAAATTGACATAAAACACACAGAAAAACAACACACACTAGGGGCTCATCAGTCTGCAGTCATATTTATAAAATAAAAAAATATAGTTATCTACAAGTTGACCTCTGATACCAAAAGTTATGCTAAAAATAATTTTAAAAATATAGCTTATTGATGAAAAAAAAAGTTTAGTTTCTTTTAAGAAAAAATTTTCTTTCCCCCCAAACATAAATTTTTAATAGGTAACAAATTTAATACAAAAATGAATGTAGAAAGAAAACATTAAATTTATTTAAATAAAACTAACCTATAGAGGGCTTTGAACTTGAAATTTTGGCAGGTATCAATTAGAAAGAATAGGGCTTAAAGCATTATGTGAAACATGATAAAAAAAAGATTTACTAAGTAAAGGAGAGTTCTAAACATAAGCAATAAATTGAAAAAACAAACAATACTGAAATAAAAACAAATAATCTGCATCCAAACATAAAAATTTTAACACAAGTTTATAATATACATCATGTAAAAATAAAGTTCACTAACTAACAACGACATGAAAACAAAACCAAACTATAGAAAACAAACATGATTGTAAACTGCTCGCCATCGTCCTCCTTCTCCTCATCTTCATCCTCTTCTTCAAAATCTACTTCTAGCTTATAAGGTGTAAAGCGGGGGCAAGTAGGGAATTCTACATTATTATTGCCCCTCAAATATTTTGCCATAGCCTCATTATAAAAAAATCTCATAATCTACTTTCCTTTGCATATACTCATCATTATGATAATTTTGAGCCTCCATAGTTCTCATCTAATTTCTGAGAGTCAAAATATCACCCTGCTAAATAAGTAGTTGCTCCATAACATTTTCTAGAGAAGTAGTGTGGGATGTAGAAGGTTCAAAAGCTAAAGTAGAAGGTATATCACGGCCTCTAACCCTAGCTCGCTGTCCAACATGCAACTCGTATGTATGAACACTGGGCTTACTGATAGGTTTAAGAGGTTGTAATAACTCTTCAGATCTATCACACCCCACCCCTGATTGATCACATAAAGTAAAAATTACGGCTGAGTACCATAAACCTCCAGTAGTCCCATCTCTACAAGAATTATGAGTATTCTGATAAATGATAGCACCGATGTTTATTCTCTTCATTTATTGAATACAAAAATTTATAATAGCTTTCTCTTTAATGACTTCACTCAGATGATTTGTTGGAAAGAGTCAAGTAGAAATAAAATAATGCCAAGCTTTAGATTCAGCGTTTAACATAGAAGTAGAGAAGTTTACCTTATGATCATTCTTCATTTTTCAAACTCCTCTTCCATCGGTCAGATAAGAAATAACTTCATCCAGTGCTGAATCAGATGTATCAAATGTATTATATTCACAATGAAATTCATACCTCAAACCATATAGTGCATTAAATCTTTTAGAGGTGAATTAAACTATCTTACCTCGTACAAATACTTGATCATCCGAAGCTTCTCGTAGGTTTACATAAAATTCCTAGATGATCCAGATAACTGCTACAGCCATGAAATAACAAAAAGTTTTCCAATTTTTTGCTATAATTAATTCTTCAATAGTATCTTCAGGATTGTAAAATTATCCTTTCTAAATCAGCTTCCTTGTTGTGAGTTGAGTATTATAATTATGCTGGGCTTTGATGCGGATTTGCCGAAATATAATATGTAAAATTTATAAAGCTGACTCCGCTTTACAACAATACCAAAAACTTGAAGTGGTATTTTATTAACAATAACGTTCAACACTTAATGTTGGTATTCTAGGCAAGTATACATACGTTATTAAGTAATATAAGACTTTCTTTTTAAGTCCCAAATATTGATCTCTTGAGGAAGGTTTAAATTTGAAATGCTAAATTAACTAGGAAATTCACATAAATCAAATGAAATTATTGTCACTAATTTCAAATGTTTAAGATACTATAAAAGTTAAATTATTCTCTATTAGTAGAATTTAAAGTTGGGTTCAAAATTAGTAACTACTAAACTATGTTTATGTGATGAAGTTTTCTAATATAAAAAAAAACATCTTTTCCACTGTAATGAGTTTTTGGTGAAATGGGATGAGATAAATGGTTTAAATTTGTATTGTGCTAAATATGAGTAGTTTTAATTCTCTACCCTGATTCAGTGTTATAGAAAATCATTGCCTATCTTAGGTTTAGTTCCTAAATCCGTGGCTAGGCTAGGAGGATACTAACTCCCACTCCAGAGCTCCCACTTCCCTTCCCCTGAAGGCTAAATCTCGCTTTAATTTTTAAACACTAAAATCAAATTGGGCATTTTAAGTTTGTCACCCTAGAAATCTCCAATTCTAATCCAAAAAACTATATTTTCCTATTTATTTGCACTTAATTCTATGAACGAAGTACTCCTTCATGGACTTAAATGTGATTCTCACTCTATTATAGAACTCATACTCCATTTCCCGGATCATATGTTTCACAACATATTTTAATAATTCAATTGGTCAGATTAAAAAGTAAATTAAGAGCAAAGTTGAAAAAACATCATAATTTATTTTAAATTTTAACATTGGCACATCCACATTATCTCTTCATTTCACCAAATCTCAGAGTAGGGAGAAAGATAAAGGAAACTACTCAGACTTCATGAGAAAGATAGAACAAAACAAAAATTTATATATAAAAGAAAGTTCATACAATAATAATAAACAAACAACATTTATCTGAAACTTTTTCTCAAAGAAAATCCATTGTAGCCTCTCTTAGGAAATCTAGGAAGAAGAAATTTCTTACTTCTCTTCCTCTCCAACACTTCTTAGAGAAGAATTTACACTTAAACTCACCACAAAAACTCAAAATTATCAAAACAATAACTAACTAAGGTGTGAAATGTAGGTGTGCGAAGAGAAAAACTAAAAAGAGTGGAAGATTTTGAAATGGTATGTAGGGGGGTGGTTTTCTGATCAAATTTCGGCCCTAAATAGAGCCTAGGTCGGTTCTCAGATAGGTGCATTCAAAAACACTTCAAAAAGGTCCAAATTTGTCGAATCTTGTAGAAATAGGGCTTGCACCGACACTAGCGCCGTCGGCGCGAGTGACCATCTAATTAATCCCTTCTTCTCTATCAAACGGCGCCGTCGGTGATGAATATTTTTTTCTCCATTTTGACTCTAAATTTCATCATTTTTGCTTCCTTTTTGGTCCAAGTCCTCAAAATCAACAACCTGCAATAAAACACAAAAAATACCTTCCATTAAAGTGCAATATCATAAAAAATGAGTATAAAATATGGGTCTAAGAATGCATATATTTTTGGTGTATCAAAATCCCCCAAACTTAAATGTTACTTGTCCTCAAGTAACATTTTTACAATATAAAATATGACTTACGGTAAAGATTTTAACTTTTAGATTTCCATATCTTAGTTCACTAAATATAATATCATCACTTAAGAAAAATTCAAAATAACTCTAGTTAACACTAAAAATGTAAGAATATTTAGCAGTCAAGTCTAAGATTTTTGATTCTTTATTCTTTTCAAGGAAAATTGTAAATTATTCATAGTAAAGACACTTAGAATATTCATATGAAAAAGAACTTCATGAAACTTTACTAGTAAATATGTTAATACTTAAATATAAGTTTAAAAAATGTAGTCAAGCCTTCTTCTTTAAGTTGATTTAAGTGAAGCCAATTTTTAATTAGGCATCATTTCAGGTTTCTCCTCACATCTTTTTTCTTTTCTTTTTCTTTTTCTTTTCAGGATCATTTTCAATCCTTTTTCTTTTCTTTTTTTTTTCTTTCTTTTTCTTTCTTTTTTTATGTGAGGATTACTATATCCGGATAACCTTTAATGATTTTGAACTTCACTATCATCTTCTTAAAGTTAAAAACTTCACATTCTTTACTTAATACATTTATATCAGCTTAACAATTTTTCATAAAGTTTTATTCTTTTCTTCTTACATGAATCTCTAAGATTTTTAATACTTCAAAAATACAAATTCCTTTACTTAAAATAGAAAAAAACTTAGTCTTATTCTATCATACCAAATATCTTAATCTCTAAAATTAACCTTTATTATTTAAAAAATTTACTTAAGTTTATTATTTATTTAGAAACATAGATAGAATTATCTAAAATTACCCTCTAATACCAAATGCCATGTTAATTTTTTAAAATATTTTGAAAATATAACTAATTGAGGACAAATAAATTAACTTTCTTTTCTTTTAAAAGGAATTTTCCCCCCAAACTTAAATTTTTAAAATATTTTAAATGAAGAACTGAAAAATTAAGGGTTGAAGAAAATATTTAATACATAAAGAAAAGACTTACATGTTAAAGGTTCTGATTTGAAACTTAACTCTGAAATATTGCAGGTGCTAATATGAAAAGCTACAAGACTTAAAACATTAAATATCACAAAATACATATAAAAATTTGTTGAGGAAGAGTTAACTATAAATACATCCAACAAAGTATTAAAAACTAATAACTTCCAGCATATTCACAAATCTAAAGTTCACAACACAACATATAACGAAAATAAAACATCACAATCCACAAACAAACAGTCTCAACAATAAAGTACAACTAAACATAAAATAAAAAAAATCTAACTAAGCCATCACAAATCATCGTCTTCTTCTTCTTCTTCTTCCACATCCAAATTCTGCTGCTGATATGGAGTAAAAACAGGGTGAGTAGGAAACTGAACTGAGTGGTCACCCCTCATGAGTATGACCATTGCATCATCATAAGCAACATCATATTCAAACTTCTGTCTAATCAAATCTTCAAAGTGAGCATTTTTGCCCTCCATATTTTCCATTCTATGATCCATTCTCAAAATATCTCCCTGTTGGATCATCATTTGCTCCATAAGTTCCTAGATAGTAGGAGTACTAGAAGTACCTGAAGTAGAAGGAATATCTTTGGTCCTACTTTCAGATCTCCATCCAACATGAGATTCATAAGTCTTTATATTGGCAGGCCAAATAGGTTTTAGAGGTTCAATCCTCTCCTCATCTAGTCTATAATCAACTCCTGCCTGTTCACATAGTGTGAAGATCAGGCCAGGCTGTGCTAAACTTTCAGTAGTCTCTCCAAAAGCAATAGATCGAGTGTTCTTATATATAATAGAGCTTACATCTATCCTTTTCATTTACTGGATACAGATGTTCAAGATGGCTCTATCTCTTGTAACCTCATTATGATGATTTGTTGGTATTATTCTTCTAGAAATAAAATAGTGTCAGGCCTTAGATACTACATTTAACATAGAAAGAGGAAAATTTACCTATACTACATTTAACATAAAAAAATAGGTTCCTTTTCCATCAGTAAGAAAAGAAACAACTTCATCCAAGGCCTCATTCATTGCAGAAAATGATTTGTACTGGCATCTATACACATCTTCCAACTGATAAAATTCATTAATCTTCCTTGAAGTAAACTCCACCATTTTCCCACGAACAAACACATAGTCTTCAAAAGTCTCCTTAAAACTGGCATAAAACTCCATCACCACACCAATAATTGCCTCGACAGTAAAGTAGCAAAAATTCTCCCACTGCCAAGCATTGATTAATCTCTCGAGTTCTTCTCTCAGATTTTTAAATCCTCGATCCAGAATCACTTTTTTAGTTGTACGTATACTATTGAAGCAAGTGTAGCCTTGTAGTTGACAAACTTTTGATCATCAAAATCTACCTTTCTCTTTCCTTTGCCCATTCTAGGTGTTATGGTAAATCTACAAAAATTTGATAAAATCCAAATAAATTTCTAAAAATTCCAAAAAACATAGTGTGAAATATTTTAAACTTAAATCTATTATGTAAGAGTTCTTCTTCAAAGGAATTTCTCAAAATCTTCCAAAAAAATCTCAAAATTTTGGATCTTGGCAATGCAAGATAAATCCTTAGTGAAAAAAAAAAAATTTTGAGTTAAAAGTGTAGCTCTTACGTAGAGAAGATGAACTACAAACTTTGTTTGTCTTAAAATTGCCTCAAATCTGATCAATAGCAAACCCTAGGTGAAAAAACTAGAGGTTGAATGTGACTCAAGGGGTAAAAATGGTGTTTCACTGTGTAAATCGCAAATTTTAAGGGTGTATGGGCCGGTTTAGGTCGAGGGCGCTATTGACACCCATGCCGGCGCCAGTGGCAAAAAAACTCTTATTTTGATTTTTTCAATTTTCAATTTTCTCTCAATTTAATCCAAAGTTTATTTAGTCTTTTTGAACAATAATTTTCATCTAAAAATAATTCACAAACAAACATTTTCACAAACAAAACCAAACTAACTTTTATATATGAAAATACACTTTTTACAAATTCATTTTTCTAATCACATTTCCACATCCTAAAAGCAAACTAAATTATAATTCAACGTCAAAATCAAGCCACAATATTAGAATGCTGATACAAAACTATACACATAATTAAAGTTCTAAAGCGAAGTAAAGTAAATCAAATCCACACAATTACATTAAAAGATAAGTATTCTAAAATAGTAGAGAGTCCAACTTCTTCAATTAATTTGCCTCATCTTCAGTACTTTCTCCTCCTTTAATATCTCCCACAGACTGGTAATTGACATACAAATTGTAGAAGGGTCGGTACAGGAATTAATCTGTTAAATTTTCATCGATCCATCCATTTTTCTTGAACATCTGCAACAATCCTGCTTCAATTGTCCCGGTATGGTCAAAGTTCTCCTTCATTCTCCAATCTAGGTGAAAAAAAATGTAGTTAAGATTTCCTATTGCATTCGTAATACTCTGTAGTTCTCTTTCTATTTTCTTCATTCTCTTCTCCAAAGTTATTGAACTTCCAACTGTTGGTGGCATCAAGGATGTTGAAGCATGTGATGAATGATCCAAAATACAATCTAATGCTTCATTTCCATTCCCTATATAATTTCCATCAAAGGGAATCATGGGCTCCCAAGGTAGTAAAAATTTTTCCCAATTTTCATATGTAACTTGAGATTGACTACAAAGTAGAAAAATTGTAGAAAGATGCCCAAGTCCATATATTGGCCCATTCATAATAATACCCAAAACAAATTTAAAAATAATTTACCCTACATCAATGGGTTTTTCCATTTGAATGCAATAGTTTAAAATGACACTTTTTCTTGTAACTCTTCTAATCTTTATGGTAGGGAGTAGTTTTGCAGATATGAAGAAATGCCATTGTTTTGAAATTGGATTAAA
Organism: Phalaenopsis hybrid cultivar; assembly: GCA_002079205.1. Lineage (NCBI taxonomy): Eukaryota > Viridiplantae > Streptophyta > Magnoliopsida > Asparagales > Orchidaceae > Phalaenopsis > Phalaenopsis hybrid cultivar. Next base: position 364,836 of record JXCR01128879.1, on the reverse strand, counting down.
CAGTAAAGCAGAGAAACTAATGAATCCCTCATCACTGATTTCCCAATTATCATGTTCATCCATCAGAAAATATATACTTCTTGCATCATATCTTTTGTTGGGATAAAATTTGTATATTGATAGATTGGAACATTTTCTATCATATACAAATCATTGATTCGAGCCGAAGTAAATGGTACAGCCTTACCTCAAACGAAGACAACTCCTTGGGTAATTCCATGTAAGTTAGCATAAAACTTCTTTACTATGGGTACTACAACTGCAGCGGTAGTGTAGCACAGAACTTTCCAACGTCCATGTTTAATGATTTTCTCTATATGTGAACATAGATTACTCACTCCATGATTGATAAAGCCTCTCTCCTTGATAAGTCTCTTCTCCGCATTAAAACTAATAAAATTTCTTCTATTGAAAACTCCATACATTGAAGTATTTCTGGAATTGGAAGCCATGGAATTTAAAATTAGGAAGTTTCTGGATGTCCAAGTCAGTTTTTAGGACTTTAAAAACACCTCTTGATAGTTATTGTGGAGCAAAATCCTGCTAAAGTCTGCTAAAATCGTTCAGCACGTGGAAAATGCTCGGGACGTTGTCGGTGCTCCTAATGGCGCTGTCGGCGCTAATGTCCTTTAGGCAGGCGCCATCGGCACCAGCGGCCAAATTCGTGTCTAAAAATTCTTTTGTTCAAATTGATTCCAAATTTTCCTCCAATACCATTATTTGTCTTAATTTATGATATATAAAATTTTGTAGGACTTAAAAATATTATTATTTCCTAATATATAAATACACTTATTAAACAAAATAGTAATATATAAATATATAGATTTATATATGGGTTGCCTCCCACAAAGTGCTTGATTTAACGTCATCAGCCTGACATACCATTTGTTTAGTTAGGTTGACTTAACATTAAAACTTTTTCAAATTGCGATATGTGTCTTTCATAATAATGATTTAATTGATGCCCACTAACTTTAAATATCTTTCCAGTTTTAGGATCCTTAATAACAACAGTTCCATAATGATAAACTTTAATCACTTTAAATGATCCAAACCATCTAAATTTCAGTTTTTCTGAAAATAATCTCAATCTTGTATTATATAATAGATTAAACTAATTATTAATAATCTTCTAATCATGCCATCTTTTCATTTTCTCCTTATAGATTTTTGCATTATCATATGCTTCATTTCCGATCTCTAAAGTTCATTGAGTTGCAATAATAAGATTTTTGCATTATCATATGCTTCATTTCTGATCTCCTCAAGTTCATTGAGTTGTAATAAATTAGATTTTCGCATTATCATATGCTTCATTTCTAATCTCCTCAAGTTCATTGAGTTGCAAAACATTCTCACCAGCATCTTTTAGATTAAAATTAAATTTTTTAATAGCCCAAAATGCTTTATGCTCGAATTCTACTGGTAAGTTGCATGTTTTTCCAAAAATAAGTCTTTATGGGGATATTCCTATAGAAGACTTATAAGCAGTTCTATATGCCCATAATGCAATATCTAATTAGCAGCTCAATCCAATTTATAATGATTTATAGATTTTTCTAAATTTTTTTTATTTCACGATTTGATATTTATGTTAGACCATTAATGTGTGGTTGATAAGCAATAGAGAATATATGCATAATATCATTTTTTTTTATCAATTTATCTTTTCTCTTATTTCTAAAATGAGATTTTTCATCTGTAATAATTAGTCTCAGCATTCCATATCTTGTAAAAATATTTTTATTTAAAAATTTAAAAACACTCCGAGCAACACATTTAGGTACAACAACAACTTCAATCCAATTGGACATATAATCAACAAAAAGTAATATATATATATAAGTTTCCAAATGAAGGCATAAATGGTTCCATAAAATCTAATCCCCACATATAAAAAATTTTAACTTACAATGCGTAATTTAGAGGCATTTAATTTCTTCTAGAAATATTTCCTACTCGCTGACATCGATCGCATGTTTTAATATATTCATTAACATCCCTAAAAAGAGTAGGACAATAAAATCCAGCTTACAAAATTTTATAAGCAGTTCTATTTGTTCTAAAATGTCCTCCAAATTCAGAATCATGACATCATTCAATTACTTGTTGAGTTTCTTCATAAGGCACACACATTCTATTAATTAGATCTTTACATTGTTTATATAAATATGGGTCATCCTAAAAATAGAATTTTGAATCATATATAAATTTATTTAATTGCTAATTCTTAATATCTGGTGGTAGAATATCACTTACAATATTATTTACTATATCGACATACCACGTGTATCTCTTTCATCAATACTATATAATTGTTCATTAGGGAAATTTTCTAAAATTTTACTTGCAAAATTAGTTAATATTTCTTTTTCTAGTGTAAACAAATCATCAGCTAATTGATTATCATTTCCCTTTTATATCAACTACAGTAAAATCAAACTTTTGTAATAGAAGTATCCATCTAATTAACCTTGGTTTAGCATCCTTCTTTTGCATTAAGTATTTAATAACAAAATGATTTGTATGCACTATACATTTAGTTTTAATTAAATAAGGTCTAAATTTATGCAAGGCTTAAACAATAGCTAATAACTCTCTTTCAATAGTAGTGTTGTTAATTTGAGCATCATTCAGGATTTTTCTAGCAAAATATATTACTTTAAAAATTTTGTTGTGTTTTTGTCCTAGAACAACTCTAATAGCATAATCACTAGTATCACACATTATTTCAAATGATTTTTCCCAATCAGGTGGGACTATTGTAGGTGTAGTGATTATTTTCGCTTTCAATAGTTCAAATGCTTTTATGCATTCCTCATTAAATTCAAATTTTGTATCTTTTTCTAAAAGTTGGCATAATGGCTTAGTTATTTTTGAAAAATTCGTTATATAATGCCTGTAGAAACTAACATGTCCTAGAAAACTTCTTACCCCTCTGATTGTAGTCGATGGTGGTAATTTTTTAATAACTTGAACTTTTGTAGGATCTACTTCCATGCCATTTTTAGAAATTTTATGCTCAAGTACAATTCCTCCTGCAATCATAAATTGATATTTTTCCCAATTTAGTAGTAGGTTGATTTTTTCACATAATTCCAGATCTTTTTCTAAATCATTTAAGCATAATACAAATGAAGTCCCGAACATAGAGAAATCATCAATAAATACTTCCATTCCATGTTCAATCAAATTACTAAATATTGACATCATACATCTTTAAAATGTTGCAGGTGCATTACATAGTCCAAAAGGCATTCTACGAAAAGCAAATGTTCCACAAGGGCTTGTAAATGTTGTCTTGACTTGATCCACAGAAGTAATTTAAATTTGATGAAAACCAGTATATCCATCTGAAAAATAGTAATATTTATTTCCAGCTAATCTATCCAATATTTGATCTAGAAAAGGTAAGGGATAGTGATCTTTCCTGGTGGCCAAGTTTAATTTTCTATATTTTATACAAATTCACCAATCGGTAACTTGTCTTATTGGAATTAATTCATTTTTCTTATTTTCTTCAACAGTTACTCCTTTCTTTAGAACATAGTGAATTGGTCTCACCCAAGTACTGTCTGAAATAAGATATATAATTCCAGCATCTAACTATTTTAAAATTTTCTTTTTAACAACTTCTTTCAATACTGCATTTAATCTCCTTTGAGGATCAACTTTAGCTTCATATTATTCATTTAATAAAATTCTGTTCATACAAATTGAAGGACTAATTCCTTTAATATCTGCTAAAGTCCATCCCAAAGCCTTTTTATATCTTTTTAACATTTTTATTAATTTTTGTTCTTGAATTTCAGTTAACTCAGAAGATACAATAACAAGCAATGTAGATGAATCTTTTAAAAATACATATTTTAAATGAGCAGGTAATACTTTCAGTTCAAGTTCAGGTGGTTTAATACTTGAAGGAATAAGATTTTTATTATCATTTTCCAACAAATCTAAAGTTTCAAATTTGTCCTGAATATAATCTAAATTTTCTTCTTTTATTTCATCCTCATTTTCACTAAATTCTTCTTGCTTTAATTTTTCTTCAAACTCTTTCTTAAATTGCTCATTACTTGATAATCATTAACTTCCATCCTAAAACATTCGTTGTATCTTTCTATTGCAGGATATTTCATAGCTTTTACAATATTAAATTTTACTTCTTGATCATTAACTCTATTTATTAATTTTCCTTTTTGCACATCTATCACAGCTCTCCTTGTTGCAAGAAATGGTCTCCCCAAAATAATAAGCATCTTTTTATCTTCCTCCATATTTAGTACTATAAAGTCTACAAGGAAAATAAATTTATCCACTTTTACTATTACATCTTCTATAACTCCTTTAGGATAAGTGATTGATCGATCAACTAACAGAAAAGTTACATTAGTAGGGGAAATCTCTCATAAATCTAAACGTTTAAAAATTGTTAGAGACATAAGATTGATACTTGCTCCTAAATCACATAAGGCTTTTCCATAAAACGTTTCACCAATTGCACAAGGTATAATAAAAATACCAGGATCTTTTAACTTTTTAGGAAGCCTTTTCTGGATAATAGCACTACACTCCTCATTAAGTGCAACTGTCTCATGATCTGCAAACTTTCTTTTCTTGTTTAGTATATCTTTCTTAAATTTCACATAACTTGGCATTTGTTCCAAAGCTTCAATGAAATGAATGTTTATCGTTAACTTTTAAGAATTTCCAAAAATTTTGTAAATTGTTTATCTTTATTCTTTTGCTTTAGTCTTTGGTATTTCTAAAGGAACTTATGTTTGTTCATTTTCATTATGGTCACTTTCCATCTCTTCTTTCTCCTCATCAACTTCAGTTTCTCTCTAGATTCTTATTTCAACTTCTTTTCTACTTTGTAATTGAATTGCTTTAATTTGTTCCTTATTCTTATATTTGGGATTAACATCCATCATACTCAGAAGATTTCCTGAAGGTCTGTTACTAAGTGCAATAGCAATATGTCCTAATTGATTTTCAATATTTCTAATAGCAACCCCTTGATTTTGTATTTGATTTCTCATATTCAACATTACTTTTCCATCGTTAACTTCTTTTCCTTGACTTGTGGGTTAAAGTTAGAGTTAAATGTAAGAGGATAATAAGGTCGATAACTAGGATTTTCTTAGTTATTTAAATTTGTTGAGGGGTTCATTGAATTGTTATAATTATTCAAACTAAAAATATGATGATTTTTCCATCCCGGATTATAATAGTTAGAATAAGGATTGTTGTTTCGATTATTAATAGCACTCAAAGTTTCATAAGATGATTGAGTATCAATTTTCTTCCTTAGTGAATTTTCCTCTAATACTGGTATTTGAGAATAGTTCACTCCAATTTGATCAATTTTTTTGATATAGCAGCAATTTGAGATGCTAAAATAGAAATTGCATCAGATTCATGAATAATAGCAACTCTCTTAGGATTTACCCGTTCAAAGGGCCATTGAAATTATTAGTAGCCATTTCTTCTATTAAAGAGTGTGCTTCATCAAAAGGTTTTGACATTAAAGATCCACTTATAGCAGCATCTATAATAGATCTAGGTGATCCTACTAATCCATTGTCAAAAGTTTGAATTATTAAACAATCTGGTAAAACATGGTGTGGGCATTTTCTAAGGAGATCCTTAAATCGTTCTCAGGCTTCATATATTGATTCCCCTTTAAACTGACAAAAAGATGTAATATTATTTCTAAGCTTAGCAATTTTTTAGGGTGGAAAATTTAAACAAAGAATTTTTGTGATAGTTCTCCCCAAGTTCTGATAGATCTAGGTGCTAATGAATTTAACCAATATTTAGCTTTACCCTTTAATGAAAAATGAAAAAGTCTAAGCCTAACAACATCATTATACACCTCGTCATATTTAAAAGTAGCACATATTTCAAGAAAACTAGCAAGATGTAAGTTAGGATCTTCAGTAGGTGTTCCTCCAAACTAATTATTTTGTACAATTTAGATAATAGTAGATTTAAGCTCAAATGAATTAGCAATAACATCCGGATTTTGAATAGTTAAGTGAAGTTCATCGACTGATGGATTAGCATAATCTCTTAAAAGTCTTTGTCGATTTTTATTTATTTAATTATCTAAGTTATTCGCCATTTTGTTCAAAATTTTAATTTCTTTTTGTTGTTTTCAAAATTTTCTAATAGTACATTCTAATTCTGAATTGTAAGGTACTAAACTTTCAGATCCAATATTTCACATAAACAAATATAATAATGTCGGCGATTATTTCGGGGTTGGTTGGTGGGGTTGCCCGTAAGAAGCTGTCGGTCGTCGGAATCGAAATCCCGTCGCCTGCTTCAGAAGGACGTTGAAGTGTGAAATCAAACTGACCCCATAATTTTCGTAATTTAAAATGAAAGAGCATTGTACCTCAAATCCTGTATCTATCCCGAAGGATAAACACAAGACTTGAGGATGAGGCTCGATCAAATAAACTAAGAAAA
>JXCR01128879.1:338220-356875 GCA_002079205.1 Phalaenopsis hybrid cultivar | reverse complement strand
TATGGTTATGTGGCTATCCTAATAGTTTCAGTTTTCATGCAGGGTGAGATCGTTGTTTAGCATGCAAATTTGCAGGTATAAAAGTATAGTATGAAAGTAGAAGAAAAACAACGCTGAAAAATTGTAAAAGTGTACCTGACGAGTCTTCTCGTTCCACCACCTGAAACTGNCAAAACTGAAGCCAAACATTTGGATAGCTTGGGAAGTCACCGAGGTTCTCCTCTGGATCCATGACATCCCCTGGTTTTTCCTCCTTTGGATTCTACAATAAAATGTTCCAACTTTGAACCAATCCCCTTTCACACCTCTACGTCTGATCTCATTGAAAAGTACTATCCTTTGAAATTCCTTGAAGATAATATTTCCTTATTTTTATCGAGAGTCTTCTTAGATGACTTTGGTCATTTAAGATTTAATTAATTATAGGGGCTTGCCCTTATTGGCAGCATGTCTTAACCCAGCTTAATATAAACCCTATTTAATCCTTTATATTAAATAGGGGAAACTTGTCGGCAATTACAAAGGTTTCGTAGACCTGACGGACGTCATACTTTCCTTAGTTTATTTGATCGAGCCTCATCCTCAAGTCTTGTGTTTAACCTTTAGGATAGATACAGGGTTTTAGGTATAGTGATCCTTCATTTAAACTAGGAAAAATATGGGGTCAGTTTGATTTCATACTTTTCTAAACTTTAAAGTCCTTCGGAAGCGGGCGACGGGATTTCAATTTTGGTAACCGACGGCTTCTTACGGGCAACTCCCCTCCAACCAAAAATAGCGTCAATAGCTTCTGGCGACTCCGCTGGGGACAAGTTTTTCTCTCCATTCAAATCAAGAAATAATATTTTCACACATCCGTAATGTGTTCATGCCCCTCTTGGACCAAATTACCCTCCTTCCGTTGACATACTTTACCCATTTCTGTCTTGGGAAGGTATGTCAACTCCTTGAAATTCAGAACTAGTTGTTCAACCATCTTTGAACAGAGGGGTTCAGAAGGCCATCAAGGACTCTTTAAATTTTTTATATGGGGTTGGATCCCCAATAGATGTGTCGGTGGACTAACTTCACCTGGGCATTTTTTGCCACTAATTGGGTTCCGCACTGGGTCCTAAAATTTTTTCACATCTCCCTTCCAAATTTAGTTTGCTATTTCGCAAATTAAACCAAATCGTGTTGTGCTACGCGCACTTTGAAATTTTCCTATATAATTAAATTTTACACCTTTTTTAAACAAAGATGTTAAAAATACCCATAAATTAAGACCCGCCCGGTCTACAGATCAACCCCTATTTTCAGTGCTTACACTAAAGATTACGATGTTTTTGGCCAAAAGATCAAGGGATCTAGGCTAGAAATTTGAGTTCAGGATTGTGAGTGAATGTTTGGGGTATATAAGTGTAGTGAGTGTAGTGAATGCCTTAGCTCCAGACCAACACCCAGGGTTAACCCTAAGGTCCAGCAGTCCTAAGGATGACTCATCTTGAGTTTCCCCCATAGTGACGCACCTACCTACGTATTTAGAGGTTGAGAGCAATATGTGGAACTTCAAGTTGAGTGGAGAAGAGTTTGGAATTTTAAATAGTGAGGGTTCCATGTCTAATTTTCTAGGAATAGTCAACAGGAAAAGTCCTATGGCTAGACCCTAGGCTACTAAAGAGGAAAAACTAAACCTCAACCAAAAATGAGGTCAACAAATGGACCCCCAATAAGTGTGGTGTGCTGGGCAAGCACACCGCCCGTATTGGCGTTGACCGATGAGATCAACAAAAAACAATACAAACTCCCAAGTCAACAGACCCGGAAGTTTGCGTGGAGTTGTGTGTGTGATTTGTTTCTGTCCGGGATTTAACAAGTGATCATCTGGTTGGAATCAAGGAGAAGGGACTCTCGCTGGGGATGGGAGAGTGGATTTTGAGTTATGCAATTTCAAAGATTTTCAAAGGATGGGAGTCAAAATGTAAGTGCTAACCCCGAGGTGGGAATTGAAATTCAGATATCAATTCAAAGAGAGAGAGAGAGAGAGAGTCAGTGTGTGAGGACCGACCTCGAATGTAATGAATCAGAAATGTGGGACTGATTCGAAAATGAGAATTAAAATGAAGGTCAATTCTCAAAAAAGGTGTCGGAGTGCAAGGACCGACCTCAAAATGTAAATGAATCAGAAATGTAGGACTGATTCAGAAATGAGAATTGAAATGTAGGTCAATTCTCAAAAGAAAGCAAGGACTGATTCGGAAATGAGAATTGAAATGTAGGTCAATTCTCAAAAGAAGGTGTCGGAATGGAAGGACCGACCTCGAATGTAATGAATCCGAAATGTAGGACGCATTCGGAAATGAGAATTGAAATGTAGGTCAATTCTCAAAAGAAGGTGTCGGAATGTAAGGACCAACCTCGAATGTAATGAATCAGAAATGTAGGACTGATTCGGAAATGAGAATTGAAATGTAGGTCAATTCTCAAAAGAAGGTGTCGGAATGTAAGGACCGACCTCGAATGTAATGAATCAGAAATGTTGGACTGATTCGGAAATGAGAATTGAAATGTAGGTCAATTCTCAAAAGAAGGTGTCGGAATGTAAGGACCGACCTCAAATGTAATGAATCAAAAATGTAGGACTGATTCGGAAATGTAAATTAAAATGTAGGTCAATTCTCAAAAGAAGATTAGTAGCGTTGAATTTATAGAAATGTAATCTGTGAGAAAGGTCAATGTTGTTGAAGGAGATTTGTAAAGCTTTGTGAGCTTATGTGCAGAATGTGAAATTCTGTGGGGATGTGCAGAGAGTTAGTGTAGATAACGATGGTTGTGCTGCGCACTCAAAGAGTAGGAAATTCTGAATACAGAAGACTCTACTCAACAGGTATGTTTTATTTTCTTGTTGTTTTTATCACAATTTAATTTATCAAAATGTGTTTTTTAAAGTTTTAATTTTAATAGGTTGATTTAAAAGAATTTTTTTTTGTTATTCACTCATTTATGATTATTTTTCATTTGTGTTTTGTTTGTTGTTGAAGATTTGTTGTTTCGTTCTTTGTTCAATGAAATTCTAAACCATCGTAAGGTTCATAGCTTTCATCCATCGCACAAAAAGGCAATTAACAAAAAGGCACAATTTGAGAGAAATTTTCCATTAATTTGCCCCAAAAAGGGATGTCATAAATCAGACATAGGCTAATGCCTCAAAAGGTACATCATGTAATCCATGCTGAAATACATTGAGAATCATCTCGTGATATGAATACATCATAGACTGAATACGTCAGATACATGTCATGCTGCTAAAAGCAAGTAAACCCTCTGTGCTAGGTATGTTGAGCTCCTGATCAAGCATACCTTCTAAGTCATGCTCCAGGATAAGAGTTCCCTTCGCATGTACTTAGAGGTACAACCTTCTCATAGCTCGTAAGAAACAACTCCTCTAATTCTGGGTCCTGCTGGAACCCATATGGTATTTTACTTTCATCCATTCTACGGAAGGTTACAGACACCCTATGATGTCGTACTCCTGGAATGCAGTGCTTGGCAACGTCTGCACCGTTGTCCTTGAGAACAAGTACTAAACCAACTGGAAGAGGAATCTCCACAACTCCTCTGAATTAGTCAGGGCCGACTATATCGATTTCTTCTCTAAACAGAATATTGTTTTTACTCATGAATGAGACCATGCAGAAAGGCCTCACAAAGTCATGATGGTCGATGTGTGGGGGAATGCAGTCACCTTCTTCATAAATGTTGATGATGCAACTATTAAGAATGCAAGTAGCAGGTAGAATATTCCACTTAACCATTCTCTTGATCATCCATTTTATCATTGGTGGTAACGGATCCATTTGGTTGTATCTGAGGATCCCAAGCGGATTCCCCTGTCTGTCATTTGTAAAATTGTAGCAACAGCCGCATTGGATGGTGATTCTTCCCTTTCCCCGCATCCATTTCTTCGGCTTGGAATATGTTCTTTCCATGAGAAGGCCCGCTCGACCTCTATCTCTTAAATTGAAGATGCAGTCCAGAATGCTTCTTTCATCAGTTTTAGAGAAAACCCTGGTATATAGCTCCAGGCCCTCCAATATGTTGACGAACTTTCCCTTAACTTCCTCATAGAACTCGAATTCTCTTTTATTTACTTTGCTTATCTTGTAGTATTCTACCATACCACGAGTTGGCAGCTGCCGGGGGCGTTCCTTCCTCCAGGCCTCGGCGGGAACCCAATTTGGTGTTGGTCGATCCAGAATATGAGATTCAGTCTCTAGTGGGATGTATGATCCTGGGCTCCAGGGTGCGCGCTGATACGTCCCCAGTGGGACATATGGTTCATTTGTCGTGAAGTTTGGAGTCTGAGACTCGCTTGTGCTTGAAGTTTATTCTTCTAATGTACTGAAACGTTGTAGATGCAGAACGTTGCAGTCCGGGCATTCTACAAATGCGCCCCTGACTGATGTCCCGGCTGGTACCTCAACATTGCACGTTGGGCAACCTCTGCATAAGATATCTGGAACTGGAAGCATATCTGATTCTGTCACAAATCCTGACTTTTCATCTGTAGTGGGCAGGCTGGCAGAAGTTTCTCTCAGATCTGGGCCGTAAATATGTCCCTCAGGAATGGGGGTAAAAAAACCGCTCAAGTCTCTATGGCGTTTGCGTTCCTGTCGCAGAAAGGCTCCATGATTTTTTTGGCTTGCATTTCTGCGTTGCTTCCTGCGGAGTAGAGTATTCAGTAATCGTTCATTACGGGTGGCTATCAAGTCACTTGCTTGAGTAGCCACCATGGAGGGCAGACGGCTGGCCCCTCCATCGGATCTTATTCCGTTATCACGTTTTTACCTTTGTGTGACACATTGTCTTGAGTGGTCACCCTCAAAAGTGAAGGCAGTCCCTCTTTTTCTTTACTGTTGACTATGTCCATTAGAGGACCCTCGTAGTCCATATCAACTTGGTTGAAATCCACGTTGAAGTTTATGGCACCTCCTTGCGGCGCCATCTCTTCATTCAGCGCGAGGTTCCAGCCGTCCTGGAAGGCAAGTATCAGCCTCGGTCCTGACATTTTTCTGCATACGGCAGAAAAAAAAGTCAGTGGATCGAAGCTTGGCATGAACAAGAACAAAATAAAGTATTTAGTAAAGTAAATTTTCATTTGTTTTGTTGAAAAGGATTATTCATTTTATGTGCGAGTTTCATTTAATTTAGTAAGGTATTTAAATTCAAAAGTAGAAAAGAGAACGTGTAAAGTTCAAAAATCTTTCCCAAAATTTTCATTATATATTGAGGTTAATTACAAAATTTGGACCCGATCATAGACATTTGGCCACATAGATAACCCTAAAACAATCAAAGTTCTGAAGTTTTAAAGCAAGCAGAGGCAAGCGAAGGTAGGCGGCTTCAGGTTACGTAATAGGTTTTCAGGTATCGTCCATTTATCGGTAACATGGGTCATTCACTTTGGAAGTTCACTAACTGGTAGGCTCCTCCTGTATATACCCTCTCAAGGACAAATGGTCCCTCCCAAGTTGGCTCGAACTTCCCACCTATTTTACGGCGAGCAAGAATAGGTCTTTTGAGCACAAGTACGAGGTCACCAATTTTGAATGTCCTTGGGTGGACCAATTTGTCATGGGCTTGTACCATCTTTCCCAGGTAGAGCTCCAAATGTTGTTGTACTTCCAATCGTTTTCCCTCATGCCTCTCCAATTCTTCAAGTATGAGTTTTGCACTTTCTTCCATTGTGAGTTGGTTGGCAACGGCGACTCTGAGAGTTGGTGTCTGGATTTCTAGCGGTAGCACGACCTCGGTCCTGTACACAAGCATATAAGGTGTACACTGAGTGAGAGTCCTGAAAGTCGTCCGGTAGGCTCACAAAGCTTCTAACAGTTTGTTGTGTCAATCTCTCTTGTTTTCATCCAGTGTTTTCTTCAAAATCTGTACCAGTGTCTTGTTCAAAGCTTCAGCCAGACCATTTGCTCTGGGATAATAAATTGTAGAGTATCTCCAATCTATCCCATGTCTTCTGACAAAATTATTAATCTTTGTACTTTTGAAAGTTGTCCCATTGTCAGAGATTATTCTTCGCGGTACTCCGAAACGGTAGACAATTTGGCCTTTGAAAAATTGAAGGACGTGATGTGTGGTAACCTCACATAACGATATTGCCTCTGCCCATTTGGAGTAGTCTATAGCGGCAAGTATAAACTTTTGTCCTTTAGAAGATGGAGGGTCTACCGGACCTATTATGTCTGTGCCCCAACACTGGAATGGCCACGAGGCAACAGTTGGGTGCAGCACATTCGTAGGCTGGTGTAAGACCACCCCATGGTCTTGGGATTGGTGACATCTTCTGGCTGTATCCATGCAATCGGACATCATCGCTGAACAATAATATCCAAGTCTTTTGATCTTCATTTTCATTTTCGGCCCAGACTGTTGACCACCACACAATCCGGCATGTACCACTTTGACAATATTTTGTGCCTCGGCTCTGCTCAAGCACCGTAGCCATATTTGGTCGAACGATCTTCTATAGAGAATATTTCCCACCAAGGCTTAAGACATGGCCCTTCTTGTGATGTGGTGCGCCTTAGACCTGTCTTCCGGCAGCTTTCCAGTATCCAAATATTATATTAATGGCTTGCACCAATCTTCGTTGATGTCTGCAACTGTATTTATTGTTTCTTCTGTTCCAATTTTGTGTAGAGTTTCGATGTCTTTTCAAGACAAGACTCGTCTTCCTTGCATCGTGACTTCGATGGAATCCTCCGGCGGACGCGCCATTTCCTTAGCGAGTTTTCCTAGAGCATCGGCATGGGCATTATCTCCCCGAGGAATCCCGTAGAAAGTTACGTAAGGGATTTGCTCCAAGAGCTTCATCGTGTACTGATGGTACTCTGCTAGTCTTAGTTTCAGAATTTTGTATTGTCTGGCAACTTGCTGGATGACAAGTTGAGAGTCACCATAAATGGCAATGTTTGTTATATCCGTTGAGATTGCCAATTCTAATCCACTGATTAAAGCTTCATATTCTGCTTCATTGTTGGTGCACGGCTCTGTCAGGTGGTATGAGAACCTCAACATACCCTTATCTGGCGTAATAAAGATCAAACCAATCCCTGCTTTGCCTAGTTTAACTGTGCCTAATCCTTTGTCTTTCCAGGCTGACAAAGCACCATCGAAGTACATTTCCCAGCGCTGCGCACAGAAAATTCCATTTGTAGTGTTTGCTCGTCTCATAAATCGTCGTTGAGAGAGGACCCAGCCGGTAGTGGGTGTGCAGTGAGAAAATTTGCCAAATCTGTCCCTTGATAGCATGGAGGGGAACAAAAGTTATATCAAATTGCAATAAGATCAATGACCGTCTTGCTAAACATCCAATGAGTGTTGGTCGGGTCATCAAATATTGCAATGGATTAACTTTTGAAATCAGAGTAATCTTATGAGAGAGCATGTAATCTCTAAGCTTTTGGGCAAGAAAAATTAATGTCAGACAATGCATCTCAATAGGTGGAGACCTTATCTCCGTCGGTATTAGATGACGACTCAAGTAGTAGAGCACATTTTCTTTTCCCTCTTCATTGACTTAAGCTAAGAGGGCTCCAAGAGAGTCATCTAAAGTCGGGTAAAAAGTATCAACGGCTTCCCTGGGATAGGGNAAAGTATCAACGGTTTCCCTAGGATAGGGGCTGCCAAAATAGGAGGTGTCATTAAATATTGTTTAACGTCCTCAAAGGCCCGCTGGCATTTCTCTTCCCAAATAAATTTGGCGTCCTTTTTAATTAAAGCCGAGAATGGCTAACACCTAACTGAGAGATTAGAAATAAAGCATCTTAGATATGCTAACTTCCCAAAAAGGAACGTAGCTGTTTCAAGATTTTAGGGGGAGGCATTTCCAAGATAGCTTTAATCTTATCCAGAACGTAGCTGCTTCAAGGTTTTAGGGGGAGGCATTTCCAAGATAGCTTTAATCTTATCCGGGTCGATCTCAATTCCCCGATGAAGGACAACAAATCTTAGAAATTTCCCGAAGCTGACGCCGAAGGTGCACTTTAAGGGATTCATTTTAAGGTCATATCGTTGTAACTGTTCAAACACAATCCTCAAATCATACAAATGGTCTATTTTTCGTTTACTTTTGATGACCAAATCATCCACGTAGCATTCTACTTGATTATGGATGAGGTCGTCAAAAATCTTCGTCATTGCGTGCTGATACGTTGCTCCGGCGTTCTTTAGGTCGAACGGCATCACTGTGTAGCAGAAAATTCCAATCGGTGTTATGAAAGCTGTAAGAGCTGCATCCTCAGGAGCCATCTTAATTTGATCATATCTCGACGATCCATCCTAAGGAGAAAATCTCATGTGTTGAAGCGATATCCACCATCATCTCTGGTATAGGTAGTGGAAAGTCATCTTTTAGACATGCCTTGTTCAAATTTCTGAAGTCGACACAAATGCGGATCTGTCCATTTTTCTTTTTAACATGTACAATGTTAGCCAATCATGTGGGGTATTGCTCTTCTTTAACAAACTTAGCGTCTATCAATTTCTTTACCTCGGCGATGACTTGTTGTTCTATTTCAAGGCGCATTCTCCTTGGAGCTTGTTTTACTGGGGTTATATTCTTGTCCATCCCGAGTTTATGGTCTGCAACCTTTGCTGACAGCCCTGACATTTTATCATAGTTCGATGCGAAGCAATCTTTGAATTCTGCTAATAGTTTGACCAGTTCTGCAGATTCTTCGTCATCAAGTAGAGAGCTTATAAATGTAGGCCGGGGCCGTTCTTCAGTCCTGAGGTTAGTCCCTTTCAATTCATCAACAGTGGATTTAATTTCTTCCTCAAATTTTGGTGGAGCATCTTCTATTGGTTAATTAGCAGAGTCATTCCCTACATCGAGGCAATCCTCTTCTGACCCACTAGTAACAACCATGCAAAATTCAGAATCATCGACTAGTCCAACTGTACCAAATCCGAGACCTTCTTTTGAATTGGGAGCTCAAATTCTAGCATTCCATAATTTTTCAAAAAGTTGAAATTTATCTTTTGGCATTTGTTTTGGTAAGTGTCCTTGTTGAATTAACTTTTGAATACAAGGCGAGAAGTAACAAAAAGGCAATTTCATTAATTCATTAGAATCAAAATCCAAATTTACATGTTTTTTAAGCTCAGTAGAGGTAGAAGCATGGTAAAATTTGATCGGCTTTGAACCAACACTACAGATATCCTTGGCCTCTAAACTCTCGACCTTTTGAGGGAGAATCGGAGTAAGGGTCATAGTATTCACATAGTGGTTTATCCGGTCATACATTGTTTCATATACATTCCTCTCTGTATATCTTCTAGGGATATCTCGTAATGAGGTTTCTTCTGCTTTGTCATCATTATTTCATCTTCAAAACTATCTTCATCACCAATGTTGATAGTTGGCCTAGTTCGTTCAACAATTAAATTGATCTTTCCTCGTCCGCGTCCCCAGCCTCGACCTCGGGTGCGTGAATTAGAAGAACCTCCACCAACTCGTCGTAGGGGAGTGATTGAAGGTTGTTGAAGCGGTGTTATATGGCCTCCTTTTTGTGATCCTCCTGAATCTTCATCTTTGTTTGTGATAACTTCATGAGAGAAGACAGTCCTCTTTGGAGGCGCGTAGTAGGCAGTATCTTCATGGATACCAACTTCGTGCACTAAAAATGGTTGTAGATCTCCCTTGATGCAATTTTCTTGACCATCTTCGCGGTATTTGATGCACTGGTGTAGAGATGATGGAACCATATTGTGCTCATGAATCCATGGTCGACCCAATAGAGCATTAAAAGAGGTCTCGGCGTCAATGGTATGAAACTTAACGGTTATTACGAGTTCTCCAACCTTCATAAGTAATGTAATTGACCCAAGGGCTTTCTCTCCCTTTTGGTTGAATCCTATTAACATCATTTTATCAACTGTCAGCTCTTGAGCTTCAATATCCAAATAGGTCAATGTCCGTAGGCTCATCAAGTTAAGAAATGCCCCAAGATCCACTAAAACTCTGGATAACACAAATCTGCCGATGTTGATGGAGATGTAGAGCGGACGGTTGTGGTCGGCGGTATCGAGCAGCAAGTCTTCATCTGTGAAGGTTAACCCTGACTGTTCTCTAAACAAGCAAACTTCATCTGAGGATGTGCTAGCTAACTGAGCTAAGCAAATTTTTGTATCAAGCAAAGCTGTACCGAAAGATTCTCTCATCTTCTTTGACACGATCAGGGCGTCGTAGATGCTTAGTCGGGCAGGCAACTTCCTAAGTTGAGCTAGCACGTTGTACTCTACTTTGTAGGGTCCTACGATTTTATCTTTGTGGTTCTTCCACTGGCGGAGGTGGGGGTATCTCTTCTCGAGTCATTATTTGTTTTCCTTTGATTATTGGAGCTGTTCTTGGTGGTAACACTTTTCCGCTCCTCAAGTTAACTTCTGTGACTTCTTATTCTTGAGATATCATTGTTGAATCTTTCGGTGTCTTTTCCTCCTCGTCAAAAAGATCTAAGTTGATGGAAAACGGTGCACCATGACGCTCGAGAGTTGGCTCTTCGTTATCAGTGTTGTCGTAAGTGATATCATTGAGTTCTTCTTTGGACTTGACAACGAGTTCATCAGACTCGAGTACAATTTGAGGATCGTTTTGGGGATCGAGATTGCAGCTAGATTGGTCATAATCAATTACCTTATTACTATAAATAGTCAAAACGTAGCCGAAATCACATTCATTATATTCATAAGACCCCGGAGAGACAAAAAGATAATCATACAAAGTCAGGGGTTCGAGGATTTTCTTCCCCAAATCCGAGACAACCAATCTAGTAGAGGCAGCCCCTATCCTACCCCCCGTACTATCAATCTTGGCAGTGATTCTTTTCTTCTTCTTGCTCTTTGTCCCTGACGATGATAGATTTTCTGGTGAAACCTTCATCTCGGGCTCAGTATGTTGCGGACTCTGAATGGAGGCTTATTTTGATGCAGACTTTATCTTGTTCAGTATCTTCTTAGACGATCTACTCCAAACCTCCTACAATTCTTTTTCAGTGTTCGTAGAAGCTTGTTTCAATGAATCTTGTACTTGATTGAGGACCCTCTTGAGTTCATCCTAAATTGTACTCCATCCATCTGTTTCGACATATGGATCAATTGGGGAGATTGACTCAGCTGCAACCATGTTTATGTAACCTTTTTCAGGTTCTTTTAAATACTCCTTTGGGATTGTAATGTTTTCTTCCTTGAGGTTCTTCTCGAGCCAATCTTTAAAGACGAAACACTTGTCTATAGTGTACCCAAGCAACCGGAGGTTCTTCTCAAGCTAGTCCTTAAAGACAAAACACTTGTCTATAGTGTGCCAAAGCAACCGGTGGTATGGGCAATAATTTAGTTCATTCTTCTTATCCACCTCTTCAGGTTTCTTTGGATCAGGTAGTTTGAATTTCGGTTTCTTCATCAAGCTTTTGAATATTTTAGGTACAACTTCATCTTTGAAGGAATAAATAACTTTCTATTACTCTAACAGGGATATTCTTTTACCCGCTGTTCGAGGTGATCCCTCCTGAGACGGCCGTTGGTTGGATTGACTGCTCTGTTTCTGAGAGTACTGTGACGAAGACTCAAGAGGCTCTTCTGCATATATCTTTATCGGCTGCTTTCCTTTGTCGACAGTTGCGACTATCCCTGATTTCTTTTCGAATACTCTGGTCACCTTAGCCTTTTCGTGTGGCTCCATGTGCTTCAGTTGCGACTACCCCTGATTTCTTTTCGAACACTCTGGTCACCTTAGCCTTTTCATGTGGCTCTATGTGCTTCATTTCTTCTTGGAGACTGCTGATTTTATTGAGTAGCTTCTTGAAGAATTTGACGGTGAGTCCCTTAAGCATGAAAGCTACTGGCCCATGAATGCTTTTGAGTAAAATCTCAATCGCTTGATGTTCCCGTAGCTGAGGTTCACATTTCATGCTAAGGTTTCTCCACCTCAAAATATAGTCTGCCAAGGTTTCACTAGGCTTCTGCTTCTCCATCATGAGCTCTCCAATAGACACATGACGTTGCGCCCCGGCAAATCTTTTCACAAACAACTGTTCCAACTCTGAAAATGTTTTAACTGACCCGTTGGGCAAGTGAGCGTAACAGTCAAAACCAATCTCTGACAAGCAGCTGACGAACTGCTGACAGAGTAGAGCTTTGTTATTCCTCGTGTTGCCACAATTGGATCGAAAATGTACTATGTACTGTCTAGGATTTCCAGTCCCATCAAATATCTTGAAGTTTGGGGCCACAAAACCCTTGTGGAAAGGGACGGCATCGAATTCCTCCGGGTAAGGTCTACCCTTTAGAATTGATGCACCGCCCTTGAAATAAGCTAAGGCATCCAGTACTTGGTCAACCATTTGCTTGAACTCTTTTGTTGGCATGGCACCTAACGGAGAATCTTTCTTTGGTTGTTCATCTTTGTCTGCGCCTGGCACTTGATGGAGAATCCTTCTTTGGTTGTTCTTCTTTGTCTGTCGAAGTAGCCTCCCTTATGTGTATGATTTCTGGCTGATTAATCTCTGGAGAAGCCAATCTTGGTGCTTGTGATTGCCCCCTGAATGGTGGCCATGGCGGTTATAGCTGCAATCATCTCTTCTATTCTTTTCTCTAGTAGACTGACTTACTCATCCCTTAGGAGGATAACCCTATGCAGCTCATCTATGGCGTTCTCTTCGGTGTGGGGTTGATCCTCGCCACAGATGTGGTAGCTCTGGTTTCGATTACATGGACATCCATGAAATCCTCCTCCAAGTAATCACTGTAATCAAAATCTTCCTTGTCACTATTGACGGAAATTCCATGCTCTCGAGCTAACTCAGAAATCTCAATCCTGAGTTTCTCAACTTTTTCCTCAATTATTGATTCCTTGATTGCTTTAAGATCTAGAGGACCTTGATGGACATCCTCTATTTGTTCCTCCATCTTGCTAGCTATTGCTGCGACGATGTTAGATATTTCAGGCTCACTGAACTATATCGGTGAAGCAACCTTGGGTACCCATACCCTTTTCTTCTTCGATGATGATGCCTCAGGACAGGACGTCTTAGTAGAGACATCGGTATGTCGAGCGAAGGTATGCTCCCCGTGGTGTGGATTGGCTACAGTGTCATGTAATCATCTTATCTTTCTTTCCGTGATTGCAGGAATGACGGGTAAGCTCCTCGAACCCAATCTTGACTTAACCGGTCGATGGCCTGTGGTCCTGGTGGTGGTATGGTCAGTGGTGACTATAGCAGTATCAACTTGGTTTCCCAAATAGAGCCAGATGGGAACACTGGTAGGTGACTTTACAGTTGACTTATGAGATTTTCCAGCGGACTTAACATCCTTCAAAATTTCATTTTTCATATGAGGGAAAATTGCATGTCCCACTCGTTTAAGTAACTCACTAACAGAACATCCTTCTTTACTAGCAAGTCTTCTGAATACTGTGCTAACTCGGGTGATAGGAGTAAACTTCTTTCCCTCCTCACCCTGTCCATGAAGTGATGGTAATGCGGCAACAATCTTCAGGATGGAATCTACTCCCTCGTTGGAGTGGATAAATTTCTGGTAACTCCTCTTCAATTCAATGAGGCTTCCCCTCAACGGGTGTGTTTTCAGTAGTCTGGGCTTTGATGGCCCTCCGAACTCTTCTATTACGGTTCTTCCTTTGAGTTCAAGTTAGTGGTACAGTCCTTGAGCATGACCCGATCTCAAAAACGGGTGGTATAACAGTTAATCCTTCAGTCGGATCTTCAACGACGATCACTTCTTTTCCCTTAGTAGTAGCAGAGATAGCAGGCTTGATGATAGTAGCTTTAGCCTTCTTGCAGGCAAGGAAGTCCTGAGGGTTGTTCAAACTCAATTCTACAAACAACTCTTGCACTCCCAGAGCAGCGATCTTCATTACCACGAACGGGGCTTTCTCGAGGATAACCTCGAGGTCTTCAAATCTAGCTCCGAACTTAATGGTGGGAGCGACATTACGGGCGCTGCGGTCCATTGGCAGATTACAGGAAAAGGTTAGCGTTGGGTAGGCCATTGCAGCGGGCTTTAAAACAGAAAGTTTTAAGGTTAGCTATATGACCAAAAACCTCGTAATCTTTAGTGCAAGCACTGAAAATAGAGGTTAATCTGTAGAGCGGGCGGGCCTTAATTTACAGGTAATTTTAATATCTTTGTTCAAAAAGGTGTAAAATTTAATTAATATTTCAAAGTGCACGCAACACAACACAATTTGGTTTAATTCGCAAAGTAGCAAATCAAATTTGGAAGGGAGATGTGAAAAATTTTAGGACCCAGTGCGGGACCGAATTAGTGGCAGAAAATGCCCAGGTGGAATTAGTCCACTGACACACCTATTGGGGGTCCGAGCCCACATGAAAATTTAAAGAGTCCTTAATGACCTTCTGAACCCGTCTATTCAAAGATGGTTGAACAGCTAGTATTGAAGTCCAAGGAGTTAGCTTTACTTTCCCAAGATAAAAATGGGTAAAGTATGCCAACGGAAGAAGGGTAATCTGGTCCCCAGCAGACATGGACATATTACTAATGTGTGAATATAATATTTCTTGATTTGTATGGAGAGAAAAGCCTGTCCCCAGCGGAGTCGCCAGAAGCCGTCGGTGTTATTTTGGGGTTCGAGTTACTCGTAAGAAGCTGTCGGTCTCCGGAATCAAAATCCCGTCGCCAGCTTCGAAAGGACGTTGAAGAATGAAATCAAACTGACCCCATATTTTTCATAGTTTAAAATGAAAGAGCAGTGTACCTCAAATCCTGTATCTATCTCAAAGGATAAACACAAGACTTGAGGATGAGGCACAATCAAATAAACTAAGGAAAGTATGATGTCCATTTGGTCTACGAAACCTTTGTATTTACCGACAAGTTCACCTTTTTAATNAGAGGTGTGAAAGGGGATTGGTTCAAATTTGGAACATTTTATTGTAGAATCCAAAGGAGGATAAACTAGAGGATGTCATGGATCCAGAGGAGAGCCTCAGTGACTTCCCAAGCTATCCTAATGTTTGGCTTCAGTTTTGAGGAGAAATATGTAAGTGTTTCATCCTGCCAATTTTATTAGTTAGGGCTTACATTCGTGTGAAATGATTACATAAATAGCCTGGAAGATGTGAGGATTTAGGTCGTTACAAACGATAACCTTGGAATCCTAAGACGAGTTAGGGCTTATATTATATAACAGGGNTATAAGGGCAAGCCCCTATAGTTAATTACATCTTAAATGACCAAAGCCATCTAAGAAGACTCTCGATAAAAACATAGAAATATTATCTTCAAGGGATTTCAAAGGGTCAGGTTTTCAATGAGATCAGACGTAGAGGTGTGAAAGGGGATTGGTTCAAATTTGGAACATTTTGTACACTTAAGAAGACTCCCGATAAAAATCAAGAAATATTATCTTCAAGGAATTTCAAAGGGTGGAACTCTTCAACATACTCTCGATAAAAATCAAAGAATATTATCTTCAAGGAATTTCAAAGGGTAGGGCTCTTTAACGAAATCGGACATAGAAGCGTGAAAGGGGATTGGTTCAAATTTGGAACATTTTGTTATGAAATCCCAAGGAAGAGGAACTAGGGGATGTCATGGATCCAGAGGAGAACCCCGGTGACTTCCCAAGCTATCCTAATGTTTGGCTTCAGTTTTGAGGAGAAGTATTTAGGTGTTTCATCTTGCCAATTTTATTAGTTAGGGCTTACATTTGTCTGAAATGATCACACAAATAGCCTGGAAGATGTGAGGATTTAGGTCGTGACGAATGACAACTCAGAATCCTAAGATGAGTTAGGGCTTATATTATATAGTAGGGCTATACAAAGGCATAAAGATAAGGTGAGGATTTACGTTGCATAAGTAAGAAACCTCGAAGTCCTATGGGTTTGTTGTTTAAGTCTAAGGAAGGAAGATTAGTTTAGCTTGGGAAGACAAGTTTTGCTGTTGAAGATAGACGTGCTGCCCACCATGCTAGCTCCAAGCTCCTTGTCGTGACAAGTTCGAGTTATCTAGTGTGTCAAGTTATAACATCCAATCAGGTGGCCCTATGGTTGAAATTCTATAAATTTTATGAGGGCATATTAAAGTTGATTAGAGCGACACCGGTTAGGATCCTACGGTACCTTAAATTTTATGAGGGCATATTAAAGTTGATTAGAGCGACACCGGTTAGGATCCTACGGTTCCCACGTTCCGGAATTTTATGAGGGTATATTAAAGTTGATTAGAGCGACACCGGTTAGGATCCTACGGTTCCCTTGTTCTGGCATCACTATTTTCTTCTTAGTTCAAATGAACTTACTAAACTCAACTTAATGAGTTCCATAATTTCATTTAAACCTTGTGAAGCCTCGTTAGGAACCGTAGGTTACCTCCTCCGAGGGATTCCCAATCATCCGATAGAGACATCTTAATTTAGTTGAAGTTATGGTTTTTTTTGTGTGATGTTTGTGATTAAATTTTGAGTTGTTTTATATTTTGAATGTTTTGGTGGTGAATTTTATATTGATTGATTTTAATTTTGGTTTTGGGTATGGTTTTGGTTATGTGGCTATCCTGATAGTTTTAGTTTTCAAGCAAGGTGACATTATTGTTTAGCATGCAAATTTGCAGGTGTAAAAGTACAATATGAAAGTATAAGAAAGACAACGCTGAAAACTGTAAAAGTATACCTAGCGAGTCTTCTCGTTCCATCACCTGAAACTTAAAATGCATGTTAAGGCAGTTTATGAAGAGCAGGAAAGGTAACATTTTGATAATTTTGCTAACCCTATGTCATATCTTGGTGAGTCCTTAAAAATTTAATTAAGGATGATTCCATTGAGTGAAGAATATTAAGTTTAATAGGCCTCAAAGGTATCCAACAATTTAGGAGGGGGAAGCAGGTCCATGCCCCCCTCTCACCAACTAGTGAAAAGCCTAGAGTCCATTTAAACTTATTATGTTGCTTAATGGTTCATCGTGTAAATACCCTTATTACTCAGTGAGNGAAGTTGGTGTCTATCAATTTCTTTACCTCGGCGATGACTTGTTGTTCTATTTCGAGGCGCATTCTTCTGAGTGCTTGTTTTACTGGGGTTACATTCTTGTCCATCCAAGTTTATGAACTGCAACCTCTGCTGACAGTCCTGGCATTTCATCGTAGCTCCATGCAAAGTAATCTTTGAACTCTGCTAATAGTTTGACCAGTTATGCAGATTCTTCATCATCAAGTAGAGAACTTATAAATGTAGGTCGGGGTCGTTCTTCAGTCCCGAGGTTAATCTCTTTCAATTCATCCCGTCGTTCTTCAGTCCCGAGGTTAATCTCTTTCAATTCATCGATAGTGGATTTAATTTCTTCCACAAATTCTGGCGGAGCATCTTCTATTGGTTGATCAGTAGAGTCATCCTCTACCTCGAGAAAATCTTTTTCTGACTCATTAGTAACAACCATGCAAAATTCAGAACCATCAACTGGTCCACCTGTACCAAATCTGAGACCTTCTTTTGAATTGGGAGTTCGTCTTTTAGTATTCCACAATTTTTCAAAGAGTTGAAATTTATCTTTTGGCATTTATTTTGGCAAATGTCCCTGTTGAATTATTTTTTGAACACAAGGCGAGAAGTAACCAAAAGACAATTCCATTAATTCATTAGAATCAACATCAAAATTTACATGTTTTTCAAGACACCAAAAGGCAGTTCCACTAATTCATTAGAATCAACATCCAAATTTACATGTTTTTCAAGCTCAATAGAGGTAGAAGCACGGTAAAATTTGATCGGCTTTGAACCAACACTACGGACTTCCTTGACCCCTATTAATTCATTAGTATCAACATCCAAATTTACATGTTTTTCAAGCTAAGTAGAGGTAAGGCGAGAAGTAACCAAAAGATAATTCCATTAATTCATTAGAATCAACATCAAAATTTACAGGTTTTTCAAGCTCAGTAGAGGAAGAAGCGTGGTAAAATTTGATCGGCTTTGAACCAACACTACGGACTTCCTTGACCTCTAAACTCTCGACCTTTTGAGGGAGAGTTGAATGAGGGTCATAGTATCCACATAGTGGTTTATCCGATCTTCATTATTTCATATTCATTCCTCTTTGTATTTTCTAGGGATCTCTCGTACTGAGGCTTCTTCTATTTTGTCATCATTACCTCATCTTCAGAACTGTCTTCATCATCAATGTTGATAGTTGGTCTAGTCCGTTCAACAATTAAATTGATCTTTCCTCATCCGCGTCCTCGGCCTCGACCTCGGGTGCATGAACTAGAAGAACCTCCACCAATTCGTTGTAAGGGAGTGGTAGAAGGTTATTGAAGTGGAGTTGTATGGCCTTCGTTTTGCGATCCATCTGAATCTTTATCTTTGTTTGTCAAAATCTCATGCGAGAAGATAGTCTTCTTTGGAGGCGCGTAGTAGGCAGCATCTTCATGGATACCAACTTCATGCACTGAAAATGGTTGCAGGTCTCCCTTGATGCAATTTTCTTGACCATCTTTGCGGTATTTAATGCACTGGTGTAGGGATGATGGAACCATATTATGCTCATGAATCCATGGTCGACCCAATAGAGCGTTAAAAGTGGTCTCTGTGTCGATGATATGAAATTTAACGGTTGTTACAAGTTCTCC
>JXCR01128879.1:310817-327242 GCA_002079205.1 Phalaenopsis hybrid cultivar | reverse complement strand
GCCTAAGTATGAATCCGACCAAGCTCAATTTCAGGTGTTGGTTAGAGCTATGGTAGAGGCTCTGTGGAAAGGGGATTTGATTGGGCTTTGGCTTCTTTCACTCTTGTGAAGGTGTGGGCACGAGCGATTGAAGTTTGGTGGAGTGTGGAGGTGTATTGGGTTTAATCCTGATTTCCGGCAGGGTTTCAAGCTCAAAATTGAGCTCCAGCAATGGAAGGGGGTGAGGGAAAATGGTTGGAATGCACTGAGGGGATCTTAGGGAAGCTCTGTGTGAAGTTTGGAGAGGCCTCTCTAAGAAAACTTTAGCACCCCATTCAACAGCCATGGAGGTGGCCTTTTATAAAATTGGGTTTATGGTGGTTGTCATGGCCAATTAGAGGGTGTAATGTGGTGCTTAGTTGGAGGGCAGAGGAGCTCCATAGTTTGATTTGGATGAGCTAGCCTCTAGGTTTGATTTGGGTGAGGTGCAATGGGGGTGGCTCTAGGTTTAGAGCTTTTCTGGCCACTAGGCTGGTNTTAGTGTAAGGCCTAGGTATGAATTCAATCACAGCCGGATTTGGGTGTTGGTCTAGAGCTATCATAGAGGCTCTATGGGAGGGGGATTTGATGGGGTTTTGGCCTCTTTCACTCTTCTGAAGGTGTGGGTGCNTTAGTGTAAGGCCTAGGTATGAATTCAATCACAGCCGGATTTGGGTGTTGGTCTAGAGCTATCATAGAGGCTTTATGGGAGGGGGATTTGATGGGGTTTTGGCCTCTTTCACTCTTCTGAAGGTGTGGGTGAAGTTAATTTGAGTTTTGTGGACTATGGAGGAGTATTGGGTTCTATCCTGGTTTCCGGCAAGGTTTGAAGCTTAAAATTGAGCTCCAACAATGGGAACGGGTGAGGGAAAATGATCGGAATGCATTGAAGGGATCTTAGGGAAGCTCTGTGTGGAGTTTGGAGAGGCCTCTCTAGGAAAATTTCAGCACACCTCCCATGGTCGTGGGAAGTGTGTTTTTGTAAAAATGGTCATGGGGTGGCTCTTAGGGCATAAGTTTGGGTGCATTGTGGTGCTTTGGTGGAGGGTAGAGGAGCTCTATAATTCNAGGGCCATGGGGTGGCTCTTAGGGCACAAGTTTGGGTGCATTGTGGTGCTTAGGTGGAGGGCAGAGGTGCTCAATAGTTTGATTTGGATGAGTTGCCTCTAAGTTTGATTTGGGTGAGGTGCCATGGGTGTGGCTCTCGCTTTTGGGCTTTTCCGGCCACTAGGCTAGCCGACCGGCCAGAGGGAGGTGGCTAGGAGCTCAGAGAACCCAGATGGAATCCATCACAACAATTTAATGCAAATGTGCTTTGATTTGGCAAAGATATCTTAAGCATGTAGATTTGGCAAAGATATCTTAAGCATGTAACCATTGGGCTTTTCTGGCCACTAGGCTGGCCGGCCGGCCAGGGGGAGGTGGCTAGGAGCTCAGGGACCCATAGGAATCCATCACAATTATTGCAAATGTGCTTGGATTTGGCAAAGATATCTTAAGCATGTGCATTTTTGGAAATAAGAGCCCTTAATTTGGGGGACCTTTGGTCCATGGCTTGATTTAGGTGATTGNTTAACGACCATGGAGGTGGCCTTTTATAAAAATGGGGTTATGGTGGCTGTCGTGGCCAATTAAGAGGTGTAAAGTTGTGCTTAGGTCGATGGCAGAGGAGCTCCATAGTTTGATTTGGATGAGCTGGCCTCTAGGTTTGATTTGGGTAAGGTGTCATGGGTGTGGCTCTCAGTTTTGCGCTTTTTTGGTCACTAGGCTAGCCGGCCGGCTAGGGGGAGGTGGCTAGGAACTCAAGAAACCCAGAAGAATCCATCACATAAATGTGCTTGGATTTGGCAAAGATATCTTAAGCATGTGCATTTTTGCAAATAAGATCCCTATATGTGCTTTGATTTGGCAAAGATATCTTAAGCATGTGCATTTTTGGAAATAAGATCCCTTAATTGGGGGGACTTGGATTTGGCAAAGATATCTTAAGCATGTGCATTTTTGGAAATAAGATCCCTTAATTTGGGGATGGATTTGGCAAACTCAGGGCATCCAGAAGAATCTATCACAACAATTTAATGCAAATGTGTTTTGATTTGGCTAGATATCTTAAGCATGTGCATTTTTGGAAATAAGATCCCTTAATTTGGGGGACCTTTGGTCCATTGCTTAATTTAGGTGGTTTCATGGTGTTTAGACTAGTCACTAGGTCCAAGTAATGGCTGTGGTGGAGTTAATTTGGTGGCTTTAAGGTGGTTAGGTCACATTTAGTGTATTGATCCAAGTGGGTGCAAATGACCAAAACTTGGGTTTGAGCAAGGTTAGCCATGTCAATTGGCCCAATTAACTATTTTATTTGCTGTAGATGATCATAAGAAACAATTTTGGTGAAGGATGGTTGTGGTTTTGAGTTCAATTGAAGGGTCAATTTGAGGGAATTTTTAACTTTAATCAATTTGGTCATGTTGGGCTAGGCTTGGGTCTAGCTTGGGTTAGCCTTAGGTTAAGTCCAAATTGATTGTTGTAAATGATCAATAGGTACCTCATGAAGATTTTTCAACATGAGNCATAATTTGGGGGACCTTTGGTCCATGGCTTGATTTAGGTGGTTTCATGGTGTTTGGACTGGTTACTAAGTCACTCTGCTGGACCTCCTCCTCTTGCTCTTCCATCATGCTGGCAATTGTTGCGACAATGTCATATACTTCAAACCCTGGCTTCATTCCATGCTCTTGCCCTGCGAGCTTGCTGGACTATATCGATACAGCGACCTTGGGTATCCACACATTTTTCTTTGATGATGATGTCTCATGACATAGTGTCATAGTAGAAACATCGGTATGTCGAAGAGAAGTATGCTCCCCATGGTGCAGACCGACTACAACACTGGGTAATCTCTTCATCTTTTCCTTCAAAACTTTAGGAGTGTTTTTGAAGTGGGCGATCGGTAGGATTCTCGAACCCAATCTTGACTTAACCGGTCGACGGCCTGTAGTCCTGGTAGCGGTAGAATCTGTGACAATAATAGCAGTGTCGACTTTGCTTCCTAAGCGGAACCAGATGGGAATACAAGTAGGCAGATTTTTAGTTGACTTCTGAGATTGTCTGGAGGTTCTGATGTCCTTTAAAATTTCTTTCTTTATACGAGGGGAAATTGCATGTCTCACTCGTTTAAGTAGTTCATTAACTGAGCAGCACTCTTTGACAGCTAGTCTCTGAAAAACTGAACTGACTTGGGTGACAGGAGTAGGTTTCTTTTTCTTCATACCCTGACCATGAAGTGTCGGTAATGCGGCGGCAATTTTCCGGATACTCTCGTATCCATTGGTATCCATTAAAGGATGGAATCAACTTCCTCGCAGAAGTGGATATGTTTCCAGTAATCTTGATTCATCTTGGTGAGGATCTTCCTTAACGGGTGTCTCCTTAAGAGCCTGGGCTTTAATGGCCCTCCAAACTCTCCTGTTACAGTTTCTCCTTTGAGTTTGGGTTAGTGGTGAAGTTCTTGAATTCGATCTGATTTTGAATATTGATGGTGGGACATCAAATCCCTCAATCAGATCTTCCATGATCATTGCTTCTTTTCCCTTAATAGCATTGGGGACAACAGGGTTGGTAGGTGCCATAGTGGCAACAGTAGTCTTGGCCTTCTTATAAGAAGGGAAGTCTTGAAGAAAGTTCAGGTTGAACTCGACAGACAGCTCCTGAACTTCTGGAGTAGTGACTTTCATTAATACGAACGACGCTTTCCCGAGGATGACCTCGAGATCTTCAAATCTGGCTCCGAACTTAATGGTAGGAGCGACATTGCTGGCTTTATGGCTTGTCAACAAGTTGCAAGAAAAAGTCAGCATTGAGAAGGCCATTGCAGCAGCTTCAAAACAGAAAGCTCTGGGGTTAGCTATATGGCCAAAACATTGTAATCTTAGTGCAAACACTGAAAATTCACAGAGGTTGATCTGTAGACCGGGTAAGTCTTAGTCTTGGGGACTTTAAAATTTTCAGCAAAAAGGTAATTTGAAAGTAGAAAACTTTAATTAATATAAGAAAATTTCAAAGAGCGCACAACACAACACTATTTGATTTAATTTTTGCAGAATAGCAAATCAAACTCGAAAGGGAGATATGAAGTGTTTTAGGACCCAGCGAGGGACCCATTTTTCACACACAATGCCCAAGTGGAACTAGTCCACCAACACACCTATTGGGGTTCTGACCCCAGGCCTCCTGATCCCCTCTGTTCAAAGGTGATTGAGCAGACAGTCCTGAAGTCCAAAGAGTTCGTCAAACTTTTTCAAGACAGAAATGAGTAAAGTATGTCAACAAAAGAAGAGTAACTTGGTCCAAGAGGGACATGGACACATTGCCTATGTGTGAAGATAATATTTTCCTTATTTAAATGGAGAGAAAAGCTTGTCCCCAGCGGAGTCACCAGAAGGTGTCGACACTTTTTTTGGTTAAGGAGTTGTCCGTAAGAAGCTGTTGGTTTCCAAAATAAAAATCCCATCACCCGCTCGGAAGGACATTTAATTTACATATATATTTAAGTTTAGAAAAATATGAAATCAAACTGACCCCATATTTTTTATAGTTTAAATGAAAGAGCATTGTACCTCAAACCCTGTATCTATCCCAAAGGATAAACACAATATTTGAGGATGAAGCTCGATCAAACAAACTGAGAAATATTTGAAGTTTGTTTGGTCTGCGAAACCATTTTATTTGCCGATAATTTCCCCTATTTAATATGAAGAATTAAATAGGCTTTATATTAAGCTGGGTTCGGACAAGCTTTCTATAAGGGTAAGCCCCTATAGTTAATTACATCTTAAATGACCGAAGTCACCTAAGAAAAATCTCGATAAAAAATCAGGTAATATTATCTTCAAGGAGGTCAAAGCAAAGGACTTTTCAATGATATTAGACAAAGAGGTGTGAAATGGGATTGGCTCAAATTTAGAGCATTTTTTTGGAATCCAAAGGAGGAAGAACTACGGATGTCATGGATCTGGAGGAGAACCTCGGTGACTTCCCAGTCTATCCTATTATTTGGCTTCATTTTTTAGGAGAAATATTTAGGTGTTTCATCCTGCCAATTTTATTTAATTAGTTCTTGCATTCATGTGAAATGATCACACAAATAGCTGGAGAAATATTTAGGTGTTTTATCCTGCCAATTTTATTAGTTAAGGCTTACATTCGTGTGAAACTATCATCCTGTCAATTTCATTATTTAGGGCTTACATTCATGTGAAATTATCGCACAAATAGCCTGAATGATGTGAGGATTTAGGTCGTGACAGACGACAACCTCAGAATCCTAAGACGAGTTAGGGCTTAGATTGTACAGCAGATCTCTACAAAGGCCTAAAAATGAGGTGAGGATTTATGTTTCATAAGCAAACTACCTTGAAGTCCTATGAATTTTTTGTTTAATTCTAAGGAAGGAAACTGGTGAAGATAGGTTTTGCTGTTGAAGATGGTCGTGCTGCCCACCAAGCTAGCTCCAAGCTGCTTGCCACAATGGAAGACAGGTTTTGCTGTTGAAGATGGTCGTGCTGCC
This sequence comes from Phalaenopsis hybrid cultivar, assembly GCA_002079205.1. Lineage (NCBI taxonomy): Eukaryota > Viridiplantae > Streptophyta > Magnoliopsida > Asparagales > Orchidaceae > Phalaenopsis > Phalaenopsis hybrid cultivar. The sequence goes on along the minus strand of JXCR01128879.1, from coordinate 321,661 downwards.
CACCAAGCTAGCTCCAAGCTCTTGCCTGAAGAAAGGTTTTGCTGTTGAAGATGGCCGTGCTGCCCACCATGCTAGCTCCAAGCTCCTCGCGGAAGACAGGTTTTGCTGTTGAAGATGGCCGTCTGCCCCACCATGCTAGCTCCAAGTCCTCACCGAAGACAGGTTTTGCTGTTGAAGATGGTCGTGCTGCCCACCATGCTAGCTCCAAGCTCCTTGTCGTGATGAGTTTAAGTTTTATAGGCTGTCAAGTTATGATGTCAAATCAGGTGGCCTTATGGTTGTAGTTCCTTAAAAATTTATTGGGGCTTCTTAAAGTTGATTAAAGCCACACCGGTTAGGAGCTTGGAGCACGGTTCCCTCGTTCCGACACCACTATTTTCTATTAGATTCACTTAGTCCAAATGAATTTATTAAACTCAACATAATGAGTTTCGTGCTTTCATTTAGACTGTGGGAAGCCTCGTTAGCAACTGTAGGTTACGTTCTCCGAGGGATTCCCGATCATCTGATAGAGACGTCTTAATTTAGTTGTAGTTGTAGTTTTTGTGATGTTTGTGATTAAATTTTGAGTTATTTTATATTTTGAATATTGTGGAGGTGATTTTTATCTTGGTTGAGTTTAGCATTTGTTTGAAGTCTAGGATCATTTAATTTGCTAGACTCCCAAATTTTAATAATTGAAGGAAGTTACAAATTGATCCTTTAATTAAGAAAAGTGAGATCGATTTCTACCAATTAATCCCCTTATGTTTCAATCATCCAAATATGTTGATTGGGATCAAAGGTTACCCATTTCCCTTTCTTGAATTAAGCTTAAATGTTAATTAAGGCTAAATTTCTAAAATTGCACTTTTGCCCCTAAGGCTCTAATACTTCATAATTCATAAAATTTAATTCAAATGACTTTAAAATTTTTATCTCACCTCACTCATGGGTCAATTAAGATATCAGAGGAGAAAATGTGATTTTTCAAGTTTTAATTTAATTTATATATTTATTTATATGCAACAAATAGGATTTTTTAAAGAGAATTCCATAACTTGACCAAAGTAAAGCCTATTCCCTTGAAATTTTTGCTAAAGGTAGAATTAGTCCACAAAATCATTGGGACCAAATTTCATGATTTTTTTAGTTTTATTTAAATTATTAGAATTATTTTAAATTATGGATTATTTATTAATTATAAATATTTTAAATGTGGAAAATTAAGTTTCGCATTTTTATTAAATCTCTATGAGGTTAAGGAACCCAGAGAAACAAAATTTTTATATTTTTTTCTTTAAATTGTTAGAATTATTTTAATGAAAATCCATTTTTAGCCTTTAAAAATTATTTTATGCTCCAAAATTTAATATCTTCACTTAGAAAATCAGGAAAAACATTCCAATTGTTCTTAATGCTTAAGAAACAATTTAGAACATTTTCATGAATTTTATTATTTTTGTGTTTTTAATCATTTTTTATTTATTTAAATATTAAGGAAAGACTTAAAAATAGAAATTTTATTTTAATTACAAATTTATTTTTAGAAAATTTATATGATCACAGAGAACTCCAAAAACTAATTTTTATAATTTTTTAAGCTATATTTAATTGTTAAAAATCATTTTAGTGTTAGAAATGACATTTAAATTAGAAAATCATTTTTAGTCATCAAATGAGTTCCAAATATTTTGAAATTTTATGGGGAGTTCTCTGAACTTCAAATTATAGTGGAGATTAAAAACCAAGCCATTTAGATGTTTGTGTTTCCCAAAATTAATTTTCTTTATATTTTAAGGTTTGTGAAAATTAGGTACATTCTTAATGACTTGGATCATGAAACATTTTCCAAAGGTTTCTCTGGCCATAATAAAAATTCCAAAATTATTTTGGAGTTCTCTAAGCAACATGCTAATTATTATGATTAATGTATGCAAATAATAGACATAAACTTGAAAAATATGGATCTCTGTCTAGAGATCTCCTCTGACTTTTAAAAAATCAGAGGATGTTCCCTAAGATAGAGGCAACAACATGCCAATATTTCAAGCCATGGTGAAATTTCTACATGAATGGAGAATCAAAGACTCAAAATAGTGTTTAATTAATTAAAAATAAAATATGCATTAAAGAAACTTCAAACCATTTCCACATTATTCTCCTCTGTTCACTGAGCACTATGATATGTTTATTTTATTTTTTGCGATTTATCTACACCAAGATATGAATTTTTAAAGTTAGGAACCATTTTCGGAATTATTTAAATCCCTATTTTTCTATTCAAATGTGCGGTGCTACCTCATCCTATGCAGCTCCAAATGGTGATGTGGCGTGCTTCCATTCCCTGCGATTTCTACCCTTCCAAGCCACGTGGCCAGCGGTGCACGTATCAAAAGTTCATCTGGCTAGATCTCGTCCGTTGATGAGATAAACGTGTGATCGGACAACTCCTCGTCATTGTCCCCAAATAGGCTAACCTAAGAACCGTCCACACTCAAACCTTAAGATCTCCCTCTAGACTCAACCAAATCCCATGGGGTTTGCTCCTAGAGCTTCATCTACTCAAGATGAACCTATCTATATGGATTATACATAATGAAATACAAAAAATACATATTAAGAGTGAAAATAGGCTCGGATTAAGGTTGGAGTTCAATACCTTTGTCTGAAAGGGAAGGCCTCAATCAGATGGTTGTGGTAGCTTCGATTGGTCCCAACAAATCTCAAGATGAAGCCTTGTGCCCTGGTGAATGGTCTTGGTATGAATTCAACCAAGCTCGATTTCAGGTGTTGATTGAAGTATATACTAGAGACTATTTGAAAGGGGGCTTTTTTGGGGAACCAACTTATTTCACGATGGGGAAGGTGTGTGCACAGTTAATTGAAGTTTGATTCACTGTAGAGGTGTAGAGAGATTCGTCCTCATTTTTGGAAAAAATTCAAGCTCAAAATTGAGCTTCCACAGTGAAGCTCAGTGGGGGAAAATGGTTGGTTTGAAATAAGGAGTTCTTAGGGAGTCTCTGAGGGCAGTGTGGCAGAGTTTCCTTAAGAAAATTCCATCTCCCTCTCATTGGCCATGGAGGTGAGGTTTGGCTGCCATGGCCAATTGAGGGGTGCAAAATGATGCTTAGGTGGAGGGCAGAGAAGCTTTAAATTTCAAATGGGATGAGGTGGCCTCTAGGTTTGAATTGGGTTTAAGTTTTGGAGGTGGCTCATGGTTTTGGTGTTTTCCAACTACTAGGTCAGCCGACAAGGCCAGGGGAGGTGGCCAAGACGTCATTAAGCCAGGGTAGGCTTAATTATAATTTACCCCCAAGGGTAAGCAATGATGGAGGAGATTTTGCAAGTTGGTTCCAAAAATGGGTTAAAACCCCTTAATTTGGGGATCCATTGGTCCATAGAATGCTTTTGTGGTTTTTCATGGTTTAGCCTAATTAGTAGGAGTAGTTTGGTGGCTGTGGAGTCATAAAGTTGGCGGCTTTAAGGTGGTTATGCAAATTTTAGTGCATGGGTCCAATATGGGCCTAAATGACTAAAGCTTAGATTTAGGTTAGGCTAGACATGATTTTGAGCCCAATTGAATGATAAAAATTGTGTATATGATTGTAATGAACATTTTTGGTGAAGGATTGAAGTAATTTTGAGTTCAATTGGAAGCTCACATTGAAGGATTTTGAGATTTTGATTAATTTGGGCATGTTGGACTATCCTTGGGCTTAGGTTGAGATAGACTTGGAATTTGGCTCAATTTAATGGTCCAAATAATCAAGGGAGATGTTATAAAGATTTTTTATGAATTAATGGAGTGGAAATTTTGGGGCTAAGGCAATCAATTTGGTGGAATTTTGAGACATGACAAATTTAGGGCAAAATTGGCAATTTTTGGATTTGGGTTGAAATTAAATGAAATTGAGGTTTCATCAAGGAAAATTGAAGCCCAAGTTTCATTTTTAGGAGTGTTATAAAGATTTTAGGATTCAAATTGAGACCAATGGAGTAGGCCATGAGGTCCAATTTGGTGGAACCAAGTCATAAGGTCAAAATTGGGGGTTTAACTTAGATCAAAGTTGGGCTCAAAGAATGAACAAATTGATCTTGGATTTGGTTTATATTGATCATATAGAAGGTTAATTTGAGTTTAGAATTGAAATTGGTGGAAATTGGGATAAAATTGATGGACATTTGAAGTGAATTTAGAGAAATTGGACATTTAAATACAATTTAGTGGTTTGGTCAAAATGGTCAAATTGGTCAAATTTAGTCATTTGGTAGTTGAGAAAAATAAAATTGGGAATATTTGGAATGTTTTGGGAATTTTTGGGATTTTTTAGAATTTTTAGAATTTTGGGCTAAGGAGGGGCATTTTGGTAATTTGACATCTTTTTGGTGATTTTGGGTAATTTGGATGTTTTCAAAAGGTTTGAAATGATTTTGAACAAATTTGGGTATTTTGGGTAAATTTGAGAATTTTGGCCAAATTTAGGGTTTCAAGGATACTTAGGTAATTTGGGGGAGTTTAGTGGAAAAATGCCAAGTTGAGTATTTTTGATAAAATTGGGGTGTTAACCACCATAAATGAGCTATGGACCAATGTAAACCCTATTTGGGTCCTCTATGTACTGTTCTTAGTAAAACCCTAGCCTAGGGCCAGTGGGTTTAGGGGACCATCTACATGAGTCTCCCAAAAGATCAATGGACCAAAACTAGGAAATTCTTGGGTTTAGGGTTGTGAGTGATTGTGGGTGAAGGAGAGTGCAAGTGAGTGCCTTTGCTCTAGACAAACACCCAGGGTCAACCCTAAGGTCCAGCAATCCTATGGGAACCCATATTGAGCTCCCCCATAATGACCCCACATGCTAAGTGCTAGAGGTTAGGACCAATAAGTTGAACTTCAAGTTGAGGAAAGAAGAGGGTAGAATTTCTAATGGTGAGGGTTCCTTTTCTAGTTTTCTAGGAATAGTCAACAGGAAAGTCCTATGGCTAGACCCTAGGCTACTAAAGAGGAAAAACTAGACCTCAAACAAAAGTGAGATCAACAAGATTATAATTGCTTTAAGCTCTTTGGGGGCATTATTTTTAAGATAGCTTTATTTGTTTGATTATCGATTTCAAATCTCTGGTGATGGAAAAGAAATTCTAAGAACTTACCATATGTGACACCAAATGCGCACTTTAGGGATTCATTTTAAGATTAAACCATCTAACCGTTCAAAGATAATTCTCAAACCATACAAGTGGTTATCTTTCTGCTTGCTTTTAATGACTAGATCATCCACATAAATCTCAAATTGATTGTGAATGAGTTCATAACAAATTCTTGTCATTGCCTACTAGTAGGTTGCACCAACAATCATTATTTCAAAAGGTATTACTATGTAGCAATATATCTTGATCAGTGTTCTAAAAGATCTAAGCCTTTCATTTACTAGGACCAATTTAGATTGACTATATCTAGATGATCCATCAAAAAAAAAGAGAAAATTGCATGAGATAATGAAATATCCATCATTAATTCTGTTACAATAGTGAAAATTCATTCTTTGGGCACGCTTTATTCGCATCTCTAAAGTTAAACAAACTCAAATTTGACCATTCTTCTTTTTAACTGGCACCACACTAGCTAATAATGTTGGATATTTCTCTTCATAAACAAAATTAGTGTTTATTATCTTTTGACCTTAGCTATAACTGGTTGTTCAATTTCAAGATAAATTTTTCTGAGGATTGTTTGGCTGGAATTGCAGTTTGGTCTAGTTCCAACTTATGAACTGTAAGATCTCATCGAAACTCCAAGTAAAAGAGTCTTTGAACTCTGAATACAATTTAGTTTTTTTATAATTATTCTTCTTCATTAAATAGAAAACCAAGAAAGGTTGGTCTAGGCTCTTATGTAGTTCCCAAATTAATCTCTTTTAGTTCATTAATTGTTGATTTGATCACTTCTTCAAACTTTTGTTGAATCTCTTCTATTGGAGAATCTTTAAAGTTCTTTGATGCTTCTAAACAATCTTTAAACAGATCATCAATAATAACTAGAGAAAATTCCATATCATTAATTAGTCTTATTGTATCAAATCCAATACCTTCTTTCGAGTTAAAAGCTTGATTATTATTGTTCCAATGTTCTTCAAAGTGATGCCGTTCGTCTTTTAACCATTGTTTAGGCACAACACCATGATGAACAAGTTTCTGAACACATGGAGAATACCACCCAACAGGCAATTCCATTAATTTAGAAGATATATATTCTTAATAATTTTACCTTACTTTTTGGACTAGAAGAAGAGGAACCATAGTGAAATTCGATTGGCTTTATGCTCAAACCATGTACTTCCTTGACCACTAAACCCTCAACTTTATGAGGATAGATCGGGGTTAAGGTCATGGTTTGTACATAGTGGTTAACTTTATCATACATTAGCTTACACTCGCATTTATCTTCGTCTTGCAAAGAGATTTTGAACTGAGGCTTATTTTGATTTATAATCATTACATTCTTCTTTATTTTTTCCCTAAAAAATGTCCTTTGAGTCAATGTTGATATTTGGATGCTTATGTTCGACAACCTTATTATTTCTTTCTTACCCTCGTCCCTAGCCTTTACCTCGAATGTAAGTTTTGAAATAGTTTTCACTATCTCGTTGTAAAGGAGCAACATAAATTTATCGAACTAAAACAAGATGGACTTAATATTGAAATTTTTATGGACTCTCTACTTTATTAAGTATAATATCTTTTGAAGAATTTTTCTTCTTCCGGTGAGTGTAACAAGTGGCATCCTCATGAATACTCACTTCATGTATTGAAAATAGTTGTAAATATCCTTTTTACGGTGTTCTTGTCCTTCATAACTCTACTTTATGCATTGGTGTAAAGTTGAGGGAACCATCTTATCCTTATGAATCCATGGTCGGCCCATATGGCAGTAGAACAAGTCTCAGAGTCAATGATATAAAATTTTACAGTTGTTACTAAATTATTGATCTTCATCAATTTTGTAATTGACCCAAGTGCTTTCTCTCCTTTATGGTTGAATCCTCATAACATCATTTTATCAATTGTTTACTTGAGAGCATCAACAACCAAGTATGCCAATGTCCGTAAATTCATTATATTAATGGAATCTCATGAATATACTAATAATACTGAGAAAATGAATTTATCTATGTTGATAGGGATTTATGAAGGGCAATTATGACTGACAGTACCGAGAAAGCAGTCATCATCTATGAAGGCCACTTTTGATTGTTCCTTCAACAAAAAAATCTCATCTAAGGAAGTTCTAGTGAGCTGAGCAAAATAAGTTCAGTATCAAGTAAAGCTTTGACAAATGCTTACCTCATTTCCTTTGACAGGATCAGGGCATCCTAAATGCTTAGCTTAGTAGGTAAAATTCTAATATGGACTAAAACATTGTATTCCACTCTATTCTTCAGTTCTCCAGTTTCTTCTTGAATAAGTGCTTCTTCTATCAATGGAACTGGCTCTTTCTGAGTCGCCATTTTTTTCTCCTTTGGAGCCATTGTTGGAGGTAATATCTTTCCACTTCTTAAATTTACTTATGTTATCTTCTCCAATTCTTTAAATGAATATGAAGATATCTTTTTTGGAGTATAAATAATTGATTCATTAAAATTCTTCATAATCTAAGGATTTAAATCAATTACAATCGATCCCTACAATTCAAAGACATGAGCATCACTATTTGAGTTGTTTGTAACAATTATCATCATTATCTTCTTCTTTTTTATCATTTAACTCATTGAAATTTTGTACGATTTAAAAATTTTTATTAGAATTGGAATTATGAGCTGAATTGAGTTGGTTGTTATTAGTTATGTTATCACTAGAAATAGTCAAAACGTAGCCGAAATCAAAACTCTTCACTTTATATGACCATAAAGACACAAAGAAATAATCATACAGAGCCAAGGATTTGATAAATTTCTTCCTAAATACACAACAACAAATCTTAAAAAAGTAGCCCCTACTCCACTCTTTAGTTCTTCAGTCTTCTTCCATGTTCTTCTTTGTATCCCTTTGAGGTAGTTATTATGAAGTAATCAGCAGTGCCGACTTAGCAAGTTTTAAACGTTGAATTGAGGCTTGTGTCGAAGCAGTCTGAATCATATTCAACATTTTTTTTTCAAGGAATGTAGATAAACCATATTCCATCCATCATTGGATGTATAAGGATTAATCAAAATAATAGGATTGGCCAAAATCATATTAAAAAATCCATTTTCAAGTTCTCTCAAGTATTCTTTTGGAATCATTATGTTCCTCTCCTTGAAATTATTCTCAAGCCTATCCTTGAAGCTAAAGCAGTCTTCTATGGTATGGCTGATCAATCTATGGTATGAATAATATTTTGCATGATATTTCATATTAGCTTCCTTTGGTTTCTTCGGCTTAGGCAAATTGAACTCGAGTTTCTTAATCAATTTGCGGAACATCTTTACCATTGACTCGTTCTTAAAAGAATATACTCTATTCAATCATTCAGTTATGGTCAAAGATGGTTTTACTTCTTTCTGGCAAGGCTTCTATTGGAATAACTAAGGGGTTGGCAGTTCTATTGAGACTTCTCAGCATGTATCTGCATTAGTTGTTTGCCCTTATCTATTTTTGTAATAATTCAAGACTTCTTCTCAAAGGCTTTCACTGGCCTTTGCTTTTTCAATTTTCTCAATAAACTAAGTTTCCTAGCTTCTTTTTGGAGACTCCTAACTTTACTTATTAGCTTCTCAAAAGTATTAATTGTAAATCCTTAGAGGAGGAAAGTGACCAGTCTGTGAATACTATTTAATAGAATTTCAATTAAATTTTGCAATAATAGAACATTTCATGCTTAGATTTCTTCATCTCATAATATAGTCCACCAAAGTCTATTCTGACTTTTATTTCTCTACCATAAGATAACCAATAATGAATTTGTGTTGAGCTCCAATAAATCATTTAACAAAAAGATTTTTCAATTCTGTGAATGTCTTTATAGATCCATTTGGTAGCTCTGCATACCCATCGAAAGTAGCTCCTAAGAGACTTCTAACAAACTGATGAAATAATAAGGTCCCATGATGCCCTTTATTGCAATAACTTACCCAAAAATATGCAATGTATTGTCGAGGGTTTCCCATTCCATCAAAATTCATGAACAGAGGTGGTACGAAATCCTTGGAATTTTGTACAACATCAATTTCTTCAGGGTAAGATTTACCTTTCAGAATCAATGCTCCTCCTTTTGACTGAGCCACGACTTCTCTCACCTATCGCTCAACTATTTTCTTGATATCATTCTTTGATATCAGACTTTGAATATAATTCCTCTTTGATTAACTAGGAAACGTAGGAGTCTAGGAAACCTCAGTGACATATTAACTATTCTATGGTTTGACTTTTCATATTTGAAAGAGAAGTTATTTGATATTTCAATCCTATAATTTATTTAGAAATTTATGAGTTATATTTCACATCATAAAATCATGTAAAAGCCTAAGAAAGTTTGAAGATTTATATCGTACCATGAAGAACCTCTAAATCCAAAACATTTAAACTTATATTACCCAACACCATTTTAGATAATGTCCCAACACCATTTTAGATAATGTTAAGAGTTTACTTGAGCTTCGTATTTTGCTTTATGTTTTGCCTTCTTCTAGATAGCTCAAAGGTTGATTAACTACAATACCACAGAAATGACAAAAAAATAAAATAATAAAACCATGCTTTGATAGGCCTATCCATGGTTCTTATTCTTTACTTATAATAGTCCTGTAAAAAAAAAATTATGTTAGCCTTCATCATTATTGAAATGATTATGGAAAAAATAATTTTATTTTATGTAACACTGGTCAACATCCCATGGTTCCATCATCTTGGTACTTCTATTAGTTTTGGATTTACTTAGCCTAAATAGGTAGTCAAACTTGTTTAGAATGGAAGACTTTTGCCAGCAACCATAGGTTACGTCGTCCAAAAAGTTTTCGNGAGACGGCCGTTGGTTGGATTGACTGCTTTGTTTCTGAGGGTACTGTGATGAAGACTGACGATGATCCTCTGAATATATCTTTGTCGGCTGCTTTCCTTTGTCAACAGTTGCAACTACCCTTGATTTCATTTCAAACACTCTGGTCACCTTAGCATTTTCATGTGGCTCCATGTGCTTCATTTCTTTTTGCAGACTGCTGGCTTTACTGAGTAGCTTCTCGAAGGATTTGATGGTGAGTCCCTTAAGCATGAAAGCTACTGGTCCATGAATGCTTTCAAGTAGAATCTCAATTGCTTGATGTTCTTGTAGCTGAGGTTCACATTTCATGCTATTGTTTCTCCTTCTCAAAATATAATCTGTCAAGTTTCCACTAGGTTTCTGCTTCTCCATCATGAGTTCTCCAATAGACACATGATGCTGCGCCCCAGCAAATCTTTTCATAAATAACTATTCCAACTCAGAAAATGTTTTAACTGACCCGTTGGGCAGGTCAGCGTACTAGTCGAAAGCGATCCCTGGCAAGCTACTAACAAACTGCTGACAGAGTAGAGCTTCTCTATTCCTTGTGTTTCCACAATTGGCTCAAAAATGTGCTACGTGTTGTCTGGGATTTCCAGTCCCATCGAATATCTTATAGTTTGGGGTTACATAACCCTTAGGGAAAGGCACCGGGCATCAAATTCCTCCGGATAAGGTCTACCCTTTAAAATTGATGCACCGCCCTTGGACTGGGCTAAGGCAACCAACACTTGTTCAACCATTTGCTTGAACTCTTTTTCTGGCATGACACTTGACGGAGAATCCTTCTTCGATTGTTCTTCTTTGTCTGTCGCAGTAGCCTCCCTTCTTTCATCTGCGATGTGTATGATTT
>JXCR01128879.1:214117-306664 GCA_002079205.1 Phalaenopsis hybrid cultivar | reverse complement strand
TGAACATTGATGTCTCAATTATCCCTAAGAAAGGAGTAATTATCATTTATCATTTAATTTTGAAAATTATGTGGGTGAAACCAAGGGGCAAGTTAGTGTAATTTGAACACTTAGCCAAATTTTAATCCTAATTGGGCTTAGTGGTATTTCAAAGTTGTTTGATATAATTATGTTTATTTTTCTAATCCTCATTTAATCAATTTTGATTTGGCCTAAATCACCACTAAGCCCTTAAGACCTAGGTGAGTGTCTGAATTAGAAGGTTAAGTTTTAAGTGGTCATGATTCATGAATTGGATTCTATTTGAAATTTAAAATAGGGGTATTAAATTGATTAGTTATTTACTTCAAAAGTCATACCCCTAAGTCCAGGAACATTTAATTTTGATAAACTTCCAAATTTTTAATGATTTAGAAATTTATTATTCCTAATTAGGAAAGTGAAATTGGTTTCTACCAATTAACCCCTTTGTGTTTCAAACATCAAATAAATTGACTAAGATTAGAGGTTACACATTTTCCCTCCTTGAATTAAGCTTAAATGTTAATTAAGGCAAAATTTACAAAATTACACATTTGCCCTTAAGGCTCTAACACTTCATAATTTGTCAAATTCAATTCAAATGACTTTGAAATTTTTATCCTACCTCATTCATGGGTCAATTGAGACATCAGAGGAGAAAATGTGATTCTTCAAAATTTGATTTAATTTATATAATTATTTTAATGCAAAAGTAGGATTTTTCAAAGAAAATTCCTAACTTGACCAAGGTAAATTATAATCCCTTGAAATTTTTTTTGAAGGTAGACCTCGACAAGAGGAGCCTTTGGATCAAATTTCACAATTTTTTGAGTTTATTGTGATTTATTAGAATTATTTTAAGGTCTGGGTTAGATAATAAAAATAAAATATTTTAAGTGTTGAAAATTAAGTTTTGTATTTTTTAAAAATTTCCCAAAGGTCAAATAACTCAGAGGAGAAAATTTTATATTTTTTTGATTTTTCCTTGATTTATTGGAATTATTTTAGTAAAAACTCATTTATTAGCCTTTTAAAAATTATTTTAAGCTTAAAATTCCATATCTTTATTTAGAAAATCAGGAAAAATATTCTCATTATTCCTAGTTGATTAGGAAACAATTTAGAACATTTCCATGAGTTTTATTATTTTTATCATTTTTATGAGTTTTTAAATTATTTAAATATTTAAAATGGGCCAAAAATCAAGTTTTTATTTTAAATATTATTTTATTTTTAGAAAACACCCCTGATCACAAGGAACTCAAAAAACTAAGTTTCATAATTTTTTGAGTTATATTTTGATTTTTTAAAAATCATTTAAGTGTTAAGAGTGGTATTTATCTTTAAGAAATCAATTTAAGTTATTAAATGGACTCAAAATATTTTGAAACCTTTATGGGAAGTTTTCTGGATTATAAATCACAATGGAGATAAAAAATCAAGTCATTTAAATGTTTATATTTTCCAAAATCAATTGTCTTATTGATTTAGTGTTTGGAAAATTTAAGGATGTTTTAAATGACTTAACCCATGAAATTATTTCCAAAGGTTTCTCTGGTCATGGTAGACTTTCCAAAATTTTCTTAGAATTTAATAATCAATATGCTAATTTCAATGATTATTTTAAGGAAATAATGTGAAATAATTTGGAAAATATGGATCTCTGTATAGGAACCTCATCTGACTTTAGAAAAATCAGAGAATGTTCCCCCTTACAAAGGCTACAATATGGAAAAATTTCAAGCCAAGGAGATGTATCAATATGCATGGAGAATCAAATGATTCCATATAGTATTTAATTAATTAAAAATAATTTATGCATCAAATGGGCTTGAAAATTATTCCACATTATTTTCCTCTATTCACTGAGTAAGAGGGTATTTTTATTTTATTTTTTTTAATTTTTCTACACAAAGTTATGTAGTTTTGAAGTTAAGGGTATTAAATAAATAAGAAAATACCCCTATTTTCTATTTAAACCGCGCGTGCCACCTCATCCTATGACGGCTCCGAAAGCAAGCGTGGCGCGCTCTGGTTGGACGCTGTCGTCCACGTAGCTTGCTGACTCGACCCGCTATTCACGTCTCAAAGCGTCGTCCGACTCAATCACCACTGTCCGTTTGATACACGCTTGATCGAACGGCTCCCCGTCATCGTCCCCGATAGAGTGATCCCGTGCCCGTCCAAACTAAAACCTTAAGATCTCGGCCTGGACTCAGCCAAATTTCTTTGGGTTTGATCATATGGACTCGTCTAAGCGAGACGAACACATCTATCCAGCTAACGTACCATAAATAAAAGCTTAAGTAAATGGAGAATCAAAATTAGCTCGGGAGGAGGAGTTTTATACCTTTGCTCTGAGAAGGGAGGCTTCGATCAGAGATGCTTGGCACATTCGTTGGGGTCCAAGGAGGCTAGGGATTGAGTCCCTGGCTTTGGTGTGAAGTCTAGGTGTGAATTCGACCAAGCTCGATTTCAGGTGTTGGTCTAGAGCTATGGTTGAGGCTCTGTGGAAGGGGGATTTGATAGGGCTCTTGCTTCTTTCACTCTTATGAAGGTGTGGGCACAAGCAATTGAAGTTTTCTGGAGTGTGGAGGTGTATTGGGTTCTGTCCTGGTTTTCGGCAAGGTTTCAAGCTCAAAATTGGTCTCCGGCAAGAGGGATGGGTGAGGAAAGATTGTTGGAATGCAATGAGGGGATCTTAGGGAAGCTCTGTGTGAAGTTTGGAGAGGCCTCTCTAAGAAATTTTCAGCACTTTTTTCAACAGCCATGGAGGTGGCCTTTTAAAAAAATAGGGTTATGGTGGCTGTCATGGCCAATTAGGAGGTGTAATGTGGTGCTTAGGTGGAGGGCATAGGAGCTCCATAGTTGATTTGGATGAGCTGTCCTCTAGGTTTAATTTGGGTGAGGTGCCATGGGGGTGGCTCTGAGTTTTGGGCTTTTTTGGCTACTAGGCTTGCCGACCGANTACACGTAGCGTCTCCTGATTCGGCGCCGCCGCCACACCAGCTGCCATGCGTCCCGCGGTTCCGCTCCGTCTCCTCATCCGACGTGATCAAAGCCGTCCATGCGATAAACGTGCGATCCAACGACACATGATCATCATCCCCAGCGCATCAAGCCAGCAACCCATCCATTTTATAAAGTTAATATCTCGCTCGATATTCAACCAAGTCAAGTGAGGTTTGTTCTTATAGACTCGTCTTGACTAGGAGAACATATCCATACGGTTAATTGACTCTTAAATCAACTCTATGTACATGAAGAATCAAATGAAGCTTAGTTGAGGGTTAACTTTCAATATCTTGGTACAAGAAGGGAAGCCTCGATTGGATGCTTGTGAAAGCTTCGTGAGGGTCCCAAGACCCTAATGATGGAGCCTTGAGCTGTGGTGAATCGCCTATATATGAATTCAACCAAAGCTAAATTAGGGGTTGATCAAAGTCCGCCATAGGGTGCTCTAGTGATGGAGCTTCTATGGGGGATCTTCCTCTCTCACTGTGGGGATGGTGTGAGTGCAATTAATTTGAATTTGGTGGAGATTTGGTGAGTGTCATGTTTCTGCCTTGGATTTGAACTCCAAAATTGCGCTTGAGCAGTGGATTTGAGTAGCTTGGGATGATTGGTTGAACTTAAGGGGTCTTAAGGAAGCTTTGGAAGCAATTTGGCAGATTCTCCCCAAGGAATTTCAAGCTCTCCTTCTTTGACCCTGGAGGGGGATTTAAATAGATGGGCTTGGAGAGGCCACCAGTGACAATTGATGGGTGCTTTAGGTTGCTTATGTGGATGCCAACAAGGTGCAAAAATCCAATTGGGATGAGACAACTTAGATGGGTTTAATTTTGAGTTTTGGCCTAGGTGGAGCTTTTGATTTTTGGTATTCCGACCACCAAGGTGGTTGGACGGCCAGGGAGGGGTCACCATCTGACTCAGAGAGGTCAGGGCTTGGTTTTGGTGATGTCAATTGGGGTTGGTCATGTGTAAAGGTGTGGGATTGAAATAGTATGGGAAGGGCCATGTTGGGTCAAATTGGGTCAAGACATGGTTTGGTTTGGGTTCAGCCACCAAGGTTGGTGTTGGGCTGAAGAGGGTCAGATGGGCCAACTAAAGTGATGTGGAGAAGTCTCCACCCGAAGAGATTTGGTTAATCATGGGTTTAAGTGATTCATGGGTGGGGTTAAAAGAATCTTAAGGATATTTGAAAGTGTTTTAGTCTCTTTCCAATAATAGCTTGTGATGTGGCATGGCTCTCATTGCTTGCCTATGGCTTGAGAGTGGTTTCATGGCTTGCATGTGGCTTGATTAATTTTCATGAGAATGGATTTTTTGAATTTATGAAATATTTTAGTGGAGTTTGGCATGATGCTTGATTTGGAATGATTTGATTTTGGATTTAGGACTTTAGGAATGATTTTAATCAAATGGATGATGGAATGAAATAATTGTCATGTGGGCTTTGGACAGTAGCTTTTTTGAATTAAGTGTAGTGAACTTGTGCCTTTAAAATTGAAATTGAGTTTGGGCTAATTAAATGTTGAGTTTGGTGTAGGAATATTTCATGAGGGATGTGGCAAAATTTCAAGTGATTTTGAATTGAATTAGTGGGCCAATTTGATGAATTTAGGCATATGGTCAAATAGGGTCTTTTTGATTTGAATGAAATTGGGCTTGCAATTGAGTCAAATTGGGCTTGAATTTAGGCATATGGTCAAATAGGGATGCTGAGTTTTTATTTGGAATTGAAATTGGACAAGATTGAAATCAATTGGGCTAAGATTGGGGTTAATTTAGGGACATTTGGGCCTTTAAGTGCAAATTTGGGCTTTTGGTCAAATTGGATAAAATTGGTCAAATCTGGTCAAATTGATGATCAAAAATTAAAATTGAGATTATTTGGGATTACTTTGGAATTTTTGGGAATTTTTTGAAATATTTTAGGTCATGAGAAGTATTTTGGTAATTTTGACAATTTTTTGGGGTATTTTGGTAATTTGGTGATTTTAGACCTAAAATGGGCCAGCAAGCCATGAATCCATATCAAACCAATAGGAGCCATGTGAGGACTCATTTTGGATGCTCAATATGTTGGTTCTAACCCTCTTAGCCAAAGACTAGGGGTATAGGGTCATTCATATGAGCTTTCCAAAAGGAGTGAGGAAACCAAACTAAGAGATCCTAGGGTTAAGGGTATGTGAGAGAGTGTAGTGTGTGCAAGTTAGCCGCACCAAAACCAGATCACCCAGGGTTATCCCTAAGGTATGACCATCATATGGTGGACTCCTCTTGAGCTCCTCCATATTGACCCCACCTACTAAGTGCTAGAGATTATGACAAATATGTGAAACTTCAAGCTGAGCAAAGAAGGGTTTAGAATTTCTATTGATGAGGGTTCCTTTTCTAGTCTTATAGGAATAGTCAACAGGAAAGTCCAATGGCTAGACCCTAAGCTACTAAAGAGGAAAAACTAGACCTCAACCAAAAATGAGGTCAATAAGTGCTTAATCTTCATGAATTTTTTGGTCCCAACTTTAGCAAAAAGAACTCATACCGACTGAACCTGAACGAGGCTTTAGAATTTTTTCTTAAGGAAAAACAAGTGGTTGGGGGAGTTGGAAAACCCAGGCATGGAGAGGATTCCTTAATATTGATGGATGAGGATTTATGTGTGTGTGTGTGTGAGAGAGAGAGAGAGAGAGGCAAGAGTGGGTTTTAAGGAAATCTATCAACCTTGCTTGCATGTGACCTAGAGTTCCTCATCAAGAGGAGACGTTTTGTTGAGAATTTGAAGGAATGAAATAACAGTTTATCTTTTGTAGATAATCTTTTATTAGACAAGGGAGAGGAAAAGGAGATGGTCAGTGGAGAGGTAGCCAATGAAGAGTACTTGGTCTGATAGGAAGAAGAGGTGGGGGTCTCCTCAGTTCTCACTAGCAGCACTATTTTGCCACCATCTCCGGGGCAAAAGATCGATGATTTTAGTGATTGAGAACATTCTATTGTCGGGTAGATAACCAATGAAGGTGGAGAGGAGGAGCCACTGGGTGAGGTAAAGGTCTTAGAGTGAGTCTGTTAGAAAGTAAACTGCAAGAGGAAGGGGTGGGCGATCCTAGAGGGTGAGCCTCCCCTAAAATAAAGCAATTTTTTTATCATTTCATGGAGAATTCAGTTGAGCTAATCCCTTTTATGAATGTGAGATGGTAAGGTGAAGTTAAGTGATGGTAATTAGTTTTCCTTTATCAACTGATTGGAATTTCATGACATCACATAGGGCTATGTTTGCTTACCACCTAGGTGTCACCATTATTCTGCTTCTATGGTCGAGTACTTTCTTGTCATGAATACGGGTAACTCCTTGCTAGAAGTCATTCTCCTCAAGTCAATTGGGTGGCAATTTGATAATGCCTTGGTCACCTCATATTGATGTCTTCTCAGTACACATAAGAAAAATAAGAAAATATGAAAGATATAGATGGAGGTAGAGAGCTCAGCTGAGTAAATTCTAAGGATGTGAATAATGATGGGAATCATAGAGGTTCTAACTTGGATCTATTAGATGAAGAATCTCGGGCATTAGATCATAGTTTAAATTTAATACCCCCTATATTATAGAGGTTTATTTTATAAAATGAGACATTCATGCTTGTATAATATATGGCTTTCGTGTTGGTCATGTCCCCACTAAGATTGAGATATTGGAGAGATCTTCTTCCATCTGACTACTTTAGTGAATTGGAGACTCCTTGCCTTTGGTAACTCTTGTACCCTACCCCCACTACTAGGCATTTTCATACTAGATGTTTTGAACATGAATCATGAGCATTAATTTGGCTAACTCTTGTAAAATCATCTAATGCCCAAAGCTGACATCTTAGCCTATCAACAGACTTTATTATTCGGAAGGCTCGTACTGGAAGGTAGAATGAGAACCTTTCATTTTTTTGTATGAGTAGCCACTTTTAGTTATAAATATTTAGCTCTTTGATTCTCTCGTATCCTATGAAAATACATTGTAATAAGAATGCAAGAATTTATATAATAATTCATTCTGACTTTTAATGGTCATAATTTGAGTGCTTNAGCCACTTTTAGTTATAAATATTTAGCTCTTTGATTCTCTCGTATCCTATGAAAATACATTGTAATAAGAATACAAGAATTTATATAATAATTCATTCTGACTTTTAATGGTCATAATTTGAGTGCTCNAAAATCATGAAAAGAATCCTAATAACATGTAGAATCAAAACCCCAAAGCTTAAGTCATGGTGAAATGCCTATGAAAATGGAGATTTAAATAAGAAAAACACCATTTAATTAATTAAAAATAATACTTGCATGAAGTAAACTTGAAAATGTTTCCACATTATTCTCCTCACTTAGCAATATGGCATTTTTTATTTTATTTTTATGATTTTTCTATACAAATTTATGCATTTTTGAAATTGTGAGAATTAAATAAATAAGAAAAATATCCTATTTTTCTACTTAAGTGACGCGGAGCCAGCGCATCCTAGGCGTCTCCGAACTTTACACAAAGCGTCTCCTGATTCGGCGCTGCCGCCACACCAGCTACCATGCGTCCCGCGGTTCCGCTCCATCTCCTCATCCGACGCGATCAAAGTCGTCCATGCGATCCAACGACGCATGATCATCGTCCCCAACGCATCAAGCCTGCAACCCATCCATTTTCTAGGGTTAATATCTCGCTCGATACTCAACCAAGTCAAGTAAGGTTTGTTCTTATAGACTCGTCTTGACTAGGAGAACATATCCATTTGGTTAATTGACTCTTAAATCAACTCCATGCACATGAAGAATCAAATGAAGCTCGATTTAGGGTTAACTTTCAATACCTTGGTACAAGAGGGGAAGCCTTAATTGGATGCTTGTGGAAGCTTCGTGAGGGTCCCAAGACCCTAAGGATGGAGCCTTGAGCTATGGTGAATCGCCTATATATGAATTCGACCAAAGGTAAATTAGGGGGTTGATCAAATTCCGCCTTAGGGTGCTCTGGTGATCGGGCTTCTATGGGGGATCTTCCTCTCTCACTGTGGAGATGGTGTGAGTGCAATTAATTTGAATTTGGTGGAGATTTGGTGAGTGTCATGTTTTGGCCTTGGATTTGAGCTCTAAAATTGCGCTCGAGCAGTGGATTTGAGTGGCTTGGGATGATTGGGTTGAACTCAAGGGGTCTTAAGGAAGCTCTAGAAGCAATTTGGCAGAGTCTCCCCAAGGAATTTCAAGCTCTCCTTCTTTGACCATGGAGGGGGGGTCTAAATAGATGGGCTTGGAGAGGCCACCGGTGGAAATTGATGGGTGCTTTAGTTGCTTATGTGGATGAGGCCAACAAGGTGCAAAAATCCAATTGGAATGAGACAACTTGGATGGGTTTAATTTTGAGTTTTTGCATAGGTGAAGCTTTTAATTTTTGGTTTTCTGGCCACCAAGTTGGTTGGACGGCCAGAGAGGGATCACCATCTGACTCAGGGAGGTCAGAGCTTGGTTTTGGTGATGTCAATTGGGGTTGTTCATGTGTAAAGGTGTGGGATTGAAATAGTATGGGAAAAGGGTCATTTTTGGTCAAATTCAATCAAAACATGGTTTGGTTTGGGTTCAGCCACCAAGGTTGGTGTTGGGCTGAAGAGGGTCAAATGGGCCAACTAAAGTGATGTGGAGAAGTCTCCATCCGAAGAGATTTGGTTAATCATGGGTTTAAGTGATTCATGGGTGNATTAGCAAGGGAGATCATATGGAGAACTTGAAATCTTTATCTCGTACTACTGTCGTCTTTGACTGCAGTTTCTGCAGTGCCCGTTGGTAGGCCGTAGGCTGAAGGCTGTAGAGGAATTTGCAGGGAAGTAGACAACCGTGCTTGTCTTTGACAGCTATTCCTGCAGTGTCTGCAGGTAGGCAAAAGAGTGCAGGGAAGTTTGCAGGAAAATAGATAACTTGTAGGAAAATGCTGACTTCTGGTTGACTGCGGTTGTTCGTTGATTGCAGTTCTTGTAGTGCTTGTAGGTGGGCAGAAGACTCCTACAGGTAATGTTGCAGGGGAGTTTGCAGCGAAGTAAACAACCTGTAGAAAATAGAAAAGGTTTGGAGGCAGGCCTTTCTGTAGAAAAAGTTTTGGAGGAGAGTGCTGCGGGAAATATTTCGGAGGAGAGCCTGATACAAGAAAATGCTTCGGAGGAGAGCTTGTTGCAGGAAAAAACTCTGGACGAGGGCCTGCTACAGGAAGAATTTCGGTGGAGGATCTACTGCAGAAAAACTCCTGAAGAAAGCCTGTTGCAGGGAAAGTTTCGGAGGAGGACATGCTGCAGATGAAATTCTAGTGGAGGACCTGCTATAGTAAGAAACTCAGAAGGAGGGCCTACAGCTTTTTCTATCATAAATAGGACCGATGCTTGCTTCAGTCACTTCGCCCTTACATAGAGGGTGTTCTTTGTTTATCAAAATGAATGTGAAGCTATTGATACAAGCATGACCAACAAAAGTGATGACCACAAGAAGTAACAACGGGTTCTTTCGCCATATCGAAGCATATATTGCATTCAGAGTTGGCAACACTTTTATTCTTTAGCCCACTATCCTCCTCCGAGCTGTCTAGAATCAAAACTTTAACACCTATCTTAGTCTTCCCGTTAGTTTCCAACAATCTCTGTGAGTTTATAACGTCTTGCATCAGTTTTGTGGGACTTGGAGAAGATTGTCGAGCAAAATTTTATCTTTCAGTCCCATATCCGAATGAAGACCGAAAATGCCCAAGTCCATACTGATTAGATTCAATCAATCTTTGAATTCTGAACTCATGAGACCTAAGTAATTTATGCTGCATCANGGCGTCTTCGAACTTTACACGCAGCGTCTCCTAATTCGGCGCTGCCGCCTCACCAGCTGCCATGCGTCCCGCGGTTCCGCTCCGTCTCCTCATCCGACGCGATCAAAGTCGTCCATGCGATCCAACGGCGCATGATCATCGTCCCCAGTGCATCAAGCCTGCAACCCATCCATTTTCTAGGGTTAATATCTCGCTCGATACTCAACCAAATCAAGTGAGGTTTGTTCTTATAGACTCGTCTTGACTAGGAGAACATATCCATATGGTTAATTGACACTAAAATCAACTCTATGCAAATGAAGAATCAAATGAAGCTCGATTTAGGGTTAACTTTCAATACCTTGGTACCAGAGGGAAGCCTTAATTGGATGCTTGTGGAAGCTTCGTGAGGGTCCCGAGACCCTAAGGATGGAGCCTTGAGCTATGGTGAATCGCCTATATATGAATTCGACCAAAGGTGAATTAGGGGGTTGATCAAAGTCCGCCTTAGGGTGCTCTGGTGATGGGGCTTCTATGGGGGATCTTCCTCTCTCACTGTGGAGATGGTGTGAGTGCAATTAATTTGAATTTGGTGGAGATTTGGTGAGTGTCATGTTTCAGCCTGGGATTTGAGCTCCAAAATTGCGCTCGAGCAGTGGATTTGAGTGGCTTGGGATGATTGGGTTGAACTCAAGGGGTCTTAAGGAAGCTCTAGAAGCAATTTGGCAGAGTCTCCCCAAGGAATTTCAAGCTCTCCTTCTTTGACCATGGAGGGGGGGTCTAAATAGATGGGCTTGGAGAGGCCACCAGTGGAAATTGATGGGTGCTTTAGTTGCTTATGTGGATTCCAACAAGGTGCAAAAATCCAATTGGGTTGAGACAACTTGGATGGGTTTAATTTTTAGTTTTGGCATAGGTGGAGCTTTTAGTTTTTGGTTTTCCGGCCACCAAGGTGGTTGGACGGCCAGGGAGGGATCACCATCTGACTCAGGGAGGTTAGAGCTTGGTTTTGGTGATGTCAATTAGGGTTGTTCATGTGTAAAGGTGTGGGATTGAAATAGTATGGGAAAAGGGCCATTTTGGGTCAAATTGGGTCAAGACATGGTTTGGTTTGGGTTCAGCCACCAAGGTTGGTGTTGGGCTGAAGAGGGTTAGATGGGCCAACTAAAGTGATGTGGAGAAGTCTCCATCCGAAGAGATTTGGTTACTCATGGGTTTAAGTGATTCATGGGTAGGGTTAAGAGAATCTTAAGGATATTTGAAAGTGTTTTAGCCTCTTTCCAATAATAGCTTGTGATGTGGCATGGCTCTCATAGCTTGCCTATGGCTTGGGAGTGGCTTCATGGCTTGCATGTGGCTTGGCTAATTTTCATAAGGAGGGATTTTTTGAATTTATGAAATATTTTAGTGGAGTTTGGC
The DNA here is from genome assembly GCA_002079205.1 of Phalaenopsis hybrid cultivar. Classification (NCBI taxonomy): domain Eukaryota; kingdom Viridiplantae; phylum Streptophyta; class Magnoliopsida; order Asparagales; family Orchidaceae; genus Phalaenopsis; species Phalaenopsis hybrid cultivar. The sequence goes on along the minus strand of JXCR01128879.1, from coordinate 295,407 downwards.
ATGATGCTTGATTTGGAATGATTTGGTTTTAGATTTTGGACTTTAGGAATGATTTTAATCAAATGGACGATTGAAAGAAATAATTGTCAAGTGGGCTTTGGACACTAGCTTTTTTGAATTAAGTGTAGTGAGCTTGGGCCTTTAAAATTGAAATTGAATTTGGGCTAATTAAATGTTGAGTTAGGTGTAGGAATATGTCATGAGCGATGTGGNTTTGGCATGATGCTTGATTTGGAATGATTTGGTTTTAGATTTTGGACTTTAGGAATGATTTTAATCAAATGGGTGATGGAAAGAAATAATTGTCATGTGGGCTTTGGACACTAGCTTTTTTGAATTAAGTGTAGTGAGCTTGGGCCTTTAAAATTTAAATTGAATTTGGGCTAACTAAATGTTGAGTTTGGTGTAGGAATATGTCATGAGCGATGTGCCAAAATTTCAAGTGATTTTGAATTGAATTAGTGGGCCAATTTGATGGATTTAGGCATATGGTCAAATAGGGTCTTTTTTATTTGAATGAAATTAGGCTTGCAATTAAGTCAAATTGGGCTTGAATTTTATTTATAGTTGAATTAGGGATGCTTAGTTTTTATTTGGAATTGAAATTGGATAAGATTGGGGTCAATTGGGCTAAGATTGGGGTTAATTTGGGTGCATTTAGGCCTTTAATTGCAAATTGANTTCAAGTGATTTTGAATTGAATTAGTGGGCCAATTTGATGGATTTAGGCATATGGTCAAATAGGGTCTTTTTGATTTGAATGAAATTGGGCTTGCAATTAAGTCAAATTGGGCTTGAATTTTATTTATAGTTGAATTAGGGATGTTGAGTTTTTATTTGGAATTGAAATTGGACAAGATTGGGGTCAATTGGGCTAAGATTGGGGTTAATTTGGGGACATTTAGGCCTTTAATTGCAAATTGGGGCTTTTGGTCAAATTGGATAAAATTGGTCAAATCTGCTCAAATTGATGATCAAAAATTAAAATTGAGAATATTAGGGATTATTTTGGAATTTTTGGGAATTTTTGAAATTTTTAGGTCATTAGGAGTATTTTGGTAATTTTGGCATTTTGTTGCGTTATTTTGGTAATTTGGTGATTTTGGACCCAAATTGGGCCAGCAAGCCATGAATCCATATCAAACCAATAAGAGCCATGTGAGGACTCATTTTGGATGCTCAATATTGTTTCCGTTTATTTTTCTCTTTTTTTTATTTTTAAAAGGAGTCGCCAGCTTGTCGATCGTAATATACTTCCCCCATTCGAATAAATTNAATTGGGGCTTTTGGTCAAATTGGATAAAATTGGTCAAATCTGCTCAAATTGATGATCAAAAATTAAAATTGAGAATATTAGGGATTATTTTGGAATTTTTGGGAATTTTTGAAATTTTTAGGTCATTAGGAGTATTTTGGTAATTTTGGCAATTTTTTACGTTATTTTGGTAATTTGGTGATTTTGGACCCAAAATGGGCCAGCAAGCCATGAATCCATATCAAACCAATAGGAGCCATGTGAGGACTCATTTTGGATGCTCAATATGTTGGTTCTAACCCTCGTAGCCAAAAACTAGGGGTATAGGGTCATTCATATGAGCTTTCTGACCGAACTTTTTATTTTTGTAAATCGACAATTACAAGAATTTGATGACGCTACTAGAAGATTTAAATTCCAGCAACGATGTCAAAATCTTGACTGTGATTTGTTATATATATGTGTTTGATTTAATAAAGATGTATAGATATAATACTCAATAATGTCAAAGTCAATTTTGTCAATGCAAGTATACGTATCGCTTAAGTAATATATGACTCTAATGGAGTCCTAGTTATCGATCCCATAGAGAGAAATAGAGTACTGCAGACTAAGGCTTAATAAAAATNGGAGGAAGAAATCTCTCACTTTCCCTCCACTCTTACAATTTCTTAAAGAATTCCTCACAGTTACACGCTCTATCAAGCTCTCTACACGCTAATGGAACCTATCTAACCTCTAGAACTCCTCTATTTTCAGCCAAAATCTTCTCTTTAAAGCCGTGGATGAGTTTTCCCAAGAGTTGCTTATGCACCCCTCCAAAATCCGGCCTTATCCATTGTACAAGTACGCATAACCGTCGATGGCGCCGTCAGCGACCTTTTGGAGATTTTTGTTATGTAGCCTCGGGAAAAGCTCGTCGTTGGCGGTGTCGATGGCGTCGTCGGCGCCCTAGTGTAATTCTCCAAATTTGGTCCTTTTTGCTCCAAATTCGCTCCTTTTTGCATTTTTTTTGCTCCGTTGACCTTAATTCATCATTCCTGCAACAAAACATTAAAAATACATTTCTTTAAAGTGCAATATCATTAAAAACAATATAAAAGAGGTACGAAAATCTCAACATATTTTACTTTGGTCACTTTCCAAAAGGAGTCAGGAAACCAAACTAAGAGATCCTAGGGTTAAGGGTATGCGAGAGAGTGTAGTGTGTGCAAGTTAGCCCCACCAAAACCAGATCACCCAGGGTTATTCCTAAGGCATGACCATTTTATGAGGGACTCCCCTTGAGCTCCTCCATATTGACCCCACCTACTAAGTGCTAGAGGTTATGACCAATATGTGAAACTTCAAGCTGAGCAAAGAAGGGTTTAGAATTTCTATTAGTGAGGGTTCCTTTTTCAGCCCTCTAGGAATAGTCAACAGGAAAGTTCAATGGCTAGACCCTAAGCAACTAAAGAGGAAAAACTAGACCTCAACAAAAAATGAGGACAATAAATGCTTAATCTTTGTGAATTTTTTGGTCCCAACTCTAGCAAAAAGAACTCATACCGACTGAACCTGAACGGGGCTCTAGAATTTTTTCTTAAGGAAAGACAAGTGGTTGGGGGAGTTGGAAAACCCAGGAATGGAGAGGATTCCTTGATATTGATGGATGAGGATGTATGTGTGAGTGTGTGTGTGTGTGTGAGAGAGAGAGAGTGAGAGAGAGAGAGGCAAGAGTAGGTTGCAAGGAAATCTGTCAACCTTGCTTGCATGTGGCCTAGAGTTCCTCATCAAGTGGAGACGTTTTGTTGAAAATTTGAAGGAATGAAATAATAGTTTATCTTTTGTAGAAAATTGTTTATTAGACAAGGGCGAGGAAAAGGAGATGGTCAGTGGAGAGGTAGCCAATGAAGAGTACTCGGTCTGATAGGAAGAAGAGGTGGGGTCTCCTCAGCTCTCACTAGCAGCACTATTTTGCCACCATCTCTGGGACAAAAGATCGATGATTTTAGTGATGGATAACATTCTATTGTCGGGTATATAACCAATGAAGGTGGAGAGGAGGACCCACTGGGTGAGGTAGAGTTCTTAGAGTAAGTCTACTAGAGAGTAAACTGCAAGAGGAAGGGGTGGGCGATCCTAGAGGGTGAGCCTCCCCTAAAATAAAGCAATTTTTTTATCATTTCATGGAGAATTCAGTTGAGCTAATCCCTTTTATGAATGTGAGATGATAAGGTGAAGTTTAGTGATGGTAATCNCGGCTCCGGTGTGTCCGGGGAGAGTGGCGATGAGGTTGCTGCTGCCACGATGCCATATGTATACCTGCAATCGTTGATATATGTAAATTTTTGAAAACAGCGGCATTTACATACATAACAAGCCCGATTCCTATTTATTTAAATATCCAACACCTAAACTTTAGTTCTTACATTTATAACACTCAAATGTTTCATATCACATCAAAAAAATCACTATTTTAACTTAAAAAAAGTAAAATTCATATTTTCATGCATAGGTAAGGTGACGTATATCTATCCATCTATCTATCTATCTGTGAATGTAAATATTAAAGTTTAGGGGGTAAATGCGTAGAAATTAAATGATATCTATAATGTATCTAAATTTTCCAAAGCATATGCATAAAAATGTATGGGGTTACTGAAAGACAAATTAAAGTTAGGAACATTATTGAAAAGCAGTTCAAGGATTTGAGTGAGGATTTGTTGAACGTAATGAGCAAATAAAATTATTGTCAGATTCAGAAAGAATAACAAATAGAGTAGTAAGAAAAAAAAAACTGAGGCAAGAACAGCTATGTTGATGTTTGATAATGCTAAAACTACAGAAATATTTGTTTGATGTAATGTTAGAAGGACAAAATCTACAGCATTATCCTCTTACTGGATCCTTAACAGGAAGGATTTAGTAATTAAACAGCAATTAAATTGCCCAAGCTTAAATTTCAAACAATTGTTCCAGATATTAAATCTCAAAACAATCACCTGACTATTTCAAACTATCACAATTGTACAATTTAGGGGTGGTTTATGGTACAGCAACAAGCCTTTATCCCACTAAGTGAGATCGGCTACATGAATCTTCTCTCTATTGTGTACTGTTGAGTGTCATGTTTTCATTGAATTCTAATAAATTAGGATCATTTTTATACAAAATGCTCAAGCCTTTTTAAGTCTACATCAGCCTTGCTTACATAAGTCAAATCTAAAACATCTACTTTCCTAACAGGGTCATCATGAGATGGTCGACATTTAATGTGAACAAACCATCTAAAACGACTCTATATAATTTTGTCTGCCACTGAAGCTAGTCCAACCCTTCCACAAATCTATTCATTTCACATTTTATCTCCAAGTATAAAACCATTGATCCACGTGAGCATTCTCATCTTGGCAACACTTAATTTTATGCTTCTCTTTTGCAGGCCAACATTCTGCACCATAAAGCATTAAACATTGACCATCTAACGACCCAATAAAGAGAGTAGATACTTTAAATTTAACTTATGTTAAGAAAGGTAGAGTTAGACCTAGAAAGACCTAGACATATTGTATTAAAGTGATCTTAATTTATTAGAATTGGATGAAAATATGACACTCAACAGGATACAATGGAGAAAAATGATCCATGCAGCCAACCCTGCTTAGTGGGATAATGATTTGTTGTTGACTATACAAACTTGATCTTAATCTAGTTCATCAAGGATTATTTTTTATCAGTTTTGCATAGTCAACAGGCACAACAGGAAAAATGTGACACCCTATTATGACTCAGCTGGCCACATGTACAAATAATCCTAGAATCATTTGGAATTTTAAACCCTAAGAATATTTATTGGTAAGAAAACTCATTCAACAAGCCAGCTAAACCTGATTTAAATGACATCTTATATAATTTTAAGGTATCATTTCAGCTAAAATATTAAAGATGATAACGAAAACACACACCTGTGAATCTTCGCTTCCACTCGCAATATAAGATTGTTCATATCCTCCAAAGCACGAGCGTATAACAAATCGGCTGCGCTTGTGGCCTTTATAACTGGTAACTAATCTTGGAAAACTGGCAATATCCCACAGATGTATTTCCTGGTTTATAAGATTCACCAGCAAGAACCTATCATCTCTGGATAAAGAAAACGACGTTATCGTGTGATTTTCTTCGATCAATTTCTCCGTTCCCGCCTCTCGATCGAGCACCAGAATGGCCGATTCTCTGCACATGCTTATGATCTGCCGGCCATCTCCAGTAATAGTGAGGTCGGACGTCTTGATCATCCTTTGCCCTTTCCAACATTCAAGCTCTTTGCCGTCGAGATCCCACAGGCAGATGCTACGATCCGTCACGCCGGAGAAGAATCGTCGCCCATCGGGAAACCAACCACAAGAAATCAATCCGACGCCTATCTTCTCATAAACATGCACGCACTCTCCACTGCTAACATCCCACCGCCGCACAACTTCTTCGAATCCACATGTTAGGAGCTGATTATCGTCTGGGCTCCATGAAATCATCAGCACAGGTTTTTGATGGCCAGTTAGGGTATGCTTTAGTGAGAGCATCCCATCTTCATGAACCTATAACATGAAATGAACTAATAAATATCTGAATAAAAGAAGGGATTTGCTTTTCTCCAAATAGAAGAATAAAAAACCATAATCCACAATTACACTGAGAGCACGTAAGGAAACCTCAATCCACAATTGCACTGAGAGGTCATGAGGAAAACTACAATTTCACCCAAAAGAAGAGCAACCAATTCATAACCATGAAAAAAAGCGGCTTTTACATATATAACACCCAATTCCTATGTATTTACATGCACCTAAACTCTGTTTTTCCTTAAAAAAAAAATTATACCACCCAAATCTTTCATATCACATCAAAAATACCACCATTTTAACATTAGAAAAAGTAAAAATGCACCTTATCATGCATAGGTACGACGGTATGTACGTAAAAATAAAAGCTTAGGTGTTGCATATATAAATCCATAAGAATTGAGCGGTATGTATGTTAACCTTCAGTAAAAGAAAGAAAAACAAGGTAAGATTAACCGCATGATGTACAAATTACATCACTATAATGGAAGCAGCACTTTGTGCGTTATTTGCTAATGTAATTTTTTAATACAATCATTAAGTTCATTATTAGCCTTATCCCCATAATTTGGAAGCTTATTTTTCAGTAAAATGATAATTAATTTAAGAAAAAAAATCCATATGTAAATCGGCATCATTACTAAAGGCATGAACTGACATCAGTTAGAAACAAAGCTCAGCTGAAAATATCAACTACTTACGAGACTTTTTGCATAAAGTATGAACCAACATACATGATACCATTTTAAAACAACCTAACACAAAACAACAACAACAACAACAAGCCTTTATCCCACTAAGTGAGGCCGGCCACCGGAATCCTTTTTCTCCATATGTCTTATTGAGCGTCATATGTTCATTTAATAAAAAAATTAAGAACATTTTTTATACAGCATGCCAAGCCTATTAGGTCTACCGCTAGCTTTCTTAACATAAGTCAAATCTAAAACATTTGCTCTTCTAAATGGGTCATCAGATGATCGACATTTAATGTGACCAAACCATCTAAAGATGACTCTAACCTTGTCTACCACTGGAGCCACTCCAACCCTTTCACGGATGTATTCATTTCGCATTTTGTCTCTAAGTGTGAAGTCACTCATCCACCTGAGTATTCTCTTTTCAGTTTAATTTTTACAGGCCAACATTCTTTGCCATAAAGCATTGCACGTCTCACCACCAGCTTCTAAATTTTTCTTAACTCTAAGCAGCATTTTTCTATACATAATAGGCCCTGATGCATTCCTCCACTTCAACCATCCAACTTGAATTCTGCTAATAACATCCCCACTTATATTACCATCACAAGAAATCTATAACGTTCACTCTTAATACAAAATAAAGAAACTAATCAAACTGAACTTAAATTGGAGAACGAAATTGCTAGGAAACGATTAAACTAACAGGAAAACAAGTTTGCAACAAGAAATGAAAAGTTAAATTAGAGGCAATTCATTAAGATATAAGCCCAGTTTCAAGTTGGCCCACATTTTCTATTTACGGCACAATTTTATTTACAAGTTGGTCCTTGAGTTAAATTTTAGGTTTTCATGGAGATCCTTCTTCTTTTTACAATGTTTACATTTCTGTTAAATTCATTTCTATGAATAACTTTCTGTTAAGTAGTGGTATACTCTCAAAAGGATCCACATGAATTAGGATTGGGCTCCACTTTTCTTACGTAGACTAAAGCAGCAATTTTTTTTGCCTAATGTGGAAAAGTAATTTTTTAATGAAATAATTATCTTCATTATTAGGCTTATCCCAATAATTTCACAAGTTATTTTTATCCAACAGTAAATAATTTTTTTAAAATTCTATATGCAAATCAGTATTAGTAAAGAAAAGAAGAAAAACTTTACACTGAGACCGGTTCGGAAAGAAGTTTAGTAAAAATAGCAAACTATATACTACTTTTGAAAGACTTGTTGTATAAAGAAGAAAGTATAACCGATTAGACATAATGTTACATGAGCAATATCTGCCAAATAAAAACAAACAAATTAAACTGAACATGCATTGGCGAAAAGAAATAGCAAAAAAAAAGATTGACAAAATGATAACTACTTTGCAGCATAAATAAAAATGGTAACTTACAAGAAAATGGGAAAACAATCAACTGTTTTTGAGACTTGCGTTATAAAAAAGTATGACCTAGCATGCATGATGTTATGTTGATGCGGGCACTAAAACAATGTCTGGATAGGGGAAAATATTTGTGTACGTAAGACGTACGCTACGCAGCGCTGCGTACGTCGGGAGGTTATTCAGAGGGTACAGGGGAGTTATATCCGCATTATACCCCCTGTAACTTACCTATACCTACCGGAACTATAGAAACACGGAACGTATTTGTAGGTTACAGGTGGGTTACAGGGGGTATAATGCGGATATAACCCCCATGTCCCTCTGAATAACCTCCCGACGTACGCAACGCTGCGTACGTCTTACCTACGCAAAAATTTTCCCCGGATAGGAGAGCTAAAACAACAATCCGTTACAGGCGCTAAAACAACACCCAAATACAGGCATTGAAAGCCGCAGAGGGCCAACACGCTGAAGCAGTCTAGCGAAGACAGCAAGAGGAGCGAAAACAAGGACAAGATTGCGAGCTATCGCGATCCAGGAAGAAGCATCGCGAGGCTACCACACCCAGGAAGCATTTTTTGCATTCTTCTTGCCTTACCCACCCCTTCTTTATGTGTGGGAGTTTTCCTTTTAATTTTTTTCCTATTTTTCAACAGCAGAGAACCTATAAATTGTTGTTTTCGTATATAAGAGTCAGTTCTAGTTGTGCAGTCTTCAGATCTCCTGCGTGGAGTCATTTTTCCTCTTGCTAGGGTTGTATCTGATGATAGGTGGTGCTCTAGTTGTATCTCGCTCTGAGGTGGTGTTGCATCCTTCCAATCTCCTTCTCTATTTCTCCCCAACCCTTCTCTTGCCTCTCCCCTAGCCGCCGACCACCCCATGTCCCTCCACCACTCTAACACACCTCTACTCCCTCCACAACCTTGTTGTCCAGCTTACCTACAATCAATCAAACATCATCCCAACCTACCCAAACAGCCACCCAGCCTTCCCCACCTTTCACTACCACCCTGACAACGCCACCACTGTCTTCAGCACATTTCCTACAACCTAACCGAAGAGTAGTATATTATTGTATTTCCTTTCTGTTTGAGTCATGTTGTAACCCTATTGTTTTTTGTGTTATGCTGCATCATAACTAGTTCTGATATCATTTGATATCAAAGCTAGCCCAACTCTAGTCTCATCCTAGAGTTTCCTAACATCCAACCCTGTCCAATCCACCACCATCAATTTTTTTTTTTTTCTGATTCTCAGTTCTAACCGTGGAGAGATACATGAAACTCGACCCAGGAAAAGATTCAACGAGAATTATCATCTCCAACGAAGACTAGCAGAGCTGGATGATGGAACACAGGAAGATTTTACCTTCGACCGAGATCGGATGAGGAAAAAAGAAGACAAGGACGAGAAGATGAATTCGTACCGCAGGANGTATAAAAATTTTGGAGGCTTTGCTGCCGATGTTGTTGCTGCCATAGACCAGGTAAGCAGTTACCCAAGCATGGACTTTCCAGCTGATGGAACCTTTTATTTTTGTTCTCAATTTTATGAGGATATTTCTTATCAATTTTGTTTTCTGGGAAATATAACGGTTGGGATGGCATTATTGCATATGTTGATTTGGCTGTACTTCTTATTCATGAATCGGTCAAGTGAAATATAAATTTCTGTTGTGATATTGAAAGGCTAAACTTGTATTTCAGAAAAAAAGTATTGTAAAATCTAGATTTATCTGTGAATTATGCCTAAATCTTACTAGCACCGAAGGAGAGAGAGATGTGAAGAGATTTGAAGAAAGGTGAAGTAAAATATATTATCTCAGAGTTAGAAGATACAACATAAAGTTGACTTTCCAAATAAGAAAAGAGAGGGTCAAAAGCATAAGCCAAAAGAGAAAAATAGTGCTCTAAAGTGATCCTTTAAGAAAAAAAGCAGAATCTCCAGAGAGAGGTCTTGAAGTCCAAGCAACAGAGTCTGTTGACGTTAATATATATATATATATATAAGAGAGAGAGAGAGAGATAAAAAATAATTATTAATATTAATTAGATTTAACTAAATTTAATTAATATTAACAGACTCCTCCCGCTCTCATCCTATCAACAACTCGCGGAACTGCTCAGGACCTTTCATTTCNTATATATATATATATATGTAAGAGAGAGAGAGAGAGAGAGATAAAAAATAATTATTAATATTAATTAGATTTAACTAAATTTAATTCATATTAACAGACTCCTCCCGCTCTCATCCTATCAACAGCTCGCGGAACTGCTCAGGACCTTTCATTTCGCAAGATACACTCTCTCATTCTTCCCTTGCCATTCCAAAGCCTCGTTTTCCTTTCTTGTTCGAAACCCTTGTCTCCACAAAAAAAAAAAAATAAAAAAAAAAATCGTAAGTTACTTCTTTATCTTCTTATTCTTTTTTGCTGTTTTTTTCTCTATTTACACAAGAAGAATCTTCTTCGTTCGTTTTATGTCGCAACAAGTCGTAGAGGCACTTCGTTCCTCTTGTTCTTTTCTTCTGTTCACTTAATTCTTCAACGTATAAAACCTACACAACAAAAACGCAAGCCACTTACCTGTACTTCTTTGTCATGCTTCTTCCCTACAAAGCCCCGCGTCCAAATTACTTTGTCGCGCTTCCCCGAAGACGCAATCCTTAGTTGCTACGCCTCTCCAATAACTCACACAAAGAACAACTCCTTTTCCCCTTCATCAACGACTCTCTCTGCTCTCACCCGAGCCTTCTCCTCCCCATCATCACATAATCGAGTTGATTTCCCCGTGTTGCGACTCACCGCACCTCACTATCGCGATTCCTCTCCTTACACTGAAGCACTTGTCAAAGCCGCACAACCAAAAATCTTCTGTCGCTATCTTTCGAGATTGTTGCTTTGCTGCAATCTTCCCAGCCGCATCTCCTCACTATTTCCCGTTCTCCTTGCCGGATTCTTCCAAGACGCTCGAGAGCCCTGCGATCTCCTTCCTACCCTAGCCCCTCGCCGATCTTTCTTCTCTTTGCATCCAAGCCTTCCTTGCCCTAAAACTCTAGCCGCTCCTCCCTCACGTGCAATCTTACGCTTTAACTATTCCATAGAAATTTAAGTCTTGGTTTTATTAAACCAAGTTTGACTCTTTAATCCTTAGTCTAACCCAAAATCTGCAGTCGAAACGAAGTGCAATTCCTTTTTTGTTATGTTATTCTGCTGTTCATTTTATTTTATGTCACTATGCATTTTATTTGTTGTTATAAATTGTATANTAACCCAAAATCTGCAGTCGAAACGAAGTGCAATTCCTTTTTTGTTATGTTATTCTGCTGTTCATTTTATTTATGTTACTATGTATTTTATTTGTTGTTATAAATTGTATAAAAAAAGAGAAGATTTGTGTTGTATTGTAATTTCTTATTATTGTGTTGTGTTCGTCGCCATTTGGCTCGAAAGGTATAATTTTGGGGCGAAAAATGGGAAATTTTTTTAAAGTATCCACTCGAGGAAGCGCGAGTACGCATTCATGGGGAAATTAAGTACCGTTAGGGGAATAATGTGGAACCTTTTGAAAAATTGTTTTAAAAAATGGGGATTTTAAAATACCCGCTCGTGGGGAAGTGAGTACCCGTCNGTATTGTAATTTCTTATTATTGTGTTGTGTTCGTCGCCATTTGGCTCGAAAGGTATAATTTTGGGGCGAAAATGGGAAATTTTTTTAAAGTATCCACTCGAGGAAGCGCGACTACGCATTCATGGGGAAATTAAGTACCGTTAGGGGGATAATGTGGAACCTTTTGAAAAATTGTGTTAAAAAATGGGGATTTTAAAATACCCGCTCGTGGGAAAGTGAGTACCCGTGAATGTGAAATTGAGTACTATTCAGGGAAAATAAAGTGCTATTCGGAAAATGTTAGTTTGCTAGCTAACCTTTTTGTGCAGGTACATTGAAGCTTCGTTGCGTCTTTTAAGATCACGTGTTAAGTTTATATTTTTTGCTCCTCGGCCGTAGTATCTCACGATATTGACCAGCTTGTCTCTTAAGAGAGCTAAGAAGGTTGACATCCTTTGGTGCCCCCAAACGGGGGTTGACGTCGGGTGANGTCTTTTAAGATCACGTGTTAAGTTTATATTTTTTGCTCCTCGGCCGTAGTATCTCACGATATTGACCAGCTCGTCTCTTAAGAGAGCTAAGAAGGTTGACATCCTTCGGTGCCCCCAAACGGGGGTTGACGTCGGGTGGTTGCCGAATTTTTGGGTGAATTTTGGATTTGTACATAAGAAATTTTTGAAGTTTTATTTGGCCTTCAAAATAAAAATAAAAATAAAATGTGAATCATTTGAAATTTAAAAAAAAATTAAAAATTTGAGCTTTTGAAATGTAGGCTCTTAGGATTTTAAAAAAGATATTTAAAGTCTTAGACTTTTGAAATATAGACTCTTTAAACTTAAAATTATTTTAAAATTTGGAGTTTTAAATATTTAGACTCTTAAGGCTATAAATTTTTTAAAATTTTGGGCTTTTAAAAATATAAATTTTCAAAGTTGACGAGTCTAGTTGTTTTAAAATAAATGTTAATCCTAAAATATGAATTTATAAGTCCAAATCACCTAGTCCAATTCTCTTACCTATAAGGACAAGAGTTGACAGGACTTATACATTGAAAATTTTAAACTAACAACACTAAATGTTCCCACTTCAAATACAAAAGCTTTAAATGTTCAACACCACAATTATAACTGCGTTGATTGAAAATTTCAACTGGAGAGATCAATCTGTTAAATCAAGAATTTTAAAATAATCAATTAAAATATCTAAGCTAAGAGTAAATCACTTAAAAGGCTTAAAGCAAATCTCATCCACCATTTGCAACAGATTGTTAATTATAAATAATATTTGATTGAATTTAGCTCTGTTCACGTGGTTTTGCCACCAAATGACACCACAAAATGACAATTACAACCAGAGCCCTTTGATCGAGTGATTATTGCGAAATGACACCATTATATTATGGTCACGGCTGCTGCCCATATGTTCCCTAATAGTTTTTTACTCTTTGATATGCGAATTATAAGGGTACAATTGATTGGCAAAAAGTCTTCTGTTAGCTAAGGTTGACGTAAATTTATCCCCTTAGACAAACATCCGCCTCAGATCTATGAGGATATCATGGATGATNGGCTTAAAGCAAATCTCATCCACCATTTGCAACAGATTGTTAATTATAAATAATATTTGATTGAATTTAGCTTTGTTCACGTGGTTTTGCCACCAAATGACACCACAAAATGACGATTACAACCAGAGCCCTTTGATCGAGTGATTATTGCGAAATGACACCATTATATTATGGTCACGGCTGCTGCCCATATGTTCCCTAATAGTTTTTTACTCTTTGATATGCGAATTATAAGGGTACAATTGATTGACAAAAAGTCGTCTGTTAGCTAAGATTGACGTAAATTTATCCCCTTAGACAAACATCCGCCTCAGATCTATGAGGATATCATGGATGACGCAACCCATGGCTGCTGACAAGAATCTTTCTGTCAGGTTGGGTCAACTACCCCCTCTAACTAAGTAGATCAAGACTCATGATGAGCCGGGATGACGGAACCATGTGATCTTGATCAGGTTTCGTCTTCATTACCATCTGCTTTAAGCTTCAAGTGATGAATTCTATTACTTAAATCTTGTGTCTGCTGCTATTGTATGTTTAATTTTTAATTTTTAATGACTAGCCTTAATCAAATGTGCTCTCTNTTTCATCCACTCTTTGCAACAGATTGTTAATTATAAATAATTTTTTATTGAATTTAGCTCATAAAGAGCGAATATCATATTAAATTTATCAATATATTTACAATCCAAGTAATTGTATGCCAATAAGGAAGGAAGTGACTCGAGTACTCTCTTCACGTTGTTTTGCCGCCAAATGACACCACAAAATGACGATTATAACCAGAGCCCTTTGACTGAGTGGTTATTGCGAAATGACACCATTATATTACGGTTACGGCTGCTGCCCATATGTTCCCTAATAGTTTTTTACTCTTTGATATGCGAATTATAAGGGTACAATTGATTGACAAAAAGTCTTCTGTTAGCTAAGGTTGACGTAAATTTATCCCCTTAGACAAACATCCGCCTCAGATCTATGAGGATATCATGGATGATGCAACCCATGGCTGCTGACAAGAATCTTTCTGTCAGGTTGGGTCAACTACCCCCTCTAACTAAGTAGATCAAGACTCATGATGAGCCGGGATGACGGAACCATGTGATCTTGATCAGGTTTCGTCTTCATTACCATCTGCTTTAAGCTTCAAGTGATGAATTCTATTACTTAAATCTTGTGTCTGCTGCTATTGTATGTTTAATTTTTAATTTTTAATGACTAGCCTTAATCAAATGTGCTCTCCNTCCTAAATGACCGAAGTCACTTAAGAAGACTCTCGATAAAAATCAGGAAATATTATCTTCAAAGAATTTCAAGGGGTAGGACTCTTTAACAAAATCGGACGTAGAGGTGTGAAAGGGGATTAGTTCAAATTTGGAACATTTTATTGTAGAACCCAAAGGAAGAAGAACTAGGGGATGTCATGGATTCAGATGAGAACCCTGGTGACTTCCCGAACTATCCTAATGTTTGGCTTTTGTTTTGAGGAGAAGTATTTAAGTGTTTCATCCTGCCAATTTTATTTATTTAGGGCTTATATTTGTGTGAAACAATCACACGAATAGCCCGAAAGATGTGAGGATTTAGGTCGTGACAAACGACAACCTCAGAATCCTAAGACGAGTTAGGGCTTATATTGTATAACAGGGCTATGCAAAGGCCTAAAGATAAGGTAAGGATTTACGTTGCATAAGCAAGCAACCTCGAAGTCCTATGGCCTTATTTTTTAAGTCTAAGGAAGGAAGATTGGTTTAGCTGAGGAAGACAGGTTTTGCTATTGAAGATGGCCGTGCTGCCCACCATGCTAGCTCCAAGCTCCTACCGCGACGAGTTTGAGTTTTCTAGCGTGTCAAGTTATAATGTCAAATCAGGTGGATATGTTTGAAGTTCTTTAAATTTTATGAGGGCATATTAAAGTTGATTAGAGCGACACCGGTTTGGTGAAGTTCTTTAAATTTTATGAGGGCATATTAAAGTTGATTAGAGTGACACCGGTTAGGATCTAGTTCTTTAAATTTTATGGGGGCATGTTAAAGTTGATTAGAGCGACACAGGTTAGGATCCTACATAAATTTTATGAGAGCATATTAAAGTTGATTAGAGCGACACCGGTTAGGATCCTACGGTTCTCTCTAAATTTTATGAGGGCATATTAAAGTTGATTAGAGCGACACCGGTTAGGATCCTACGGTACCTTAAATTTTATGAGGGCATATTAAAGTTGATTAGAGCGACACCGGTTAGGATCCTACGGTTCCCACGTTCCGGTATGAGGGCATATTAAAGTTGATTAGAGCGACACCGGTTAGGATCCTACGGTTCCCTCGTTCAGGCATGATTAGAGCGACACCGGTTAGGATCCTACGGTTCCCTCATTCCGGCATCACTATTTTCTATTTGATTCACTTAATCCAAATGAACTTACTAAACCCAACTTAATGAGTTCCATAATTTCATTTAAACTGTGGGAAAGCTCAATAGCAACCGTAGGTTACCTCCTCTGAGGGATTCCTGATCATCCGATAGAGACGTCTTAATTTAGTTGAAGTTGTGGTTTTGTGTGATGTTTGTGATTAAATTTTGAGTTGTTTTATATTTTGAATGTTGTGGCGGNAATGTTGTGGCGGTGAATTTTGTCTTGGTTGATTTTAGTTTTGGTTTTGGGTTATGATTATGGTTAACATGCAAGTTTATGTAGGTAAATTCAAGCATAAAACATGTAAGGAAAAGGCAGAAGAAAAACAGTATTATAAACTGTAAAAGCGTACCTACGAGTCTTCTCGTTCCACCACCTGAAACTTAAAATGCATGTTAAGATAGTTTATGAAGAGCAGGCATGGAACATGTAAGGAAAAGGCAGAAGAAAGACGGTACTATAAACTGTAAAAGCGTACCTGGCGAATTCTCGTTCCACCACCTGAAACTTAAAATGCATGTTAAGGCAGTTTATGAAGAGCAGGAAAGTACGTTCCACCACCTGAAACTTAAAATGCATGTTAAGGAAATTTATGAAGAGCAGAAAAGGTAAGTTCTGGTGGTTCCACCCACCTGAAACTTAAAATGCATGTTAATGCAGTTTATGAAGAGCAGGAAAGGTAAAATTTTGGTAATTTTCCTAACTACTTAAAATGCATGTTAAGGCAGTTTATGAAGAGCAGGAAAGGTAAAATTTTAGTAATTTTCATAACCCTATGTCATATCTTGGTGAGTTCTTAAAATTTTAATTAAGGATGATTTCATTCAGCGAAGCATATTAAGTGTAATAGGCCTCTGAGGTATCCAACAAGTTAAGAGGGGGGAAATAGGTCCATGCCTCTTCCTCACCAACTAGTGAAAAGCCTCGAGCCCATTTAAACTTATTATGTTGCTTAATGGTTCATCATGTGATACCCTTATTACTCAGTGAGCACTAGCGTCTTAATTATCCCTAAGAATAGGGTAATTATCATTTATCATTTAATTTGAAAATTATGTGGGTGAAGACCCGTAATGGGGCAAGTTAATGTAATTTGAATACTTAGCTAAATTCTTAATCCTAATTAGACTTAGTGTTGTTTCAAGGATATTTGATATAATTATGTTTATTTCTCTAATCCTCTTTTAGTCAATTTTGATTTAGCCTAAGTCACCACTAAGCCCTTAAAACCTAGGTGAGTGTCTTAATTAGTTTCGAAAAGGGTTAAGCTTTAGGTGGTCATGATCCATGATTTGAATTTTATTTGAAAATCAAGATAGGGGCGCTAAATTGATTAATTGTTGACTTCAAAAGTCGTACCCTTAAGTCTAGGATCATTTTATTTTAATAAACTTCCAAATTTTAATAATATAGAAATTTATTAATCTTATTTTTTTTAATGAGGAAAGTGAAACTGGTTTCTACCAATTAACCCCTTGTGTTTCAAGCATCAAATAAATGGATTAAGATTAGAGGTTACCCCTTTTCCCTCCTTGAATTATGCCTAAATGTTAATTAAGGCAAAATTTCCAAAATTACACATTTGCTCCTAAGGCTCTAATACTTCATAATTTGTCAAATTCAATTCAAATGACTTTGAAATTTTTATTCTACTCCATTCATGGGTCAATTAAGATATCAGAGGAGAAAATGTGATTTTTCAAAATTTAATTTAATTTATATAATTATTTTAATGCAAAAATAGGATTTTTTAAAGAAAATTCCTAACTTGACCAAGGTAAATTATAATCCTTTGAAATTGTTACTGGACGTAGACCCAGACCAGAGAAGCCTTTGGACAAAATTTCATGATTTTTTGAATTCTCTGTGATTTACTAGAATTATTTTAAGTTCTGGGTTATTTAATAAAAATAAAATATTTTAGGTGGTGAAAATTAAGTTTTATGTTTTTGAAAAATCTCCCTAAGGTTAGAGAACTTAGAGGAGCAAATTTTATATTTTTTGTGATTTTTTCTTTATTTATTGGAATTATTTTAGTGAAAACTCATTTTTTAGCCTTTTAAACAAAATTATTTTTAAGCTTTGAAATTCAATATCTTTATTTAGAGAATCAAGAAAAATATTATAATTATTCCTAAGTGATTAGAAAGCAATTTAGAACATTTCCAAGAATTCTTTTATTTTTGTGATTTTTATGGATTTTTAATTATTTAAATATTTAAAATAGGTTAAAAATCAAGTTTTTATTATAAATATTATTTTATTTTTAAAAAAATAGCCCTGATCACAAAAAACTCAAAAAACTAAGTTTCATAATTTTTTGATATGTTTTAATTTTTAAAAATCATTTAAATATCAAGAGTGGTATTTATCTTTAAAAATCAACTTAAGGTGTCAAATGAACTCAAAATATTTTGAAGTTTTTATGATGAGTTTTCTGGATCATAAATCACAGTGGAGGTCAAAAATCAAGTCATTTAAATGTTTATATTTCCAAAATTAATTATCTTAGTGATTTAGTATTTATAAAATTTAAGGATATTTTAAATGACTTGACCCATGAAATTATTTTTAAAGGTTTTACTAGTCATGGTGGACCTTCCAAAATTTTCTTAGGATTTTATAATCAATATGCTAATTTCCATGATTATCTTAAAGAAATAATATGAAATAAATTGAAAAATATGGGTCTCTGTATAGGAAACTTCTCTAACTTTGGAAAAATTAGAGAATACTTCCCCTGATAGAGACTACAACATGTTAAAATTCCAAGCCAAGGTGATGTGCCATTATGCATGGAGAATCAAATGATTCAAAACAGTGTTTAATTAATTAAAAATAAAATATACACCAAATGGACTTGAAATTTATTTCACATTGTTTTCCTTTGTTTNTAATTATCTTAGTGATTTAGTATTTATAAAATTTAAGGATATTTTAAATGACTTGACCCATGAAATTATTTTTAAAGGTTTTACTAGTCATGGTGGACCTTCCAAAATTTTCTTAGGATTTTATAATCAATATGCTAATTTCCATGATTATCTTAAAGAAATAATATGAAATAAATTGAAAAATATGGGTCTCTGTATAGGAAACTTCTCTAACTTTGGAAAAATTAGAGAATACTTCCCCTGATAGAGACTACAACATGTTAAAATTCCAAGCCAAGGTGATGTGCCATTATGCATGGAGAATCAAATGATTCAAAACAGTGTTTAATTAATTAAAAATAAAATATACACCAAATGGACTTGAAATTTATTTCACATTGTTTTCCTTTGTTTATTGAGTAAGAGAGTATTTTTATTTTATTTTTGTGATTTTTCTACACAAAGTTATGAATTTTCTAAGTTAAGGGTATTTAAATAAAAAAGAAAAGGCCCTATTTATCTATTTAAACCACACGTGCCACCTCAACCTACGACGGCTCCGAAGGCATGCGTGGCGCGCTCTAGTTGAACCCGCTGTCCATGTAGCTTGCTGACTCGGCGCACTGTTTATGTCCCGAAATGCTGTCCGGCTTGATCTCCCCCATCCATTTGATACACACTCGATTAGACGGCTCCCCGTCATCGTCCCCGATAGAATGATCCCGTACTCGTCCACACTAAAACCTTAAGATCTCAGGCTAGACTCAACCAAATCACTTCGGGTTTGATCCTGTGGACTCGTCTAAGTGAGACAAATACATCCATACGATTAATGTACCAAAGTATATTGAGAATCAAAATAAGCTCGGGATAAGGAGAAATTTTATACCTTTGCTCTGAGAAGGGAGACTTTGATCAGAGGTGCTCGACACGTTTGTTGGGGTCCAAGGAGGCTAGGGATTGCGTCCCTGTTCTTGGCATAAGGCCTAGGTATGAATTTGACCAAGCCCGATTTCAGGTGTTGGTCTAAAGCTATGGTAGAGGCTCTGTGGAAGGGGGATTTGATGGGGCTTTGGCTTCTTTCACTCTTGTTAATGTGTGGGCACAAGAAATTGAAGTTTGGTGGAGTGTGGAGGTGTATTGGGTTATGTCCTAGTTTCCGGCAGGGTTTCAAGCTCAAAATTGAGCTCCAGATGGGTGAGGAAAAATGGTTGGAATGCACTGAGGGGATCTTAGGGAAGCTCTATGTGAAGTTTGGAGAGTCCTCTCTAAGGAAGTTTCGGCACACCTCGTATGGCCTTGGGAGGTGAGTTTTTATAAAAATGGCCATGGGGTGGCTCTTAGGGCATAAGTTTGGGTGCATTGTGGTGCTTAGGTGGAGGGCAGAGGAGCTCTTCAATTTGATTTGGATGAGCTGACCTCTAGGTTTGATTTGGGTGAGGTTCCATGAGAGTGGCTCTTGATTTTGGGCTTTTCCGGCCACTAGGCCGGTCGGCCGACCAGGGGGAGGTGTCTAGGCGCTCAGGGAACTTAGAGGAATCCATCACAACAATTTAATGCAAATGTGCTTTGATTTGGCAAAGATATCTTAAGCATGTAGATTTGGCAAAGATATCTTAAGCATGTGCATTTTTGGAAATAAGATCCCTTAATTTGGGGGACCTCTGGTCCATTTCTTGATTTAGGTGGTTTCATGGTGTTTGGACTGGTCACTAAGTCTAACTAATGGCTGTGGTGGAGTTAATTTGGTGGCCTTAGGGTGGCTAGATCACATTTAGTGCATGGGTCCAAGTTGGTGCAAATGGCCAAAACTTGGGTTTGGGTTAAGATAGCCATGTAAATTGGNGGGCCCGACGGGGTGGGGGCCGGTGATGGATGAGGGACAGGCGGAGCCAGCTGTAGAGGAAGGTAGGCAGGCGACGATCGCGGGTGAGCGGCGATTGGCTGCTGCGGCAGACTAGGCGAATGATTGTTTTGGTGTTTTAAGAGAAAAAAAAAATATGTTTTTACTATTTTTTATATTTTAAAAAGAGGTGTTATCCGGAAAAAAATAAAAAAAACTGACAACTAAGCATTATTTTTATGTTTGTTTCAAATTTTTTATTATAAAAAATAAATAACAAAAAATAAAATTTGATCCCAAATACAATTATCATATCATATAAAATTACAACTATTTTAACTTTTAAAAAATGAAATACATCTTCATACATAAGTAGAGTGATATACATCTAGAAAGTAACATTTAGTTTTAGATATATAAATACATACGAATTAAATGATATGAATGAATTAAGTATGGTGGAATGCTTGCACGATGGTAGCGGCCATGGGAAGGTGGTAAGCATCTCGAAGAGTAGTCATGCATGCATGAGCACGTATGTGCTTTAGCACAAGGAAATGAGCACAATTATGCATTTAATATGTAGTGAGGTCCACAAGCGAGCACTAATGCAAGCAATGACGCAATGGTGAAAGCAGGGAGAAGTTGGTGCGCAAGTGTGCACGGGCATGCATGATGTGGGTGCAATCTTGTGCTCGTGTGAGTGCGCACATGCTTAAGATAGTGTTGCGGGAAACACACAATGATGATGAAGGCAGGTAGCGGCAACACATTCGTGGGCCAATGGTTGGCTGCATTGGGTGGTATGGTGGTATGACAATAGCGCGTGGCGGCGCACACTTGGTAGACAACAGTCTCGCTTGTCGTTACGATTCTCGTCGGACAAGAACGAGTGTCAGTGAGCATTGCATGTGATGGAGAGATTTAGGTCATGCTGGAATGAGCATCGGCTTGCAGTTGCACAGGTTGTAGTGGGTTGGATCAGACCAAACTATTGGTTGAACTGCTCACATGCATTCGCGTGTTGATTTGTGCACACGACCTAATACAAAGAGCGAACATCAAAATTTTCAAAAAAATTGAATTTTGGCACCTAAATATTGATTTTTTTTCCTTATAAATATGCCCAAAAGTAGGGGCGAAGGCACACTTCCTTTCCTCACGTTGAAGTGTCACTTGGGTTATTGTTGTCCCTCCTGTATAGTTTGTGGTTGTGCCTTTCTTTAGGGGTTATTGTTGCCCAACACCTGACTTATTTTGTGTCTTCCCCTCAGAGTTGTTGTTGCCCAACACTTAGTTTGTCGTTGTGTCTTTTCTTATGAATGCTTGTTGCCCAATATCTAGCTTTTTATTGTGTCTTGTGAGGGAGATTTTCTATGCTTTGAGATACCAACATCCGAGGAAACCTAACCCCTGGAAAACTTGACGAAATACCATAATAATTTGGAGACTATATCAATGCTTACAGAAGATGTTATGATATTGTTTTGAAAAAATTCCACTTTCTAAAAGACATGGTGGCGAGATTACAGACTCTGACTAACTGAGCTTATTTGCCTCCCTAAAAATACATCGATATTTACAAGGAAAATTTGTGCGTAGTCCTAAGGTTTCCACTGATGTCTGAGTTGATGGATATTTTAAAGGCTATTGAAGTTAGTGTTTCACATTTATCTTGTCGTTCATTAATGGTCATTATCAGCCTGGTCACCTTCTTTAGAAAATAGTGGGCTAAGTTGATGTTGGGATCTTAGTTAGGATTGGAAGGTTTGTTATTGAAAAACATGGTCACATATTCTTCAGGAGTAAGCAATTTGTTCTCCATATAAAGGATCTGATGAGATATTGGCTTGTGAAATTTTTCTTTGTGAAGAATCATAATGGATTTCATAAAAGTTGGAGAGAACTACAGGAGCCCCCTATTCTTTTCCATATCATAGTGGATGACATACTGTAGATGATTGGATTTTAGGACCATATAGCTTTTTAGTTTGAGATATAGTAAAAATAATATTTATCATTTGCATGGGACAATATCATTTGNGGGTTTGATCCTATGGACTCGTCTAAGTGAGACAAAAACATCCATACGGTTAATGTACCATGAAATCAAGCCTAAGTAAATGGGGAATCAAAATGAGCTCGGGAGGAGGAGAAATTTTATACCTTTGCTCTAAGAAGGGAGGCTTCAATCAGAGGTGCTCGACACATTTGTTGGGGTCCAAGGAGGCTAGGGATTGAGTCCCTAGTCTGGTGTAAGGCCTAGGTATGAATTCGACCAAGCTCGATTTCAGGTGTTGGTCTAAAGCTCTGGTGGAGGCTATTTCCGAGGGTAATTTGATAGGGATTTATATTCTCTTGCTGTTGTGAAGGTGTGGGCACAAGCAATTAAAGTTTGGTGGATTTTGGAGGTGTGTTGGGTTCTGTCCTGGTTTCTGGCAAGGTTTCAAGCTCAAAATTGAGCTCCAGCAATGGGAATGAGTGAGAGAAAATAGTTGGAATGCACTGAGGGGATCTTAGGGAAGCTCAGTGTGAATTTTGGAGAGCCCTCTCTGATTAGGGGATCTTAAGGAAGCTCTGTGTGAAGTTTGGAGAGGCCTCTCTAGGAAAATTTTAGCACACCTCTCATGGTCCGTGGAGGTCTCAAAGAAGCTCTGTGAGTGATTTGGGAAGCTCTCTCTGAGAAAATTTTTAGCACACCTCCCATGGCCGTGGAGGTGAGTTCCTGTGTGAAGTTTGGAGAAGCCTCTCTGAGAAAATTTCAGCACACCTCCCATGGTCGTGGGAGGTGATTTTAAGAGAAGTTTGGAGAGGCCTCTCTAAGAAAATTTCAGCACACCTCCCATGGCCGTTGAGGTGAGTTTTTATAAAACTGCCATGGGGTGGCTCTCAGGGCATAAGTTTGGGTGCATTGTGGTGCTTAGGTGGAGGGTAGATGAGCTCTTGAATTTGAATGAGCTGGCCTCTAGGTTTGATTTGGGTGAGGTTCCATGGGAGTGGCTCTCAATTTTGGGCTTTTCTGACCACTATGCTGGCTGGCTGGCCAGAGGGAGGTGGCTAGGAGCTCAGGGAAGCCAGAGGAATCCATCACAACAATTCAATGCAAATGTTTTGGATTTGGCAAAGATATCTTAAGCATGTGCATTTTTGGAAATAATTTGGGGAACCTTTGGTCCATGGCTTGATTTAGGTGGTTTCATGGTGTTTGGACTGGTCACAAAGCTTGGATTTGGCAAAGATATCTTAAGCATGTGCATTTTTGACAACAATTTAATGCAAATGTGCTTGGATTTGGCAAAGATATCTTAAGCATGTGCATATTTGAAAACAGGTTAATTTGGGGGACCTTTGGTCCATGGCTTGATTTAGGTGATTTCATGGTGTTTGGACTGGTAACTAAGTCCAACTAATGGAATGTGCTTTGATTTGGCAAAGATATCTTAAGCATGTGCATTTTTATAAATAATATCCCTTACTTTTGATTTAATGCAAATGTGCTTGATTTGGCAAAGATATCTTAAGCATGTGCATTTTTGGAAATAAGATCCCTTAATTTGGGGTGGATTTGGCAAAGATATCTTAAGCATGTGCATTTTTGGAAATAAGATCCATTAATTTACCTTTGGTCCATGGCTTGATTTAGGTGGTTTCATGGTGTTTGGACTGGTCACTAGGTCCAAATAATGGCTGTGGGTGGCTTTAGGGTGGTTAGGTCACATTTAGTGCATGGGTCCAAGTGGGTGCAAATGACCAAAAATTGGTTTTGGGCTAGATCATCCATGTTAATTGGCCCAAATAACTATTGATTGGTGTATATGATCATAAGGAACAACTTTGGTGAAGGATGGAAGTGGTTTTGAGCTCAATTTAAGGGACTGGTGTAGATGATCACAAGGAACAACTTTGGTGAAGGATGGAAATGGTTTTGAGTTCAATTGGGGGTGTAGATGATCATAAGGAACAACTTTGGTGAAGAATGGAAGTGGTTTTGAGCTCAATTGAATGGTAGATGATCACAAGGAACAACTTTGATGAAGGATGGAAGTGGTTTTGAGTTCAATTGAAAGGTTTGGGTTTGGGCTAGGTTAGCCATGTCAATTGGCTCAATTGATTGTTGAATTTGGTGTAGATTGGGTTTGGGCTAGGTTAGCCATGTCAGTTGGCTTAATTGATTGTTGCATTTGGTGTAGATGATCACAAGGAACAACTTTGGTGAAGAATGGAAATGGTTTTGAGCCCAATTGAAAGGTCAATTTGAAAACAAAACTTGGGTTTGGGCTAGGTTATTCATGTCAATTGGCTCAATTGATTATTTCATTTGGTTTAGATGATCATAGGGAACAACTTTGGTGAAGGATGGAAGTGGTTTTGAGTTCAATTGAAGGGTCAATTTGAGGGACCTTTGAACTTTAATCAATTTGGTCATGTTGGGCTAGGTTTGGGTCTAGTTTGGGTTAGCTTTGGGATAAGTCCAAATTAATTGTTGTAAATGGTCACCAGATACCTCATGAAGAGTTTTCAACATGAATTGGATGTCAATCGGGAGGCTAAAGAAATCAATTGGGTGAAATTTGTGGACTAGCCAATTTGGGGCTAAATTTGAGAATTTTGGATTTAGGCAAAAATAAAATGGATTTGAGACTTCACCAAGGCCAATTGATGGTTGATTTTGATTTATAGGAATGTTATAAAGATTTTGCAACATTAATTGAGGCCAGTTGACTAGGTTATGGGTTCAATTTGGTGAGATTAGGCCATATGGTCAAAATTGGGGTTTTGACCCAAATCATAATTGTGCTCAAATCATGGACCAATTGAGCTTGGATTTGGTTTATTTTGGTCATATCAAAAATAAATTTAAGTTTATGATTTAAATTAAAGTCAATTGAGATCAAATTGATGGACATTTGAATTGGATTTAGGGAAATTTGGGTCGTTGAGTCTTGTGGTATTTGAGAGAAATGAAATTGGGAATATTTGAGATTTAGTGGGATGTTCTGCAAATTTTTGGAATTTTGGATCCAAGAGGGGTATTTTGGTAATTTGGGGGTGTTTTAGTGTAAAAGGCCAAGATGAGTATTTTTGTAGAGCAATCATCACCAATAAGCCATGGACCAATGAGAACCCCATTTTGGGTCCTCTACATAGTGGTTTTAGCCAAACCATAACCCTTGGGCTAGTAGGTTTAGAGGACCATCTACATGAGTATCCCAAAAGATCAAGGGATCTAAGCTAGAAATTTGAGTTCAGGGTTGTGAGTGATTGTGGGTGTAGATGAGTGTAGTGAGTGTAGTGAATGCCTTAGCTCCAGACCAACACCCAGGGTTAACCTTAGGGTCCAACAGTCTTAAGGGTGACTCATCTTGAGTTTCCCCCATAGTGATCCCATCTACTAAATGCTAGAGGTTGAGACCGACATGTGGAACTTCAGGTTGAGTAGAGAAGAGTTTGGAATTTCTAGTGGTGAGGGTTTCACATCTAGTTTTCTAAGAATAGTCAATAGGAAAATCCTATGGCTAAACCTTAGGCTACTAAAAGAGAAAAACTAAACCTCAACCAAAAGTGAGGTCAACAGATTTTCAGAAAGAATTCAAGTAATTGAATTAACTTTGTAGCCACAAAATTATCTAGTCATCAAGTTTAAGAGTTCTAATTCAAGTAATAAAATTAACTCTATAGCCACAAGATTATCTAGTCATCAAGTTTAAGAGTTCTACTTTTCTAACATTTCAAGAATGACTATATGTTGCAATATTAAGTCATCAAGTTTAAGAGTTCTAGTCTTCTATTTATTTCAAGAATGACTATATGTTGCAATATTAAACAAGTTTAAGAGTTCTAGTCTTCTATTCATTTCAAGAATGACTATACGTTGCAATATTAAGTCACAAGTTTAAGAGTTCTAGTTTTCTATTCATTTCAAGAATGACTATATGTTGCAATATTAAGTTACGTAGAATATTCAAAAGATAGGAACTTCATGAGAACTCTACTAGTATAAGATCTATTCCATAAATATAAATTCAGGAATGTATTTAGGTTTTCNAATGCAATATCATTAAAAACAGTATAAAAGAGGTATGAAAATCTCAACATATTTTCCTTTAGTCAAAATCCCAAAACTTAACTATTACATGTCCTCAAGTAATTTTAATACTTTATAAAAGTTATGATCTACTGCAGTAATATTTTAATTCAGAAACACTTTAAGTTTGATTTAGATAATTTTATAGTGAGATTTTCAGAAAAAAATTAAGTAATTGAATTAACTCTGTTTCCATCAGATTATCTAGTCATCAAGTTTTAAGAGTTCTTCTTTCTATTTATTTCAAGAATGAACTATAGATTGCAATATTAAGTCACTTAGAATATCCAAAAGATAAGAATTTCATGAGAACTCCGGATTGCAATATTAAGTCACTTAGAATATCCAAAAGATAAGAACTTCATGAGAACTCTATTAGTAAAAAGATATATTCCATAAATATTAGTTCAGGAATGTATTTAAGTTTTCTTTTTAGGTAGGTCCAGTGAAGCCAATTTTTAATTAAGCATATCCTCAAGCTTCTCCTCACTTTCATTTTTCTTTCTTTTCTTTTNTGGTGGAGTTAATTTGGTGGCTTTAAGGTGGTTAGGTCACATTTAGTGCATGGGTCCAAGTAGGTGCAAATGTACAAAACTTGAGTTTTTGCTAGGCTAGCCAAATCAATTGGCCTAATTGATTATTTCATTTCATGTATATGATCATAAGGAATAACTTTTGTGAAGGATGGAAGTGGTTTTGAGTCCAATTGGAGGGTTAATTTAAAGGAATTTTGAACTTTAATCAATTTGGTCATATTGGGCTAGGCTTGGGTCTAGCTTGGGTTAGCCTTGGACTAAGTCCAAATTGATTATTGTAAGTGGTCAATATGAGGGTCTAGCATGGGTTAGCCTTGGGCTAAGTCCAAATTGATTGTTTTAAATGGTCAATATGGGCCTCATGAAGAGTTTTCAACATGAATTGGATGCCAATTTGGAGGTTAAGGCAATCAATTGGGCAAAATTTGGGGTCTAGCTTGGGTTAGCCTTGGGCTAAGTCCAAATTGATTATTGTAAATGGTCAATAGGGAATTTTGGGTTAGCCTTGGGCTAGGTCCAAATTGATTGTTATAAATGATCAATAGGGACCTCATGAATAGCCTTGGGATAAGTCCAAATTGATTATTGTAAATGGTCAATAGGGACCTCGTGAAGAGTTTCTGCGGTTAGCCTTGGGCTAGGTTCAAATTGATTGTTGTAAATGGTTAATAGGGACCTCATGAAGAATTTCCAAGATTAAATTGTATGCCAATTTGGAGGTTAAGGCAATCAATTGGGTGAAATTTGGGGACTTAGCCAATTTGGGGCTAAATTTGGGAATTTTGGATTTAGGCCAAAATCAAATGGATATGAGGCTCCACCAAGGTCAATTGATGGTTGATTGTTATGTATAGGAATTTTATAAAGATTTTGCAACATTAATTGAGGCCAATTGACTAGGCTATGGGTTCAATTTGGTGAGATTAAGTCATATGGTCAAAATTGGGGCTTTGGCCTAAATCAAAATTGGGCTCAAATTATGGACCAATTGAGCTTGAATTTGGTTTAGTTTGGTCATATAAAAAGTTAATTTGAGTTTAGGATGGGAATTGAGTCAATTGAGATCAAATTGATGGACATTTGAGTTGGATTTGGGGAAATTTGGATCTTTAAAGAAGATCAAATTGATGGACATTTGAGTTGGATTTGGGGAGATTTGGGTCTTAAAGAGCAATTTGGGGATTTTGGTTAAAGATGGTCAAATTGACCAAATTGGGTCATGTGGTATTTGAAAGAAATGAAATTGGGAATATTTGGGATTTATTGGGAATTTTTGGAATTTTGGATTATGGAGGGGTATTTTGGTAATTTGGCCAATTTGGTAATTTTTGGTAGTTTGGGTACTTCCGAGGTGTTTGAAATGATTTTTGAATAAGTTTGGGTATTTTGGTTAGATTTGGAGATTTTGGCCAAATTTGGGGTCCCAAGGGTATCTAGGGAATTTAGGGACAAAGGGGTAGGTTGGGTATCTGGGATTTTGAGCCCAAGAGGGGCATTTTGGTAATTAGGGGGTGTTTTAGGGGTAAAAAGCCAAGATGGGTATTTTTGGTGGTACCAAGCATCACCAATAAGCCATGGACCAATGAGAACCCCATTTTGGGTCCTCTACATATTGGTCCTAGCCAAACCATAGCCCAAGGGCTAGTAGGTTTATGGGACAATCTACATGAGTATCCCAAAAGATTAAGGGATCTAGGCTAGAAGTTTGAGTTCAGGGTTGTGAGTGATTGTTGGTACAGATAAGTGTAGTGAGTGCCTTAGCTCCAGACCAACACCCAAGGTCAACCCTAAGGTCCAACAATCATAAGGGTGACTCATCTTGAGTTTCCCCCACAGTGACCCCACCTACTAAGTATTTAGAGGTTGAGACCAATATGTGGAACTTCAAGTTGCGAAGAGAAGGGTAGAATTTCTAATGGTGAGGGTTTCAAGTCTAGTCTTCTAGGAATAGTCAACAGGAAAAGTCCTATGGCTAGACCATAGGCTACTAAATGGGACAAACTAAACCTCAACCAAAAAATGAGGTCAACATATGCCAACTTCCTAAAAAGGAACGTAGCTGTTTCAAGATTTTAGGGGGAGGCATTTCCAAGATAGCTTTAATCTTATCCAGAACGTAGTTGTTTCAAGGTTTTAGGGGGAGGCATTTCCAAGATAGCTTTAATCTTATCCGGGTCGATCTTGATTCCCTGATGACAGACAACGAATCCTAGAAATTTCCTAGAGGTAACGCCAAAGGTGCACTTTAAGCGATTCATTTTAAGGTCATATCGTCGTAACCGTTCAAACACAATCCTCAAATCGTACAAATGGTCCATTTTTCATTTACTTTTGATGACCAGGCCATCCACGTAGTATTCTACTTGATTGTGAATGAGGTCTTCAAAAATCTTTGTCATTGCACGCTGATATGTTGCTCCGGCGTTCTTTAGGCCGAACGACATCACTGTGTCGCAGAAAGTTCCAATCGGTGTTCTGAAAGCTGTAAGTGTTGCATCCTCATGAGCCATCTTGATTTGGTTATATCCCGATGATCCATCCATGAAGGAGAAAATTTCATAGAAGCGATATCCACCATCATCTCTGGTATAGGTAGTGGAAACTCGTCTTTTGGACATGCCTTCTTCAAATCTCTGAAGTCGACAAAAACACGGATCTATCCATTTTTTTCTTAACAGGTACAATATCAGCAAACCATATGTGATACTGCTCCTCTTTGACAAAGTTGGCATCTATCAACTTCTTCACTTCGGTGATGACTTGTTATTCTATTTCAAGGTGCATTCTCATGGGAGCTTGTTTTACTAGGGTTATACTCTTGTCCACCACAAGTTTATGGACTGCAGCCTCTGCTGACAGCCCTGACATTTCATCGTAGCTCCATGCAAAGCAATCTCTCAATTCTGTTAATAGTTTGACCAATTCTCCAGATTCTTTGTCATCAAGTAGAGAACTTATAAATGTAGGTCGGGGTCATTCTTCAGGCTTCTTTCAATTCATCGATAGTAGATTTAATTTCCTCCTCAAATTCTGGCGGAGCATCTTCTATAGGTTAATTAGTAGAGTCATCCTCTACATCGAGGCAATCCTCTTCTGACTCACTAGTAACAATCATGAAAGATTCATAATCACCGACTGGTCCAACTGTACCAAATCTGAGACCTTCTTTTGAATTGGGAGTTTGACTTTTAGCATTCCATAGTTTTTTAAAAAGTTGAAATTTATCTTTTGGCATTTGTTTTGGTAAGTGTTCCTGTTGAATTAACTTTTGAACACAAGGCCAGAAGTAACTAAAAGGCAATTCCATTAATTCATTAGAATCAACATCCAAATTTACATGTTTTTAAAGCTCATTAGAGGTAGAAGCATGGTAAAATTTGATCGGCTTTGAACAAACACTACAGATTTCCTTGACCTCTAAACTCTTGACCTTTTACGAGAGAATTAGAGTAAGGGTAATAGTATTCACATAGTGGTTTATCCGACCATACATTGTTTCATATTCATTCTTCTCTGTATCTTCTAGAGATATGTCGTACTGAGGTTTCTTCTGCTTTGTCAACCTTATCTCATCTTCAGAAATATCTTCATCACTAATGTTGATGGTTGGCCTATTTCGTTCAACAATTAAATTGATCTTTCCTCGTCCACGTCCCCGGCCTCGACCTCGGGCGCGTGAACTAGAAGAATCTCCACCAACTCGTTGTAAGGGAGTGGTAGAAGGTTTTTGAAGCAAATTTGTTTGGCTTCCTCTTTGTAATTCTTCTGAATTTTCATTTTTATTTGTCAAAATCTCGCGCGAGAAGACAGCTTTCTTTGGAGGTGCGTAGTAGGCAGGATGTTCATGGATACCAACTTAATACACTTAAAATGGTTGTAGGTCTCCCTTGATGCAATTTTCTTGACCATCTTTGCGGTACTTGATGCACTGATGTAGAGATAATGGAACCATATTGTGCTCATAAATCCATGGTCGACCCAATAGAGCTTTAAAAGAGGTCTCGATGTCGATGATAGAAAATTTAGAGGTTGTCACAAGTTCTCCAACCTTCATAAGTAATGTAATTGATCCAAGGGCTCTTTCTCCCTTTTGGTTGAATCTTCTTAACATCATCTTATTGGTCATAAGCTCTTGAGCTTCAATATCCAAATAGTCCAATGTCCGTATGCTCATCAAGTTAAGAGATGCTCCAGGATCCACTAGAACTCTAGAAAACACAAAATCTGCCAATGCTGACGAAGATGTAGAGCGGACGATTGTGGTCGGCGGTACCGAGCAGCAAGTCTTTGTCTGTAAAGGTTACCCCTGACTGTTCTCTCAATGAGCAAACTTCATATCATCTGTAAAGGTTACCCCTGACTGTTCTCTCAATGAACAAACTTCATCTGAGGATGTGCTAGCCAACTGAGCTAAGCAAATTTCTGGATCAAGCAAAGTTGTAACCGGAGATCCTCTCATCTCCTTTGACAGGATCAGAGCGTCGTAGATGCTTAGTCGGGTAGGAAACTTCTTAAGATGAGCTAGCACGTTGTAGTCTACTTTGTAGGATCCTCCAATTTTATCTTGATCATGTGGTTCTTCCACTGGTGGAGGTGGGGGTATCTCTTCTCGAGTCATTATCTATTTTTCTTTATTTGTTGGAGCTATTTTTAGTGGTAAAACTTTTACGCTTCTTAAGTTAACTTTTATGATTTCTTCTCCTTGAGATATCATTGTTGAATCTTCCAGTGTCTTTTCCTCTTCATCGGAAAGATCTAAGTTGATGGCAAGCGGTGCACCATGATGCTCGAGAACTAGCTCCTCATTATCGGCATTGTCGTAAGCGATATCATTGATGTCTTCTTTGGACTTGACAACGAGTTCATCAGACTCAAGTACGATTTGAGGATCATTTTAGGAATCGAGATCACAGCTAGATCGGTCATAATCAGTTACATTATCACCAGAAATAGTCAAAACGTAGCCGACATCACAATAATTATATTCATAAGACCCCGGAGGGACAAAAAGATAATCATACAAAGTCAAGGGTTTGAGGATTTTCTTCCCCAAATATAAGACAACCAATCTAGTAGAGGCAGCCCCTATCTTATCCCCCGTGCTATCAATCTTGGCAGTGACACTTTTCTTCTTCTTGTTCTTTGTCCTTGACAATGACTGATCTCCTGATTAAACCTTCATCCCGACCTTGGCATGTTGTGGACTCTGAATAGAGGCTTGTTTTGATGCAGACTGGATCTTGTTCAGTATTTTCTTGGATGATTTTCTCCATACCTCATTCCGTTCTTCTTCGGTATTCGTTGAAACTTGTTTTAATGAATCCTATATGTGATTAAAGACCCTCTTGAGTTCATCCCAAGTTGTACTCCATCCATCTACTCTAGCATACTGATAAATTGGTGAGATTGGCTCGACCGAAATCATGTTTATGGAACCTTATTCAGGTTCTCTCAAATACTCCTTCGTGATTGTTATATTCTCTTCCTTGAGGTTCTTCTCGAGCCAGTCCTTAAAAATGGAACAGTTGTCTATAGTGTGCCCAAGCAACCGGTGGTATGGGCAATAATTTGGTTCATTCTTCTGATCCACCTCTTCGGGGTTTTTGGATCAGGTAGTTTGAATTCTGGTTTCTTGATCAGGCTTTGGAATACTCTAGGTATGGCTTCATCCTTGAAAGAATACACAACTTTCTGTCGTTCTAACAGAGATATTCTTTTACCCACTGTTTGAGGTGATCCCTCCGGAGGCGGCCGTTGGTTGGATTGACTGCACTATTTCTGAGAGTACTATGACGAAGACTTGCGATGTTCTTCTGCTTATATCTTTATCGGCTGCTTTCTTTTGTCAACAGTCGCGACTACTCCTGATTTCTTTTCGAACACTCTGGTCACCTTAGCCTTTTCATGTGGTTCCATGAGCTTCATTTCTTCTTGAAGACTACTGGCTTTACTAAGTAGCTTCTCGAAGGATTTGATGGCGAGTCCCTTAAGCATGAAACCTACTAGCCTATGAATGCCCTTGAGTAGAATCTCAATCGCTTGATGTTCCTGTAGCTGAGGCTCACATTTCATGCTAAGTTTTCTCCACCTCAAAATATAGTCTGCTAAAGTTTTGCTGGGCTTTTGCTTCTCCATCATGAGCTCTCCAATAGACACATGATGTTGTGCCCCGACAAATCTTTTCACAAATAACTGTTCCAACTCAGAAAATGTTTTAAATGACCCGTTGGGCAAGTCAACATTCCAGTCGAAAGCAATTTCTGACAAGCTGCTGAATAATTGTTGGTAGAGTAGAGCTTCATTATTCCTCTTATTGCCACAACTGGCTCGAAAATGTGCTATGTGCTGTCTGAGATTTCCAATCCCATCGAATATCTTGAAGTTTGGGGCCACAAAACCCTTGGGGAAAGGTACGACATCAAACTCCTCTAGGTAAGGTCTACCCTTTAAAATTGATGCACCAACCTTAGATTGAGCTAAGGCGTCCCACACTTGTTCAACCATTTGCTTGAATTCCTTTTCTGGCATGGAACCTGATGGAGAATCTTTCTTTGGTTGTTCATCTTTGTCTCCTGAAGTAGCCTCTCTTCTTTCATTCATGATGTGTATGATTTTTGGTTGATTAATCTCAGGAGAAGCCAATCTTGGTTCTTGTGATTGCCCCTGAATGGTGGCCATGGCGGTCATAGCTGCAGTCATCTCTTCTATTGTTTTCTCCAGTAGACTGACTTGCTCATCCCTTAGGAGGATAACCCTACGCAGCTCATCTACGGCATTCTCTTTGGTGTGAGATTGAGCCTCGCGCACATATGTGGTTGCTCTGGTTTTGATCACATGGACATCCATGAAATCCTCCTCCACGTAATCATTGTAATCAAAATCTTCATTGTCACTATTGATGGAAACTCCGTGCTCTCGAGCTAACTCGGAAATCTCAATCTTGGTTTCTCAACTTTTTCTTCAATTATCGATTCCTTGATTTCTTTAAGATCTGGAGGACCTTGATGGAAATCCTCTCTTATTCCTCATCTTGCTGGCTATTATCGCGATGATGTCAGATATTTCAGGCACTGGTTTTACTTCCTGTCCTGCAGGCTCACTGAACTGTATCGGTGTAGCAACCTTGGGTACCCATACCCTTTTCTTTTTCAACGATGATGTCTCAGGATGGGGCATCTTAGTAGAAACATTGGTATGTCGATGGAAGGTATGCTCCCCGTGGTGTAGACCAGCTATAGTGTCAGGTAATCGCTTTGTCTTTATCTCTGGGATTGCAGGAATGACGGGTAAGATCTTCAGACCCAGTCTCGACTTAATCGGTCGACGGCCTGTGGTCCTGGTGGTAGTATGATCAGTAGTAATCACTGCGGTATCAACTCTATTCCCTAAGAGAAGCCAAACGGGAATGCGAGTAGGCGGTGCTCCAGCTGTCTTACGGGATTGTGTGTCGGATTTGATGCCTTCGAAAATTTCCTTCTTCACGAAAGGGGAAATTGCATCTCCCACTCATTTAAGTAACTCGCTAACTGGACATCCTTCTTTGGTAACAAGCCTTCTGAAAACTGCACTAACTCGAGTGATAGGAGTGAACTTCTCTTTCTCCGTACTATGTCCATGAAGTGGCTGTAATGCGACAACAATCTTCTGGATACTCTCATATCCATCAATATCTTTCAGAGGATGGAATCTACTCCCTTGTAGGAGTGGATAAATTTCCGGTAGCATTTCTTCATCTCGATGAGGTTTCTCCTCAACGTGTGTCTCTTCGGGAGCCTGGGATTTGATGGTCCTCCAAACTCTTTTATTGTAGTTCCTACTTTGAGTTCGGGTCAGTGGTACAGTCCTTGAGCTTGACCCGATTTCAAACACGGGTGGTGGAAAATTTAATCTCTCAGTCGGATCTTCAACAATCATCACTTCCTTCCCCTTAGCAACAGCGGGGATAACATGTTTGGTGGGTGTCGTGACGGCAGCAACATTAGCCTTCTTGGAAGTCTTGAAGGCAGTTCAAACCAAACTCTACAGATGGCTCCGGTATTTCTGGAGCAGCAATCTTCATTACCAAAAACGGGCTTTCCTGAGGATGACCTCGAGATCTTCAATCTGGCTCCAAATTTGATGGTAGGCGCGATGTTGGGGGCTTCGTGACTTAACGACAGGTTGCACGAAAAAAGTCAGCGTCGGGTAGGCCATCGTAGTAGGCTTTAAAAACAAAAAATTTTAGGGTTAGCTATATGGCTAGAAACCTCGTAATCTTTAGTGCAAGCACTAAAAATAGAGGTTGATCTATAGGCCGGGCGGATTTTAATTTATGGTTATTATAAAGAAATTAAGGGGTGTAAAATTTAACTAATGCTAGAAAGTTTCAAAGTGCGCGCAACTCAACAAGATTTGGTTTAATTTGCGAAATGGCATATCAAATTTGGAAGGGAGATGTGAAATATTTTAGGACCAAGTGCGGGACCCAATTAGTGGCAGAAAATGCCGAGGAGGAACTAGTCCACCGACACACCTATTGAGGATCCGACCCCATATAAAAATTTAAAGAGTCCTTAATGATCTTCTGAACCCCTCTGTTCAAAGATGGTTGAACAGCTAGTCTGGAAGTCCAAGGAGTTGACCATACCTTCCCAAGACAAAAATGGGTAAACTATGTCAACAGAAGTAGGGTAATTTGGTCTAAGAGGGGCATGTACACATTACTGATGTGTGGAGATAATATTTCCTGATTTGTATGGAGAGAAAAGCTTGTTCCCTCCGGAGTCGCCAGAAGATGTCGGTGCTATTTTGGGGGTTTGTGGGGAGTTGCTCGTAAGAAGTTGTCGATCACCGGCATCGAAATCCCGTCGCCCGCTCTGGAAGGACGTTGAAAATGAAATCAAACTGACCCCATATTTTTCATAGTTTAAAATGAAAGAGCATTGTACCTCAAATAATCGAAATCCCGTCGCCCGCTTCGGAAGGACGTTGAAGTATGAAATCAAACTGACCCCATTTAATCAAAATCCCGTCGCCCGCTTCGGAATGACGTTGAAGTATGAAATCAAACTGACCCCATAATTTTTGCGGAAGGACGTTGAAGTATGAAATCAATTTGATCCCATATTTTTCATAGTTTAAAATGAAAGGAATTTACATATATATTTAGTTTTAGAAAAATATGAAATCAAATTGACCCCATATTTTTTATAGTTTAAATGAAAGAGCGTTGTACCTCAAATCCTGTATCTATCCCAAAGGATAAACACAAGACTTGAGGATGAGGCTCGATAAAAATATTTAGTTTTAGAAAAATATAAAATCAAACTGACCCCATATTTTTTATAATTTAAATGAAATAGCATTGTACTAAGTATGAAATCAAACTGACCCCATATTTTTCATAGTTTAAAATGAAAGAGCACTGTACCTGGGTATGAAATGAAACTGACCCCATATTTTTCATAGTTTAAATGAAAGAGCACTATACCTCAAACTGTATCTATCCCGAAGGATAAACACAAGACTTGAGGATGAGGCTCGATCAAATAAACTAAGGGATATCTATCCCGAAGGATAAACACAAGACTTGAGGATGAGGCTCAATCAAATAAACTAAGGAAATTATGACGTCTGTTTGCTCTACGAAACCTTTGTATTTTCCGACAAGTTCCCTTATTTAATATAAAGGATTAAATAGGATTTATATTAAGCAGGGTTCGGACATGCTTCCTATAAGGGCAAGCCCTTATAGTTAATTACATCTTAAATGACCAAAGTAACCTAAGAAGACTCTCGATAAAAATCACGAAATATTTTCTTTAAGGAATTTCAAAGGGTAGGACTTTTCAATGAAATCAGACGTAGAGGTGTGAAAGGGGATTGGTTGAAATTTGGAACATTTTATTGTAGAATCCAAAGGAGGAAGAACTAGGGGATGTCATGGATCCTAAAGGAGAACCTCGGTGACTTCCCAAGCTATCCTAATGTTTGGTTTAAATTTAAGGGTAAAAAATTTAAGTGTTTTATCCTGCCAATTTTATTAGTTAGAGCTTATATTCATGTGAAACAATCACACAAATAGCCTATAAGATATGAGGATTTAGGTCGTGAAAAACAACCACCTCGGAATCCTAAGACGAGTTAGGGCTTATATTGTATAGAAAGGCCATGCAAAGGCCTAAAGATGATGTGAGGATTTACGTTGCGTAAGCAAGCAACCTCAAAGTCTTATGGCTTTGTTGTTGAAGTCTAAGGAAGGAAGATTGGTTTTAGCGGAGGAAGACATGTTTTGCTGTTGAAGATAGCTGTGCTGCCCACCATGCTAGCTCCAAGTTCCTCACCGTGATGAGTTTGAGTTTTCTAGTGTGTCAAGTTATAACGTCAAATCAGGTGGCCCTATGGTTTAAGTTCTTTAAATTTTGTGAGGGCATATTAAAGTTGATTAGAGCGACACAGGTTAGGATCCTACAGTTCCCTCGTTCTGGCACCACTATTTTCCATTAGATTTACTTAGTCCAAATGAACTTTCTAACCCAACTTAATGAGTTCCATAATTTCATTTTAAACTATGGGAAGCCTTGTTAACAATTGTAGGTTACCTCCTCCAAGGGATTCTCGATCATCTAATAGAGACATCTTAATTTAGTTGCAATTGTAGTTTTGTGTGATGTTTGTGATTAAATTTTGTGTTGTTTTATATTTTGAATGATGTGGCAGTGGATTTCATCTTGGTTGATTTTAGTTTTGGTTTTGGTTTTGGTTTTGGTTAACATGCCCGTTTATGTTGTTTTCATACATGTTTGTAAATGCAAGTATAAAAAGAAACAATGTATACATAAAGAGAAGCATGTAAGGAAAAGGCAGAAGAAAGACGGTACTGTAAACTGTAAAAGCGTACCTGGCGAGTCTTCTCGTTCCACCACCTAAAACTTAAAAATGCATGTGAGAGCATTTATGACGAGTAGGAAAAGTAAAGTTCTGTTGGTTTTCCTAACTCTATGTTGTATTTTGGTGAGTCCTTAAAAGTTTAATTAACGATGATTTCATTGGGCAAAGTGTACTAAATTTAATAGACCTCCGAGGTATCCAACTAGTTAGGAGGAGGAAGTAGGTCCATGCCTCCCTCTCACCAACTAGTGAAAAGCCTCAAGTTCATTTAAACTTATTATGTTGCTTAATTTCATCCTGTGAATACACTAATGCTCAGTGAACATTGATGTCTTAATTATCCCTAAGAAAGAGGTAATTATCATTTATCATTTAATTTGAAAATTAGGCGAGTGAATTTCCTTAAAGGGAAAGTTGATGTAACATGAACACTTAGCCAATTTTTTAATTAGGCTTAGTGGTGTTTCAACGATGTTTGATTATGTTATGTTTATTTCTCTAATCATCATTTAGTCAATTTTAATTTGGCATATGTCACCACTAAGCCCTTAAGACCTAGGTGAGTGTCTTAATTAGTTTTGAAAAGGTTAAGATTTAAGTATTCATGATTCATAATTTGAATTTTTATTTGAAAATCAAAATAGAGGTATTAAATTGATTAATTATTGGCTTCCAAAGTCATACCCCTAAGTCCAAGATCATTTAATTTCAATAAACTTCCAAATTTTAATAATTTAGAAATTTATTAACTTAATTAAGAAAGTGAGATTAGTTTCTACCAATTAACCCCTTGTGTTCCAAACATCCAATAAATTGATTAAGATCAAAGGTTGCCCATTTCCCTCCGTGACTTGAGCCTAAATGTTAATTATGGCTAAATTTCCAAAATTACACATTTGCCACTAAGGCTCTAACACCTCATAATTTGTCAAATTCAATTCAAGTGACTTTGAATTTTTATCTTACCTCATTAATGGGTCAATTAAGACATCAAAGAAGAAAATGTTATATTTCAAAATTTAATTTATTTTATATAATTATTTTAATGCAAAATAGGATTTTTCAAAGAAAATTCTTAACTTGACCAAGGTAAATTCTAATCCTTTGAAATTTTTACTAGAGGTAGACCTAAACTAGAAAAGCCTTTGGACCAAATTTCATAATTTTTTGAATTCTCTGTGATTTACCAGAATTATTTTAAGTTATAGGATATTTAATAAAATTAAATATTTTTAATGATGAAAATTAAGTTTTGCGTCTTTAAAAAATCTCTCTGAGGTTAGAGAACCCAAAGGAGTAAATTTCATTTTTTTTTTTCTGATTTTTTTTATTTATTGGAATTATTTTAGTGAAAACTCATTTTTAGCCTTTTAAAAATATTTTTAAGCTTTGAAATTCAATATCTTTATTTAGAATATCAAGAAAAATAGTCTAATTGTTCCTAAGTGATTAGGAAGCAATTTAGAACATTTTCATGAATTTTATTATTTTTCTATTTTTTATGAATTTTTAAATATTTAAAATAGGCTAAAGTTTTTATTCTATATATTATTTTATTTTTATAAAATATCCTTGATCACAGAGAACTAAAAAAAAACTAAGTTTCATAATTTTTTAGTTATATTTTGATTTTTAAAAATTATTTAAGTGTCAAAAGTGGTATTTATCTTTAAAAATTAACTTAAGTTATCAAATGAACTCAAAATATTTTGAAATTTTTATAGTGAGTTCTTTGGATTATAAACCACAGTAGAGATCAAAAATCAAGTCATTTAAATGTTTATATTTTCCAAAATTTATTTTTTTTAGTTATTTAGAGTTTGTAAAATTGAAGTGCCTTTTAAATGACTTGACCCATGAAATCATTACCAAAAGCTTCTCTGGTCATGGTGGACCTTCCAAAATTTTCTTTGAATTTTTTAATTAATATGCTAATTTTCATTATTATTTTAAGGAAATAATGTGCAAGAACTTGAAAAATATGGATCTCTGTATAGAAACCTCCTCTGACTTTTAGAAAAATCAGAGGATGTTTCCCTTGATAAAGGCTACAACATGTTAAAATATCAAGCCAAGGTGATGTATCAATATGTATGGAGAATCAAATGATCCCAAACAGTGTTTAATTAACTAAAAATAAAGTATGCATCAAATGGACTTGAAATTTATTCCACATTATTCTCTTCTATTTACTGAGCAAGAGGGTATTTTTATTTTATTTTTGTGATTTTTCTACACAAAGTTATAGATTTTTGAAGTTTAGGGAGTTTAAATAAATAGAAAAAGCCCTATTTTTCTACTTATCCACGTGGTGCCATGTAGATCCTAGGCAGCTCCGAAACTCCACGTGACGCGCTCCTATTTGACCCCACCGTCCACGCCAGCAGCCATGCGTCCCGCGTGATCGGACGACGCGTGTTCATCATCCCAAATGGCTTAGGCCAAGAGCCGTCCACCTTCAAGTCTTATGATCCCTCTCATTTCTCAACCAAATTAAGTGAATTTTTTTTTAAATGCTCGTCTTAGTGAGACGAACACATCTGTATGGTTAATGTGTCATGAAATCAAGCCCAAGTAAATTGAGAATCAAAATAGGCTCGGGAGGAGGAGAAGTTTTATACCTTTTCTCTGAGAAGGGAGGCTTCAATCAGAGGTGCTCGACATGTTTGTTGAGGTCCAAGGAGGCTAGGGATTAAGCCTCTTGCTGTGGTGTAAGGCCAAGGATGAATTCAGACCAGCTCGATTTCAGGTGTTGGTCTAGAGCTATGGTGGAGGCTATTTTAGAGGGTAATTTGATGGAGCTTCGTCTTCTCTTACTGTTGTGAAGGTGTGGGCACAAGCAATTGAAGTTTGGTGGAGCTTTGAGGGATATCCTGTTTCTGCCCTAATTTTTAAGCTCAAAATTAGGGTTATATAGGGGGAATCAAGGCAGTGGAGTGATTGGAATGGGCTGTGGAGATTTCAAGGAAGCTCTTTGAGTTATTTGGGAGGCTCTCTTTGAGAAAAATTTAACACACCTCCCATGGCCGTGGAGGCGAGTTTTTATAAAAATGACTATGGGGTGGCTCTCAGGGCATAAGTTTGGGTGCATTGTGGTGCTTAGGTGGAGGGTAGAGGAGCCCTTCAATTTGATTTGGATGAGCTGGCCTCTAGGTTTGATTTGGGCGAGGTGCCATGGGGGTGGTTCTGGGTTTTGAGCATTTTCGACCACTAGGCTGGTCGACCGGCCAGGGGGAGGTGGCTAGGAGCTCAGGGAACCCAGGGGAATATGTAACAGCAATTTAGTGCAATAATACCTAATTTTAGTAAGGATATCTTAAACACATGTATTTTAGTAAATAATATCCCTTAATTTGTGGGGCCTTTGGTCCATGGCATGATTTAGGTGGTTTCATGGTGTTTGGACTTGTCACCAAGTCCAACTAATGGCTGGGGTGGAGTTAATTTGGTGACTTTAGGGTGGTTAGGTTCATTTAGTGCATGGGTCCAAATGGGTGCAAAAGACCAAGTTTTAGGTTTGGTCTAGGCTATCCATGTAAATTGGCCCAATTAATTATTTCATTTGGTGTAGATGATCATAAGGAACAACTTTGATGAAGGACGAAAGTGGTTTTGAGCTCAATTGAAGGATCAATTTGAGGGATTTTTGAACTTTAATCAATTTGTTCATGTTGGGCTAGGCTTAGGTCTAGCTTGGGTTAACCTTGGGCTAAGTCTAAATTGATTATTGTAAATGGTGAATAGGGACTTCATTAAACATGAATTGGATGCTAATTTGGAGGTTAAGGATATCATTGGGTGAAATTTGGTGACTTAGCCAATTTGGGGCTAAATTTGGGAATTTTGGATTTAGGCGAAAATCAAATTAATTTGAGGCTTCACAAAGGTCAATTGATGGTTTATTTTGATGTATAATAATTTTATCAAGATTTTTCAACATTAATTGGGGCCAATTGACTAGGCTATGGGTTCAATTTGGTAGATTAGGTCATGTGGCCAAAGTTGTGGTTTTTACCTGACTCAAAATTGGGCTCAAATCATGGACCAATTAGGCTTGGATTTAGCTTAGTTTGATCATTTCAAAAGTGAATTTGAGTTTAGGATTGAAATTGGGGTCAATTGAGATCAATTTGATGGACATTTGAGTTGGATTTGGGGAAATTTGGGTCTTTAAAGGGAAATTTGGAGATTTTGGCTAAAGATAGTCAAATTGGTCAAATTATGTCATGTGGTTGTTGAGAGAAATGAAATTGGGAATATTTAGGATTTATTAAGATTTTTTGGGAATTTTTGAGATTTTGGGCTATGGAGTGGTATTTTGATAATTTGGCCATCTTTGGAGATTTTTGGTAATTTTGGATAATTTGGAGGTTTTCAAAAGGTTTGAAATGAATTTTGTTCAAGTTTGGGTATTTTGGGTAAACTTGGGAATTTTGACATTGTTTAGGTTTTCAAGGGTGTTTAGGTAATTTGGGGTGCTCAGGGGCAAAGGGGTAGGATGGGTATCTT
The DNA here is from genome assembly GCA_002079205.1 of Phalaenopsis hybrid cultivar. NCBI lineage: Eukaryota > Viridiplantae > Streptophyta > Magnoliopsida > Asparagales > Orchidaceae > Phalaenopsis > Phalaenopsis hybrid cultivar. The sequence goes on along the minus strand of JXCR01128879.1, from coordinate 253,154 downwards.
GGTAGAGTTGGAGTGCCAACTACCATCAATAAGCCATGGACCAATGGAAACCCCATTTTGGGTCCTCTATGTAGTGGTCTTAGCTTCACCAATAAGCCATGTACCAAAGGAAACCCAATTTTGGGTCCTCTACATAGTGGTCTTAGCCATAGTCTAGGGCTAGTGTATCCCAAAAGATCAAGGGATCTAGGTTTGGACCAATGGAAACCCCATTTTGGGTCCTCTATGTAGTGGTTCTAGCCAGACCATATCCCTGGGCTAGTAGGTTTAGGGGACCATCTTTATGAGTATCCCAAAAGATCAAGGGATCTAGGCTAAAGCCATGGAACAAAGGAAACCCCATTTTAGGTCCTCTACATAGTGGTCTTAGCCAAACCATAGCCCTGCTAGTAGGTTTAGGGGACCATCTACATGAGTATCCCAAAAGATCAAGGGATCTAGGCTAGAGATTTGAGTTCAGGGTTGTGAGTCTAGTAGGTTTAGGGGACCATCTACATGAGTATCCCAAAAGATCAAGGGACCTAGGCTAGAACTTTGAGTTCAGGATTGTGCGTGATTGTGGGTGCAGATAAGTGTAGTGAGTACGTCAGCTCCAGACCAACACCCAGGGTCAACCATAAGGTCCAGCAGTCCTAAGGGCGACTTATCTTGAGTTTCCCTCATAGTGACCCCACCTACTAAGTATTTAGAGGTTGAGATTAACATGTGGAACTTCAAGTTGAGTAGAGAAGAGTTTGCAATTTCTAGTGGTGAGGGTGCCTTTTCTAGTTTTCTAAGAATAGTCAATTGGAAAATTCTATGGCTATACCTTAGGCTACTAAAGAGGAAAAAAACTAAAGCTCAACAAAAAATGAGGTCAACAAGGAGCAAGATTACGGGCTTCGTGGCTCTTTGACAGGTTGCAGGAAAAGGTCAGCGTTGGGTAGGCCATTATAGCAGGCTCTAAAAACAGAAAGTTTTGGGGTTAGCTATATTGCCAAAAACCTCGTAATTTTTAGTGCAAGCACTGAAAGTAGAGGTTGATTCGTAAACCGGGCGGTTCTTAATTTATGAGTATTTTAAAATCTTTTTTAAGAAAAATCAGGAAGTGTAAAATTTAATTAATTTAAGAACATTTCAAAGTGCACGCAACACAATACGATTTGCAAAGCAGCAAATCAAAATTGGAAGGGAGATGTGAAGTATTTTAGGACCCAGTGCGGGATCCATTTAGTGACAGACAATGCCCAGGTGGAACTAGTCCACCGACACACTTATTGGGGGTCTGACCCCACATGAAAATTTAAAGAGTCTTTAATGGCCTTTTGAACCCCTCTGTTCAAAGATGGTTGAACAGCTAGTCCTGAAGTCCAAGGAGTTAGCCGTACATTCCAAAGACAGAAATGGGTAAAGTATGCCAACGGAAGAAGGGTAATTTGGTCCAAGAGGGACACGGACACATTACTGATGTGTGAAGATAATATTTCTTTATTTATATGGAGAGAAAAGCTATTCCCCATCACAGTCGCCAGATGCTGTCAGCGCTATTTTTGGTTTAGGGGAGTTGCCCGTAAGAAGCTGTCGCTCACCGAAATTGAAATCTTGTGGCCCGCTTTGGAAGGATGTTTTAATTTACATATATATTGAGGTTAAAAAAAATATGAAATCAAACTGACCTCATATTTTTCATAGTTTAAATGAAAGAACATTATACCTCAAATCGTGTATCTATCCCGAAGGATAAACACAAGACTTGAGGATGAGGCTCGATCAAATAAACTAAGGGATATCTATCCCAAAGGATAAACACAAGACTTGAGGATGAGACTCGATCAAATAAACTAAGGAAAGTATGACATCAGGATAAACACAAGACTTGAGGATGAGGCTCGATCAAATAAACTAAGGAATATATGACATCTTTTTGGTCTACAAAACCTTTGTATTTGCCGACTAGTCCCCCTATTTAATATAAAAAATTAAATAGGATTTATATTAAGTTGGGTTGAAGAAAAGCTTCATATAAGGGCAAACCCCTATAATTAATTACACCTTAAATGACCAAAGTCACCTAAGAAGACTCTCGATAAAATCAAGAATTATTATCTTCAAGGAGTTTCAAAGGGTGGGACTTTTCATTGAGATTGGACGTAGAGGTGTGAAAGAGGATTGGTTCGGATTTGGAACATTTTGTTGTACAGTCCAAAGGAGGAAGAACTAGGGGATGTCATGGATCCAGAAGAGAACCTCGGTGACTTCCCAAGCTATCCTAATGTTTGGCTTCAGTTTTGAGGAGAATAGTGTAAGTGTTTCATCTTGCCAAATTTTATTAATTAGGGCTTACATTCGTGTGAAACTATCACATAAATATCCTAGAAGATATGAAGATTTAGGTCATGAAAAACGACAACCTCGGAATCTTAAGATTAGTTAGGGCTTATATTATATAGCGGGGTTGTACAAAGGCTTACAGATAAGAAGAGGATTTACGTTGCATAAGCAAGCAACCTCGAGGTCCTACAACTTTGTTGCTTAATTCTAAGGAAGGAAGATTAGTTTAGTTGAGGAGGACATGTTCTGCTGATGAAGATGGCCGTGTTGCCCACCATGCTAGCTCCAAGCTTCTTGCATCGAAGAGTTTGAGTTTTCTTGTGTGTTAAGTTATAATGTCAAATCAGGTGGCCTTATGGTTGAAGTTCTTTAAATTTTATGGGGGCATGTTAAAGTTGATTAGAGAGACAACAGTTAGGATCCTACAGTTCCCTCATTCCGGAACCACTATTTTCTATTGGATTCACTTAGTACAAATGAACTTACTAAACTCAACTTAATGAGTTCCATAATTTTATTTAGATCGTGGGAAGCCTCGTTAGCAACCGTAGGTTGCCTCCCCCGAGGGATTCCTAATCATCAGATAGAAATGTCTTAATTTAGTTGAAGTTGTAGTTTTATGTGATGTTTGTGATTAAATTTTGAGTTGTTTTATATTTTGAATGTTGTGGAGGTGAGTTTTATCTTGGTTGATTTTAGTTTTAGTTTTGGTTTTAGTTTTGTGGCTATCCTAAAAGTTTTTGTTTTCATGCAGGGTGGTATCGTTGTTTAGCATGAAAATTTGCAGGTATAAAAGTACAATAAAGACGACGCTGAAAACTGTAAAAACGTACTTGGCGAGTCTTCTCGTTCCACCACCCGAAACTCAAAAGGAACGTTAAGGCAGTTTTTATGAAGCGGGGAAGTAAAATTTTGACAACTTATCTAACCCTAGGTCATTTCTTGGTGGGTCCTTAAGAGTTTAATTAAGGATGATGTTACCTAGCAAAATATATTAAGTTTAGTAGATCTCCGAGGTATCCAGCAGATCTAGAGAAAGAAGCAGGTCGTGCTACTCTCTCGCTGCCTGGTGGAAAAATCTCGAGTTCTTTTAAACTTATTATGTTGCTTAATAATTCATCCTATGAACACCCTAATTCTCAATGAAAATTGATGTATCAATTATCCCTAAGAGTAAGGTAATTATCATCTGTAATTTAATTTTGAAGATTATGTGGGTGATGACCGATAAAAAGGCAAGTTAGTGTTATTGGAACACTTAGCCAAATTTTGGTCCTAATTCGGCTTGTAGTGTTTGGAAGATGTCTTAATTTTAATTGATATTTACTTTTTTAATCCTCATTTAAATGAAACTTGATTTAACCTAAGTCACTATTAAGCCCTTAAGACCTATGTAAGTGTCTTAATTAGTTTTGAAAAAGTTAAGCTTTAGGTGGTCATAAATCGTGATTTGAATTATATTTGAACATCAAAATAGGGGTATTAAATTGATTAAATATTGACTTCAAAATTCAAACCTAAGTCTTGGGTTCATTTTATTTTAATAAATATCCAAATTTTAATAATTTACAAATCTATTAACTTATCTTTTCAATTAAGAAAGCACGGTTGGTTTCTACCAATTAACCTCTTGTGTTTCAAACATCAAATTAAGATCAGATGTTGCCCATTTTCCTCCTTGAATGAAGCCTAAATGTTAATTAAGGCTAAATTTCCAAAATTACACATTTGCCCCTACGGCTTTAACACTTTATAATTTGTCAAATTCAATTAAAATAACTTTGGAACTTTTATCCTACCTCATTCATGGGTCAATTAAGACATGAGAGGAGAAAATGTGATTTTTCAAAAGTTATTTTAATTTATATAATTATTTTCATGCAAAAATAGGATTTTTCAAAGAAAATTTCTAAAATTGACCAAGGTAAATCCTAATTCCTTGAAATTTTTATTTGAGGTAGTCCTAGAGCAGAGAAGCCTTTGGACCAAATTTCATGATTTTTTGAATTTTATTTGAATTTTAAAAATTATTTTAACTTATGGGGTGTTTGTTAAATATAAAATTTTTTAAATGGAGAAAATTAAGTTTTTTATTTTTGAAAAATTTTTCTAAGATCAGAGAACTCAGAGGAGAAAATTTTATAATTTTATGAGTTTTATTTTATTTATTAGAATTATTTTTAGTGAAAACCCATTTTTAGCCTTTAAAAAAAGTTATTTTTAAGCTTTGAAATTCAGTATCTTTATTTAGAAAATCAGGAAAAACATTCTAATTATTCCTAAGTGGTTAGGAAGTAATTTAGAACATTTTCATGAATTTTATTATTTTTGGGATTTTTATGGATTTTTAATTATTTAAATATTTAAAATAGGTTAAAAATCAAGTTTTTATTTTAAACTCCATTTTAATTTTAGAAAATACCACTGATCATAGAAAACTCAAGAAAATAAGTTTTATAATTTTTCAAATTATATTTTAATTATTAAAAATCATTTTAATGCTAAAAATATTGTTTATCTTTAAAAATCAACTTAAGTTACGAAATGAACTAAAGATGCTTTGGAATTTTTATGGTGAGTTCCTTAGATCCTAAAAAAAGGTGGAGATAAAAAATCAATTAATTTTGTTCTTTGTATTTTTCATAATTAATTATCTTAGTGATTTATGGTTTGTAAAGATTAAGTGAATTTTGAATGACTTGGCTCCTGAGAAATTTTCCTAATGGCTCTCTGGTCATCATAAACCTTTCAAACTTTTCTTGCATTTTTCTAGACAACATGCTAATTTCCATGATTATTTTAAGCAAATAATGCATATAAACTTGAAAAATATGATTCTTTGTCTAGAGACCTTCTCTGACTTTGGAAAAATCAGGGAATGTTCCTTAAGACAGAGGCAACAACATGCTAAAATTTCAAGCCACAGTGTAATTACTACATGCATGAAGAATCAAAACATTCAAATCAGTATTTAAGTAATTAAAAATAAAATATGCATCAAATGGACTCCAAATCATTTCCACATCCTTCTCCTCTGTTCACTAAGAACAAATGTCTTTTTATTTTATTTTTGTGATTTTTCTACACAAAGATATGGATTTTTGAAGTTAGAGATATTTAAATAAATAAAAAAAATCCCTTTTTACCTATTTAAATGTGCGACGCCACATCAACCTACAATGCAGCGAGCTCCTATTCGACGCCGTTGTCCACCTCAGCGATGACTCGGCCCGCGGTTTATGTTCTGAAGCACTGTATGACTTCATCTCGACCATCAATGAGATAAATGCGCGATCGGACGGCTCCCCGTCATCCTCCCCGATAGCCTAGTCCGAGAACCATCCATCTTCTAGCCTTAAGATCTCTGTCATTTCTTAACCAAATTAAGTGAATTTTTCTTTTTTAAATGCTCATCTAGACTAGGGGAACACATCCGTACGGTTATGATGCCTTGAAATCAACTCAAAACAAATGGAGAGTTCAAATAGGCTCCAGTGGAAGAGAATTTTTATACCTTTGCTCTGAGAAGTGAAGTTTTGATCTGAGAGTCTTGGCACGTTTGTTGTGATCCAAAGAGGCTAGGGATTGAGTCTCTGGTCTTGGTGTATGGCCTAGGTATTATTTCAATCTCGACCGGATTTGGGTGTTGGTCTAGAGTTATGGTAGAGGCTCTGTGAGAGGGGAATTTGATGGGGCTTAAGCTTCTTTGACTTTTGTGAAGGTGTTGGTGAAGTTAAGTTGAGTTTGGTGGAATGTGGAGGTGTATTGGGCTTTGCCCTAATTTTCTGCAAGACTTTGAGCTTAAAATTGAACTCTAGTAGGGGAAATTAGTGAGGGAAAATAGTTGGAATGCACTGAGGGGATCTTAGGGAAGCTTTATGGTCAGTTTAGAGAGGTCTCTCTTAGAAATTTTCAACACCCCCTCCCATGACTGTGGGAGGTGCTTTTTATAAAAATGGCTAAGAGGTGGTTTTCATGGCCAATTAGGGGGTTCAATATGCTGCTTAGGTGGAGGACAGAGGAGCTCTACAATTTAATTTAGCTGAGCTGGCCTCTAGGTTTGATTTGGGTGAATTTCCATGGGGGTTGCTCTCAGTTTTGAGCTTCTTCCGTTGACTAGGCCGGCTGTACATAGAAGCGGGAGGTGGCTAAGTGCTCAGGGCATCCCGGGGAATCGATCAAAGCAATTTAATGCAATGTGGTTTAGTTTTGGTAAGGGTATCTTAAGCATGTGTATTTTTTGAAATATGATCCCTTAATTTGGGGGAATTTTGGACCATGGATCATTTATCTTTGGTTAAATGGGTTTTGGCTCAGTCTTAGGTTCTAACCAATGGCTAAGGTGGAGTTAATTTGATGACTTTGGGGTAGTTAGGCCATCTTTAATGCATGGGTTCAATGTGGGACAAAGTAATCAAAGCTTGGGTTTGGGCTAGGTTATCCATGTCAATTGACCCAATTAATTGATCAACATTGTGTATATGATTGTTATGAAGATTTTTGGTGAAGGGTTGAAGTGATTTTGAGTTTAATTGGTAGGTCAATTTGAGGGATTTTTGAAATTTGATCGATTTGGGCATGTTGTGTTAGACATGGGTCTAGGTTGGGCTAGCCTTGAGCTAAGTTCAAATTGAATGGTCTACATGATCAAGAGAGATGTTTTGAAGATTTTTAATGAAGGGATAGAGTGGAAAGTTTGGGTTTAAGGCCCTCAATTTGGTGAGATTTTGAGACATGGTTAATTTGAGGCAAAATTAGGGATTTTTGGACTTAGGTTAAAATCAAATGAAATTGAGGTCTTGATAAGGCCAATTGAAGGTCAATTTTGATGTATGTGGATGTTATGAAGGTTCTTCAACACAAATTTTGGCCAATTGAGTGGGCTATGTGTTCAATTGGGTGGAACCAAGTCATGGGGCCAAAATTGGGTTTTTTGTTTACCTCAAAATTGGATTCAAATTATAAACCAATTGAGCTTGGATTTAGTATATATTTGTTACATCAAGGGTGAGTTTAATTTTATAATTGAAATTGGGGTAAATTGAGACCAATTGGATAGACATTTGAGGTAGTTTGGGGAACATATGGGCCTTTAAAGGGCAATTTGGGGGTTATGGTCAAAGATGGTCAAATTGGCCAAATTGGGTCATGTGATAGTTGAGAAAAATAAAATTGGGAATATATGGGAGGTTTTAGGATTTTTTGGGATTTTTTTGAAATTTTTAGAATTTTGAGGTAAGGAGGGGTATTTTGGTAAGTTGGCCAATTTTGGTGATTTTGGGTTGTTTGGGTGTTTTGGTAGAGTTGGAGTGCCAACCACCATCAACAATTCATGGACCAATGGAAACCCCATTTTGGGTCCTCTATGCAGTGGTCTTAGCCAAACCCTAGCCTAGGGCCAGTGGGTTTAGGGGACCACCTACATGAGTCTCCCAAAAGTATCAAGGGACCAAAGCCTGGAAGCTTTAGGGTTGTGAGTGATTGTGAGTGTAAGTGATTGCAAGTGAGTTCCTTAGCCCTAGACCAATACCCGGGTCAACCTTAAGGTCAAGCAATCTTAAGGGTAACTCATCTTGAGTTCCCCCATAATGACCTCACCTACTAAGTGCTAGAGGTTAGGACAATATGTGGAACTTCAAGTTGAGTAAAGAAGAGTGTAGAATTTCTAATGGTGAGGGTTCCTTATCTATCTAGGAATAGTCAACAGGAAAGTCCTATGGCTAGACCCTAGGCTACTAAAGAGGAAGAACTAGACCTAGGAAAATGTAGAATTTCTAATGGTGAGAGTTCCTTGTCTAGTTTTCTAAGAATAGTCAATAAGAAAATAAGTGTAGAGTTTCTGATGGTGAGGGTTCCTTGTTTAGTTTTCTAAGAATAGTCAATAGAAAAGTCAATGGCTAGACCTTAGGCTACTAAAGAGGAAAAACTAAACCTCAACCAAAAGTGAGGTCAACATATCTCTAGTAACTTCACTATGATGATAGGTAGGCAGTAATCTTACAGAAATGAAATGGTACTAAGCTTTAGATGCCACATTTAACATAGAAGCAGGAAAATTTATCGTTTGCCTTTATTTAATTTTCCACTCTCCTTTCCCATCAGTAAGAAAGGCAATAACTTCATCCAAATTAGAATCTATAGTGCCAAATGATGTATACTCACAGAAAACTGGATTCATCAACTCATAAAATACATTGATTTGGTCCAGGGTAAATTCTACCATTTTCCCTTGAACAAATACATGATCCCCCGTAATCCACAATAGATTTGCATAGAACTCACGGATTAAACCCAAAATCGCATCGACAGAAAAATAACAAAACATTTCCCATTGTCGATCAGCAATTAGCTGCTTCACAACTCTACTAGGATTTTCAAAGGATCAATCTTGTATACTCTTTTTATTGCAAAGGTTTAAGATGAAGTTGCACTACAGATTAATATTAATAATTTTTCTTCATCAAAGTCCAATTTCCTCTTCCCCTTACTCATCCTTTGAGCTATTCAAAAATTTATAAAAAAAATGTGAAATAATTCTAAATCAATTCCAAGATCACATTATATTATATTCCAAAGATAAATCTTAGCAAGTAAGAACTTCTACACCATGGATAATCTCAAAACATCACTAAAAACTTTGAATTTTGGATCTACCCAATGTAGGAGATTTCCATGGTGAAAATAACAAAATCTTAGTTTAAAGGAGAGCTCTTACCTAGAGAAGATGAAATCCAAACTTTTCAAGCCCTGAAAACACCCTAAATACTAATGTAAGCAATTCCTAGGTTGTGTTTTTTGCCTTAGGTAGAAGTAGAAGACGATAGAAGGGGTGAAAATGTCGGGTCCCTGTGTTAATTTACGATTTTAAGTCAAATCTAGGCATTTCAAGTTTTGGGCACCGTCGGTGCTGGATAGGGCACCCTCGACGCTCTATTTAAGTTGCAAGCCAAAACTCTCTATAAATGGGTGTCGTCAGCGCCCATTCTGGCGCCAGTTCAATTTTTAAGGTCCCGAGTAAAATTTTTTTTCCAATTTCATTCATTTCAAAGTCACACCATCATCTAATTAGCCTTTTTAAGCATCAAGCATCATAATAAAGTGATCAACTAACATCAATTTTACCCAAGAAACACAAAACATCACTTTAATATATATAAAATCTAAATTACAATCATACACATTTGAGCACTCAAATACATAAGTTCATCAAACCAAACCACATAAAATTTCAACGTCCAACACAACTGCATTACTCTACCACTAAAAACCAAAAATAAACACAAATCCCAAGCATAATAACTCTAAAATAATATAGTAAAGCAATCCAAATACTAAGCGCACCTAGTATATTAAATTTCAAAAAATAAATACTAAATATAAAGTAGAGTCACTACTCCTCATCGTATCATTGTTATCTTCTCCTCTAATATCTCCTATAGATTGATGGTGCACAAACAAATTTTAAAAGGGACAATATGGGATATCATCAGTCAAATCTATAGAAATCAAAGCCTTTCTCTTCATCAAACATATTAAACCCTCTTCAATACGCCTAGTGTTATCAAATTGTTTCTTCATCTGCTAATCCTGATAATCAAATAAATATGAGATATTATTAATAGCATTCATAAGATTTTGTACCTCTTTCTCTAATTTCTTAATCTTCTTCAGAATCAATTGTGAACTTTCAGGAAAGTAAGGTAGAATAGGTTGTGAACTCTGAGATGGTTTGTCTGCAATTATGCTCATATCATTTTCATCTCCAATTGATTGACAGTAAAGCAAGTTAGTTGGGTCCAGTGGCTTCTGAGGAAGAAGCACTTTTTTCCAGCTTTCATATGGCACTTGTGATAGGCTGCAGAGAAGAAATTTGGTGGAAGGATGTCCAAGCCCATATTTAGTTCCATGTATAATTAATCCCAAGATAGATTTGACAATTATGGTGCCAATCTCAATAGGCCTTCCCAATTGAATACAATAATTTAGAATCGCACTTTCCTTAGTCACTTTGCTAATTTCATAGTTGGCAGTAACTTTGCAGATATGAAGAAATGTCATTGCTTCGATACAGGATTTAATAATGTAGCAGAGAAACTTACATACCTATTTTATCTTTTCTCCCAATTTTCACTTTCATCCGTCAGAAATCGATAAATCTCATTCATGTTGTCTCTCATAGGGGCAAAATTTGTGTAATGGCAGCTTGACACCTTTTTTATCATATAGAATTTTTTAATCCTTGAAGGAGAATGTTACAAACCTACCTCTCACATAAACGACTCATTGGTTGATGTCATGAAGATTAGCGTAAAACTCTTTCACCACAGGAATGACTACAATGGAAGTAGTGTAGCATAGAACTTCTGAATGCCTCTACACAATAATCTCCTCAACTCAAGTACTTGGAGCATTCAAACCATGATTTTTGAAGCCTCTCTCTTTGATTAGCCTCCTTTTCTCCAAAACTTTGTTGAAAAGTCACTGCGCTTCAAAACTGATAAACTTTCTCTTATTGAAAAATCTGAATTTTGAAGTTTATAAAGAGTTAGAAGCGATGGGGTACAAATTTAGGACCTAACATTTCATGTTTCTGGAGTTCTTAAAAATCGAGTTTAGGCAGTTATAGAGGTTAAAATCCCACGTAAATCTGTCAAAAACCCCAAATTCAAACACAATAACCATTTCCTAGTCATCAGCGTTGTCCGCGCTCTACCTCCAAAAATTGGCCAGTCTCTATGCAAATGGGAGTCTTTGGCGCCCATTCTGACGTCGTCGCCACATGAGCACTGAAACACTCAAACTTTGTTTTGGCCAAAAATGTTCCAAAATTTTCATACAATTCATTAATTATCATTATTTATATTTATGAGTGAGCAGGACTCAAATATATAATTAACTAATAGTAATAACAACTCTAATAAACTAAATCTGAAAAATAACTATGGGTTGCCTCCCACAAAGTGTTTGGTTTAACATCATCAGCTATTGACCTCACTTCTGGTTGAGGTCTAGTTTTTTCTCTTTAGTATCCTATGCTCTAGCCATAGGACTTTCCTGTTGATTACTCCTAGATTTGTTCAAAAATCATCACAGACCGTTTGAAACCACCCAAATTTCCCAATACCTCCTCAAATTTCCAAAATTACAAAAATACCCTTGGTGGTCCAAAATTTCCCAAAACCTTCAAAATCATTTCAAATATCCCCAAAACCAATTTGGACCCTTCAATTGAACTAAATTTGACTAATTTAACACATTTTGACCAAAGCCCCAAATTGCCTTTAAAGGCCAAATTACCACAATTCACCCCAAATGTTCACCAATTTGATCCCAATTTTCTCCAATTTCAATTCCAAACTCAAATTCATCATGACCAAATTCGATTCAAACCAAATCCAAGTCCAATTGACTCACATTGTGATCCTAATTACAATCCAAACCAAAATCCCTAATTTTGACCATATGGAATAATCTCACCCAATTGAACCCTATGGCTCACTCACTTACTCCAATTTAAATCTCAAACCATTTATAACATTCCTACAAACCAAATTAAACCCTAAATTGGTCTTGTTCAAGCTTCAATTTCACTCAATTTCAACCTAAATCCAAATTGCTAACTTTTCCCCAATTTGCCCATGTGCCCACATTCCACCAAAATGAATGCCCTAATCCCAAAATTAACACCCAATTAATTTTTAGAACTCTTCCTAAAACCCTCTAGACCATTTTTAACCCTCAATTTAGACTTATCCCATCTCTATATTAACCTAAACCCAAGTTTAACCCAACATCCCCAAATTGATCAAATGTCAAAATTCCTTCTAATTGAACTTTCAAATCAATTCAAAACAACTCTAAATCTTTTCTAATCTCTTTATGACAATCATTCACATAAATTTTATAAATCAATTGGGTCTAGTTTAATGGATAGCCCAACCCAAACCAATCTTCAACCCAATTTGACCCAAATTGAACCCATGCACCAAAATTGACCAAGCCATGCCAAATTGATCAAGCCAAAGCTTATACAGGAAACTTTTGGACCCTAGTGACCAGGATAGACTCACTTAGCCCACCCTAGAGGAGATATGGACCAACGGTTCCCTAATTTATGAGATTTCACAAATATTTGGCCTACAATTGAAATATCTTTGCCATCATTGCTTACCCTTGGGAGTTAAAAATAATTTGTCACCCACTGACCTCCTTGAGCTAAGAAATGATTGAACCATAGCCAGCCACCACCTCAACCACTAAAAACCGTGGCTAAAACCCAAATATTGAACTCCCTAACTTAGGTCACTCCAATTGGATGCTTGTTCCTTCCTTCACTCCACCTCAGCAAGCTTTAGCACCCATCAAACCTTGCTTGAGCTCCACTAGGTAGCCATGGCCTTAAATTTACCTCTCCACATCTAAAGAGTGGAGATTTTGAAACCTTTGGGAAACCCTACCAAAATCTCACACGAGCCTCTCCAAAGCTTCTTAAGTTCAATCCCCTTGCTCTCAGCCACTCACAACCACCCCACAGAGACAATTTCTTCCCTGCCCCAAAACCAGGATAAAGTTCCCCACACTTCCACAGTCCACCAAAGTTGAATTAATTATGCCCATACCATCACTAGAGTGAGAGGAGTTGATTCCCCACAAAAGTCCCATCACAGAGATCCCCTAGCATAGACTTTGATCAACACCTGAACTTGAGCTTGATCGAACTCATATCTGGACAATTCAGCAGGGCCTAAGAGTTCATCTGAAGGTTCATTGGATCCAACCAAAGCTATTACAACCATCTGATTGAGGCCTCCCCTCTCAGACAAAGGTATTGAGCCTCAACCCTACACCAAGCTTATTTTGATTCTTCATGTGTAATAGCTCAATTTCATGCTTAATTAGCCGTACGGATAGACTTATCTTGAGTAGATGAAGGTTTAGAAACAAACCCCATGCTATTTGTTTGAATCAAGATGAAGATCTTAAGATTTTAGTGTGAACGGTTCTCCCTTGGACATTTGGGGATGATGAGAGAGAGTCCTCGATCGCACGTTTATTCCATGGACGGTCACAATAAAACTAGATAAGGAGATGATACGTGAACCGTGGGACACGTGGCGCTGAGGTGGCTGGCGGCATCAAATGGCAGAATGTCGCGTGTAAAGCTCGACGCGCCGCAGAATGAGGTGGTGCCACGGTGGATAAATAGAAAATTTAGAATTTTCTGATTTAATTAAATGACCAGAACTTCAAAAATTCATATAATTTCATAGGAAAAATTATAAAAATAAATTAAAGATAACCTCTTGCTCCGTGAACAGAGGAGAATAATTTGGACCAAAAATAACTTTTTTTTATAACTTTGTGATTTTTAATGAATTAAATACCCTCTATAGTATTTTAATTTGTTATGATCAAGCATTGCTTACCATGGCTTGAGATTTTTTGGGTTCATTCCTTATAATAGGGGCTATGTTTTTTGATTTTTCCAAGGTCAGAGAGTATCTCTGTGCTTCTAACTCTAATTTTAAAGCTAACATGTTTATTTTGGCTTAATTTAATTATATAAATTAAAATTCCAATTGAAAAATTATGGGATAAATTTTAGTAGGTTTCCTGTGCTCAAAGAAGTCTAGAAAAAATATTATGAGAGTTTTAATAATTCTGTAAATTTTTACATTTGAGTAAATGCATACTTATTTTATTAATTTATTTACATTAAATATAAACCAAAAATCAACAAAATCATATCCACCTTGTAAACAAAAATCATATTGACCCACTGTAAAAATTTGAAAATTTTTTGATTAAGTTTAAACACTAAAGATGATTCTCTAAGAAACATTATATTTTCACACAAAAAGAATTATATTAAATTATATACACTTAGGAAATTTTGAAATGTGGTTTTCTGAGTTTCTTGTAATTAGGAGCACCTAGGAAAAATAAAAGTTATTTTTGAGCTTTATTTTGAATTTAAAAAAATTAAAAATATTTAAAAATTTTAAAAATATTAAAAAATATTTAAAAATTTTCCTAATGGTTTCATGATCACTTAGGACTCATTAAAATATTTTTCATAATTTTTCTTAGTTAAATATAGTTTTTTTTATTAAAAAAAGGCCTCAAAATGAATTTTTCTTAATTTTTCTCGTTAAAATAATTATAATAAATAATTTAAAAATCATTAAAATATAAGATTTGTTTCTCTAAGCTCTTTTGACAAAGAGGGGTTTAATAAAAATATAAAAATAATTTTTGTAAATAAAACATATGATAAATTAAAATTAAATCATAAAATGCATGAAATAATTATAAAATAATGGCAAAAATATAATTCAATAAAAATATATCATAGCATTTTGCCTAAGTGTTTTCTCTGACCTAAGGGAACCTCTAATACTTTTCTCATAAACCAAAGACATTATTTTGATTGCTTAAATAAATTAATTTTGAAAATCTTGTTTTCGAAGTTAAAATAATTATTTAAATTAAATATAAATTTGAAAACACACATTTTTCTCCTCTGAAGTTTAATTACTCTATGGATCAGGTATTCTAAAATCTCTTAAGTCATTTGAATGATGCTTCATGAGTTATGAGGAGAAGAGCCCCAAGGGTAAAGTGGTAATTTTAAAATTTTGGTTCCTTAATTATAACTTAGGATTAACCAAAGGGAAAATGGGCAATTTTGATCTTAATGAACATGTTTGAATGATTGAAACATAATGGATAAAAATGTAGAAACCAACTTGCTACCTTCCCATAACAAGAATAAAATTACAACTTGTTAAATTATCAGAACTTTGAAGTTGATCAATATCAAATGATTCTCGAGTGATTGGCTTAAACTAAGGAGATAATGTTTTAATTATGATCAAGTCCACAATTAATGATGATCTAACTTCTTTTAATCAGAATCCATATAACTTAAATTAAAATTCTAAACTTTTGCTAATCTTTCTCCCATCAGATTCATAAAAGGACTTGGTAGTGATCTAGGCTCAATTTTAAAACTTGTTTTGATGGGATTTAGAAAATAATTTGGTTTATGATTAACACTATCAAGCCCAACTTTAGTGGGGGTATCAAATCATTAATGACTAAAACTTGCCTTATGGGCATTCACCCACATAACTTTTAAGTGAAATATCAACTGATTAATTGGGTACCCTGTCCTTAGGACGATTTAAATGTCAAAGTTTATCGAGTAATGGGTAATTCTAATTTGGCTTGGGATGATTAATGGAACAATATGATAAGTTCAGAATGACTTCGGATATTTCAAGAGATCTTCAAAGCAGTCTGGGGTCATCCCCTGAATACTTTGAAACCTCTTAAATATTCTGACGGACAAATTAGACTTGCTATAATTTTTTCTACACCTTCATCTACTCTTGCAATTTATTTAAATCTCTACAAAATTATATACATGCTAAAAAAACTAATCTTTCAGCTGGAATGTCGAGAAAATGATAGGTACACTTTTATAGTGTTATTTAATTTTTGTTATTTTATTTTATGCAAATATTATAAACTGCTTGGGTGAGTACCTTACTTCACTTGAAAAATTAAAACAACTTTTCAAAAAATTAATTAACATCTTCAAAATCTAAAATAAATTGTTTCAAAGGTAACCATAAATCCTTTGTAATTTCATTAAACTTAAAATGTCCATTTAAATTTACGGGAGTCCCTCAAAGGAGGTAACCCCTGATAGCTAGCGAGATCTCCTCAGGTTAAATGGGTTTCATAATTTTCTTAAGCTAAGTAAATTAAAAATAAAATAATGATACCGGAATGAGGAAACCGTGGGATCCCAACTGGTGTCTCTCTAATCAATTTTAACCCCCCCCCCCCCCTAAAATTTAAAGGACCTTTAAAAAAANTAACCCCCCCCCCCCCATAATATTTAAAGGACCTTTAGAAACAATAAATTTTACATCATAACTTGACACATTAGAAAACTTGACCTCTAAACCTGTTACTTCTCTCAATCTTTACAATTTGACACTTCTAAACTTAAAGACGAGGAGCTTGGAGCTAGCATTGTGGGCAGCTTGACCATCTTCAACAGAAAAACATGTCAACACCAGCTAAACCATTCCTTAGAATTAAACAACAAGCCTGTTGACCTCACTTTTGGTTGAGGTCTAGTTTCCTCCTTAGTGGTCTAGGGTCTAGCTATTGGACTTTCCTATTGACTATTCCTAGATGACTAGAAAAGGAACCCTCCCCATTAGAAATTATAAACTCTTCCTTGCTCAACTTGAAGTTTCACACATTGGTCCTGACCTCTAGCACTTAGTAGGTGGGGTCAATATAGGGAAGCTCAAGGGGCATCCACTTAGGACTACTTGGCCTTAAGGTTGACCCTGAGTGTTACACTGGAGCTAGTGCACTCACTTACACTCGCTTGCATACCACATCCCACTCACAACCCTAAATCCAAACTTGTTGACTTTGATCCCTTGACCCTTTGGGAGACTCATGTAGTTGGTCCCCTAGACTCACTAGCCCTAGGCTAAGGTCTAGCTAGGACCAGTACATGAAGGACCCAAAGTAGAGGGTTCCATTGGTCCATAGCTCAAATTGGGTGTTTGACACTCCAATTCTACCTAAATACACAACCTAACCTTTTGTCCCCAAAATCTATCCAATTTTCCTAAACACCCCCAAACCTTAAATTTGACCAAAATTCCCAAAATTATATAAACTACCCAAGTTTGCTAAAAAATCATTTGAAATTTCCCAAGTTGCCCAAAAACTCCCAAAATTTTCAAAATGACCAAAATACCCCAAAATTTGCCATATTAAAAAATACCCTTGGTCGTCCAAACTTTCCCAAAACCATCAAAATCATTTCAAATGTCTCCAAAACCAATTTGGACCCTTCAATTAAACTCAATTTGACCATATTGACCAAAATCTTCAAATTGCCCCTAAAGGCACAATTTCTCCAAATTCACCCCAAAAGTCCCTCAAATTCATCCCAATTTTCCCCAATATTAATTCTAAACTAAAATTCATCATGCCTATGATCATTTCAAACTAAATCAAGCTTAATTGACCCATGCTTTGAGCTCAATTTTGATCCAAACCCAAAACCCCCAATCATGACCATAAGACCCAATCTCACCCAATTGAACCCCGTAGCCCACTCAATTGCCCCAATTTTGACCTTGAACTCTGCCTAAAATTCCTAATAATCAAATTGAGCCCTTAATTGGCCTTTCTCAACACTTAATTCCACCCAATTGCATCCCAAATTCAAAATCCTCAAATTTTCCACAATTTAGCCACATGCCCAAATTTCACCAAATTGAATGCCCTAACCCTAAAATTGGCACCCAATTGATGTTGAAAACTCTTTATGACATTCCACTAAACCATTTTGGGCCATCAATTTTGACCTAGCCTAGCCTAAATCCAAGTCTAACCCAACACCCCAAAAATACTAAAAGACCAAATTCCTTCAATTTGAAATTCCAAATTAACTCAAAATCACTCCAATTCTTCTCTAAACTCTCTTTGATAATCATCTACATCAAATTGATCAATCAATTGACCTCAATACCCTGGATAGCCAAATCCAAACCCAACTTCAAGCCAACTTGACCCTTATGAACCATTTCACAAAATTTAACTTAACCAAGCCAAATTGGCCAACCAAGACCACTACGACCACTAGGTGCACCCTTTGGACCAAGCCAAACCCACTTGAACCATCCAAGGGAAGCTATTGACCAATGGTTCCATAAATTAATGGATTTCATCCCATTTTTGGGTCTAAACCAAAATATCTCCACCATCATGCGAAACCATTAAAGGTTAATCATAATTGACCCTCCCACTAGCTCACCCGACCACCTCCTTTGCTCTGACCAGCCACCCTAGTCACCAGAAAACCCCAAAACTGAGAGCCCCCATCCCTCCATCAAAGCCCAATTGCACCAATCCAAGCTAGCAAATTTCATTTGGCTTTGGCATTTTTCCGCCCTCCACCTAAGCAATTAATTGAACCTAAATTAAAACTCTGAGCTCCACCGCAAGCCCCTCTATTTAAGACACCTCCTCCATGGTACAAAAAAAAAGAACTAATCAATTTCCTTTGGGAGAATCTGTTCAATTACTTCTAGACACTCTCCAAGAACTCCTAAGCTCGAGCTCACCACTTTCCCCCTCAAGATTCATCTATGAGAGCTTAATTTTGAGTTCAAAATTCAGAGAAAACCAGGACACTTTCAGTCACAGCTCCACACTCCACCAAACTGCAATTAACTGTGCATACAACATCCCCTGAGTAAGAGAAGCTGATTCCCCACAAAAGCCCCATCACAAAGAGCCTCTAACATAGCTCTAGACCAACACCTGAAATTGAGTTTGATTGAGATCATACCTAGACAATTCACCAAGGCCTAGGACTTCTTCTGTAGGTTCATTGGACCCAATCAAAGCTTCCACGACCATTTGATTGAAGTCTTCCCTCTCAGAGGATGGTATAAAAATTGAACCCTAAGTTTAGCTTCATTTGCTTCACCATACGTATTGACTCTATTTCATACCGTATAAGCCATATAAGTATACTCGTCTTGAGTAGATGAAGGTGTCGGAACAAACCCCATGTGATTTGGTTGAGTCTAGATGATGATATTAAGGTCTCAGTGTGAACGGTTCTTGGGTTAGCTCATTTAGGGATGCTGTCCATGCGTGTTTATTCCATGGATGGTTGAGATCGTGTTGGACGAACCTTTGGAATGAAAAGGAGCATCATGTGGCAGCTAAGGTGGCCAGTAGCATCAAATGGCGGAGCACCGCGTGGAGCTTCAAAGACGCCTATGATGATGTGACTTTGCTTGTTTAAGTACAAAAATATGGATTTTTTGGGTTTATTTAAATGCCTGAACTTTAAAAATCCATATCTTTCTTTAACAAAATCATAAAAATAAAATAAAAATACTTCTTTGTTTGGTGAACATAGGAGAATAATGTGGACGGAAAAAAAAATCTATTTGATGAGTCTCTGATTTTTAATGAATTAAATACTCTCTAGAGTATTTTAATTCATTATGATCAAACATAGCTCATAATGGCTTAAAATTTTGAGGGTTTGTTTCTCGTGACAGAGGATATGTCCTCTGATTTTTTCAAGGTCAGTGGACATTTCTATGCTTCTAACCTTAATTTTCAAGCTAAGATAACTATTTTAGCTTATTTTAATTATATAAATCAAAATATCACTTGGAAAATTAGAAAAATAATTTAGTAGGTTTCCTATGGTAAGAGAAGCTTAGAAAAAACATCATGATGGCTTGAATAATTTTATAAATTTTTATATTTGCTTAAGTGTATATATATATATATTTTTAATTTATGTAAATTAAATACTAATTAAAAAATTGACAAAATCAATTCCACACTATGTATAAAAATCATGCTCACTCACTATAAAAATTTTAAAATTATTTGACTAAGTTTAAGAACGAAAGTTGATTTTCTAAGAAATCTGGTATTTTTATACAAAAATAATTATATTAAATTAAATACACTTGGGAAAATTATGAAATTTTTTTTTGCGTTCCTTGTGATCAAAGGAACTTGGGAAAATAAAAAGTTGTTTTTAAGAAAATATTTGACTTTTGAGATTTATTTTTAGATTAAAAACAACTAAAAATTTCAAAAATATCAAAATATTTCAAAAATGGGACTAATGATGTCTTTATCACGTAAAACTCATTAGGATATTTTTCCTAAGTTTTCTAAGTTAAAATATATTTTTAAATACTTAAAAATGAATTTTTCTTATTTTCCCATTAAAATAATTATAATAAATAAATTTAAAAATATAAAAGTGAAAAATTTATTTCTTTGAGTTCCTTGGGCTCGGAGAGGTCTAATAAAAATATAAAAATAATTTTTGTAAATAAAACATCTTTTTCATTCAAATTAAATTATAAAAATCAATAATAATTACAAAAATTAATTCAAAAATTAATTCAAAAAATCATGAAATTTTGTCTAAGTGTTTCTCTAACCTAAATAGACCTCTAGTAGTTTTCTCATGAATAAAAAATTTATTTTGAATAGTTAAGTAAAATCAACTTTGAAAATACTACTTTTAAAATTTAAATAATTATTTAAATTAAATTAAATTTTGAAAACTCACATTCTCTCCTCTGATGTTTTAGTTGACCCAATGATAGGACACTATAAATTCTCAAAGTTATCTGAATTTTTATTAATGAGTTATGAAGTGAAGAGGCCCAAAGGCAGAACGGTAACTTTAGATTTTGGTGTCTTAAACAAAATTTAGGATTAATTAAAGGGAAGAGGGGCAATTTTGATCCTAATGAACTATTTTGGATGATTGAAATATGATGGGTAAGAGGTAAGAACTCACTTGCCACCTTTTCCATAATGAGAACAGAATTTTAATTTCTTTAATTATCTTAAATTGGAAGTCAATCAAAATTAAACGATTTTTAAGTGATAGGTTTGAGCTAGAATGTTCATATTTCATTAAGTTTTGAGCCCATGATTGATGACAATGTGATCTTTTAATAAGAATGCATGTCATTTAAATCAAAATTCTGTTAATTGTCATTTCACCTATTATGATTGTTCATGCCTTGGTAGTGACCTAGGCTTGACATTTGAACTCTTTTAATTGGATTCAGAAGATAACATGATTGATGATTAACACCTTTTTACACTACAAGCCCGATTTTAATATTGGGAATCAAAACCTTTACTTACCTAAAACTGCCTTAGAGGCGCCCACCCACATAACTCTTAAATAAAATATCAATTCATTAATGGAGTGTCCTAACCTTGGGATAAATAGAACATCAAGTTTCTTTGAGCAATGAGATAACTTTATCTTAACCTTGGTTGATTAATAGAAGAATATGATAAGTTCAAAATAAACTCAAAAAATTTCAAGAACCTTTAAAGCGGTTCAAGATCATGCCTCGAGGACTTTATAATTTCTTAAATATTTTGAAGGGAAAATTGAGCATGTTATATTTGTTCTAAAATTATCCACTAAAATCTTCAGAGAGTTGATACACAAAAATATATGCATTTTTAGACCCATATTTTATACTTATTTTTTGTGATATTGCACTTTAATGGAAGTTATTTTTAATATTTTCTTGCAGTTTGTTGAATTTTAGGACTTGGAGCAAAAATGAAGCAAAAATGATGAAATTTGGAGCAAAAATGGAGAATTTAAAAATTTGTTCAACGCCGACGGCACTAGACTGGTTGCCGATGGCGCCATTTGACAGAGAAGAGGGAATTCAATTACAGACCACTCAGGCCAAAGACGCCAGTGTCGGTTCAAACCCTGTTTTTAGAAGATTTGAAGAATTTGGATACTTTTTGAAGAGTTTTTGGATGCACCAGATGGAGAACCAACTTTATGCTCTATTTGGGTCCAGAATTCATTAGAAAATGTGCTCATTTTCGCCATTCCTCGCAACCATTCATTCTCTTACATACCATAAACTTTTCCATCCTCATTCCACCACCATTTTTTATTCTATTAGTGATTTTGTGTTGAGATTAAGTGTGAATCTTTCTTTAAGAGTGTTGGAGAAGGAGAAAAGTACGACATTTCTTCTTCCTACATTTCTTAGGAAAGGCAATAAGTGATTTGCTTTGAGAAAGAGTTTCAGACAAGTGTAGTTTATTATTGTTGTATGAACTTTCTTTTATATATAAAATTTGTGTTTTGTTGTATCTTTCTAATGTTATTATTGTTGTATGAACTTTCTTTTATATATGAAATTTGTGTTTTGTTGTATCTTTCTCAAGAAATCTAAGTAGTTTCCTTTATCTTTCTCCCTACTCTTAGTTATGGTGAAATGAAGAGATAATATGGATGTGCCAATATTAAAATATAAAATAAATTATGATGATTTTTCAACTTTGAACTTATTTTACTTTTTGATCTGGCCAATTAAATTGTTAAAATTTGTTGTGAAATATATGATTTGGGAAATGGAGTATGAGTTTTACAACAGAGTGAGGATCACATTTGATTCCATGAAAGAGGATTTTGTTCATGGAATTATGTGCAAATAAATAGGGAAATATATATTTTTGGGTGTAGAATTGGATATTTTAGGGTGACAGACTAAAATCCCTAATTTGGTCTTAATGTTTAAGAACTAAAGCAAAAGTTAGCCTTCAGGTGAAGGAAGTGAGAGCTCTGGAGTGGAAGCCAGTATCCTCCTAGCATAGCCATGGATTCCTTCAGAGGAAGAGAAGTCTGAGCTCTGGAGTGGGAGCCAGTATCCTCCTAGCCTAGCCATGTATTTAAGGTACTAAACCTGGGATTAGCCAATGATTTTCTATAACACTATATCAGGGTAGAGAATTAAAACTACTCGTATTTGGCACAATGCTTCTTAAAACCATTTATCTAATCTCATTTTACCCAAAATCTCATTGGAGTGAGAAAGATGTGTTTTCACATAAGAAATTTTCATCACATAAACATAATTTAAAAGTTTAGTAGTTATTGTTTAAACTTTGCATTTCAGTTTTGCTAGAAGTTAAATAATTTAATTTCGTTAGCATCTTACACATTTGAAATTAGTGATAGTAATTTCTTTTGATTTTTGTGAATTTACTAGTTAATTTATCATTTCAAATTTAAACCTTCCATGTGGGATTGATATTTGGGGCTTAAATAGAAAGTCATTTATTACTTGCGTAGAATCCCAACATTAATTACTAAATTTTTTATTTATAAAAGATTGCATCAAGTTTTTGGCACCGTTGCATTGCAGAGTCAACTTTATATATTTTACACAACTATATTATATTTGCATTCGGGATCAAGTTT
This sequence comes from Phalaenopsis hybrid cultivar, assembly GCA_002079205.1. Taxonomy (NCBI): domain Eukaryota; kingdom Viridiplantae; phylum Streptophyta; class Magnoliopsida; order Asparagales; family Orchidaceae; genus Phalaenopsis; species Phalaenopsis hybrid cultivar. The sequence continues at coordinate 229,993 of JXCR01128879.1, read as the reverse complement.
TTGGGGTCATTGTCGGGGAAGGCAACGGTAAATTAAATAGATTTAATAAATTAAGAAACTTAGAGATAAAAATATACAAAATATAAAAAAAAATATAAAATCAAGAATCAAAAAATAATATTTAACTATATTTAAGAGTATTTTTAAGAAATTTTTCTTTCCTTATTATATTTGTTTATGCAAAAAAATGGATATGAAAGTTTAGTTCCTTATGATTATAAATTAAAACGTCCTATTAGAAAAATTTGAAAACAACAAAAAGAAATTAAAAATATAAACAAAATGATGAATAACATAGATAATCAAATTAATGAAAATCGACAAAGATCTTTAAGAGATTATGCTAATCCTACAGCAGATGAACTTCACTTAACAATTCAAAATCCTGATGTTGTTGTTAATTCATTTGAGCTTAAACCTACTATTATCCAAATGGTACAAAATAATCAGTTTGGAGGAACACTTATTGAAGATCCTAACTTACATATTGCTAGTTTTTTGAAATTTGTGCTACTTTTAAATATGACAAAGTGTCTAATGATGTTGTTAGGCTTAGACTCTTTCTTTTTTCATTAAGAGATAAAGCTAAAGCTTGGTTATATTCTATTTTGGCCCTCTGAAAGGGTAAATCTTAAGAGAGTAGCTAGTATTCATGACTCTGGTGTAATGTCTATTTTGGCATCTCAAATTGTTGCTATTTTGAAAAGATTGATCAAATTGGAGTGAACTATTTTCAAATACCCCCAGTATTAAAGAAAGATTCACTATGATAGATGATTAATACTCAATCATCTTATGAAACTTTAAATGCTACAAGGAATCAAAATAACAATCTTTATTCTAATTATTATAACCGTGGATGAAAAAATCTCCCTAATTTTAGATGGAATAATTATAATAATTCAGTGAATCCTTCGAGAAATTTGAATAACCAAGGAAATCCTAATTATCGACCTTATTATCGTCTTAGATTTAACTCTAACCACAACCCACAAGTTAAGGAAAAGAAGTTGATAATGGAAAAAGTAATGTTGAACATGGGAAATCAAATACAAAATCAAGGGGTTGTTGTTAGAAATATTGAAAATTAATTAGAACATATTGCTACTGCACTTAGTAACAGATCTTCAAGAATTCTTTCAAGTACTGTGGAAGTTAATCCAAAAGATCAAAATAAGGAGTAAATTAAAGCTATTCAATTAAGAAGTAGAAAAGTTGAAACAAGGATCCAAGGATAAACTGAATTTGATGAAAGATAAGGAAGAAATGGAAAGTCACCAAAATGAAAATGAACAAACACAAGTTCCCTTAGAAAAAAATTTACCTCCTTTTCCTGAAAGACTGAACCAGAAGAATAAATATAAAAAATTAACAAAAGTTTTGGAAATCCTTAAGAAGTTAACGATAAATATTCCTGTCGTTGAACCTTTGAAGTAAATGCCAAGTTATGTTAAATTTATGAGGATATACTAAACAAGAAAAGAAAGTTTACATATCACGAGACTCTTGCACTCAGTGAATAGTGTAGTGCTATTATTCAGAACAAGCTTCCTAAAAAATTAAATTATCCTTGTAGTTTTACTATACCTTGTGCTATTGGTGAAAATTTTTTTGTGAAAGCCTTTTGTGATTTAGGAGCGAGTATCAATCTTATGCCTTTATCTATTTTTAAACATTTAAGTTTGGGAGAGATTTCTCCTACTACTGTAACTCTTCAGTTAGTTGATCGATCATTAACTTATCCAAAAGGAGTTATAAAGGATGGATAAATTTATTTTCCTTGTAGACTTTATAGTATTAGATATGGAGGAAGATAAAGAGATTCTTATTATTTCGGAGAGACCATTTCTTGAAATAGGAAGAGCAGTGATAGATGTGCAAAAATGAGAATTAATAATGAGGATTAATGATCAAGAAGTAACATTTAATTTTACAAAAGCTATGAAATATACTGCAATAGAAAAAGATAAAGAATGTTTCAAGATGGAAGTTACTAATTATCTGAGTAATAAGTAATTTAAGGAAGGGTTTAAAGATAAATTAAAGTTAGGAGAACTTTTTCGGAACGAGGATGAAATAATAGAAGAAGATATAGATTATATTAAGGACAAATTTGAAATGTTAGATTTGTTGGAAAAAGATAATAAAAATCTTATTCCTTCAAGTACTAAATCACCTGAACTTGAATTGAAATTATTACCTACCTATTTAGGATATGTGTTTTTAGGAGAGTCATCTACATTGCCTGTTATTGTATGTTCTGAATTAACTGAAAATCAAGAACAAAAATTAGTAGAGATGTTAAGAAAATATAAGAAGTCTTTTGGATGGACTTTAGCAGATATTAAAAAAATTAATCCTTCAATTTGTATGCACAAAATTTTATTAGATGAACAATACAAACCTAAATATGATCCTTAGAGGAGATTAAACCAAATAATGAAAGAAGTTGTTAAAAAAGAAATTTTAAATTGGTTAGATGCTGGAATTATATATCTTATTTCAGACAGTTCTTGGGTAAGCCCAATTCACTGTGTTTCGAAGAAAGGAGGAGTGATCGTTGAAAATAATGAAAAAAATGAATTAATTCAAATAAAATAAGTTATTTTTTGGCAAATTTGTATTGACTATAGAAAATTAAATCTGGCCACCAGAAAAGGTCACTTTTCTTTACCCTTTCTAGAACAAATGTTGGATAGATTGGCCGAAAACAAATATTATTGCTTTTTAGACGGATATTCTAGTTATCAAAAAATTCCAACTGCTCTAGAGGATCAGGAGAAAACAACATTTACAAGCCCTTATGGATCATTTGCTTTTCGTAGAGGGCCTTTTGGAATATGCAATGCACCTACAACATTTCAAAGATGTATGATGTCAATTTTTAGCAATTTTATTGAACATGGAATGGAGGTGTTTATAGATGTTTTTTTTGTATTCGGAACTTCATTTGAATTATGTTTAAATAATTTAGGAAAAGTTTTGGAAGTATGTGAAAGAATCAACCTAGTATTAAATTGAGAAAAATGTCAATTTATAGTTGCAGGAGGTATTGTACTTGAGCATAAAATTTCTGAAAATGGCATGGAAGTAGAAAATTACAACCTCCTACTAATGTTAGAGGGGTAACAAGCTTTCTAGGACATGTTGGTTTCTACATGTGCTACATAAAAAAAAATTGAAAATAACTAAGCCATTATGCCAACTTTTAGAGAAAGGTACAAAATTTTATTTTAACAAGGAATGCATAAAAGCATTTGAATTACTAAAAGAATAATCACTGCACCTATAATAGTTCCACCTAACTGGGAAAAATCATTTGAAATATTGTGCGATACTAGTGATTATGCTATTGGGGTTGTTTAAGGACAAAGGCACAACAAGGTTTTTAAAGTAATATATTATGCTAGTAAAACTCAAAATGATGCTCAAATTAACTACACTACTACTGAAAGAGAGTTATTAGCTGTTGTTTTTGCTTTTGATAAATTTAGACCTTACTTAATGGGAACTAAATGTACAGTGCATACAAATCATTCTGCTATTAAATACTTGATGCAAAAGAAGGATGCTAAACCATGATTAATTAGATGGATACTTCTTTTGCAAGAGTTTGATTTTACCGTAGTTGATAGAAAGGGAAATGATAATCAAATATCTGATCATTTGTCTAGACTAGAAAGATAAATATTAACTAATTTTGTAAATGAAATTTTAGAAAATTTTTGTGATGAAGAATTATATTGTATTGATGAAATTAATGTACCGTTGTATGCTGATATAGTAAATTATATTGTAAGTGATATTCTATCACCTGATATTAAAAATCCACAACAAAGAAAATTTATTTATGACTCAAAATTCTATTTTTAGGATGAAAAACATTTATATAAATAATGTAAAGATCTAATTATTAGAAAGTGTGTGTCTTATGAAGAAATTCAATAGATAACTGAAAGATGTCATGATTCTGAATTTGGAGAACATTTTAGAACAATGAGAACCGCATAAAAAATTTTACAAGCTAAATTTTATTGGCCTACTCTTTTTAGAGATGTTAATGAATATATTAAAACATGCAATCGGAGTCAGCGAGCAGAAAATATTTCTAAAAGAAATGAAATGCCTCTAAATTACACATTAGAAGTTAATATTTTTTATGTGTGGGGATTAGATATATGGGACCATTTATGTCTTCATTTGGAAATTTATATATATTACTTGTTGTTGATTATTTGTCTAAATGGATTGAAGCTATTGTTGTACCTAAATGAGATGCTCGGAGTGTTTCTAAATTTTTAGTTACCAAGCACTTTGTGGGAGGCAACTCATATATAAATTTATATATCTATGTGTTACTATTTTGTTTGATAAGTGTCTTACATATTAGGAAATAATAAATCTACACAATTTTATATCAAAAAATAAAACAATAATTGGTATTAGAGAAAAACTTGGAATCAAATTGAACAAAAAAAATGAATAGAGATGATTTTGGCAGCTGGCGCCGATGGCGCCAGCTAGACGGACCATGGCACCAACAGCGCCATCGGGACTGTCGATGGCATCCTGAGCAATTTTGTACTATTTTGATGTTTTTGGCAGACTTCAGTAGGATTTCACTCCTTAATAACTATCGAAAGATGTTTTTTAAAGCCTAGAAACTTCCTTGGACTACGAGAAACTTCCTACTTTTGAATTCCATTGCTTCCAATTCCAGAAATATTTGAAAGTATAGAGTTTCTAATAGAAAAAAGTTTATAAGTTTTGACTCACAGAGATTATACGATAAAGTTATTATGAAGAAGACGCTTATCAAGGAAAGAGGCTTTGTCAATCTAAGTTCTCCGATTGATAAAATCATTGTACAAAGATGATGGGAAGTTCCGTGCTACACTACCGCTGCAGTTCTTGTACCAGTGGTGAAGGAATTCTATGCCAACTTACATGGAATTACCCAAGGAGTTGTCTTCGTATGAGGTAAGGCTATACGATTTACTCCGACATGAATTAAAGAGTTGTATATGATGGAAAACATTCTCATCCGTCATTATACAAATTTTATCCCGATGAGAGATTTGATGCAATATGTCTATGATTTTCTGACGGACAGTGATATTTGGGAAATGCTAGATGAGGGATGTGTTAGTTTCTCTACTTCATTGCTTAATCAAATATCGAAACAATGACATTTCTTTATTTCTGCAACAATTACTCCCAACCATGAAGATTAGTAGAGTGACCAGAGAAAGTGCTATTTTAAATTATTACATTCAAATGAAAAAGCCCATTTATGTAGGATCTATCATATTTAAATCTGTTATGGGTATTACTATGAATGGGCTAATATACGGACTTGGGCATCCTTGTACAATTTTCCTACTATGCAGTAAAACTCAAGTTCCATATGAAGGTTGGGAAAGAGTTTTATTACCTTGGGAGCCTATGATTCCTATTGATGATAATTATGTTGGGAATGAAAATGAAGCATTAGATACTATCTTGGATCATTCATCACATGCTTCAACTCCATTAATGCCATAAAGAGTTGGAAGTTCACTTGCTTTGGAAAAGAAAATGAAGAAAATTGAAAGAGAACTTCATAGTATAATGAATGCAATAGAAAATCTTAAATACCTTTTTCATCACCTAGATTGGAGAATGAAGGAGAATTTTGATCATAATGGAACAATTGAAGAAGGATTGGTTCGGATGTCCAAGGAAAAAGGATGGATCAAAGAAAATTTGACTGATCAATTCTTGTACCGACCCTTCTACTGTCTGTATGTTCATTACCAGTCAATGAAAAATATTAGAGGAGAAAGTACTAAAGAAGAGGCAGAATAATTAAAGAATTCAACCTCTCTATCAGTTTAAAATATTTATGTATTTAATTTTATTGTGTGGATTTGATTTAGTTTGTTTTGCTTTAGAATTATAAACTTTGATTGTGTGTGTAGTTTTCTGTCAGCGTTTAGTGTTGTGGCTTGATTTCGACACTGAATTATAGATTAGTTTGTTTTATATATTTGAAAGTGTGATTAGAAAATTGTATTTGTAAAAGTGTATTTTCATATATAAAAGTTAGTTTGGTGTTGTTTGTAAAAATGTTTGTTTGTGATTTATTTTTAAATAAAAAATTATGTTCAAATATACTAAAAAGACTTTGGAGTAAATTGAAAGAAATTTAAAAATTACGAAAATCAAAAAATGGAATTTTTTAGCCTTCTGCGCCGACAGTGCTAGCATGGGCGCCGATAACGCCATCGACTTAAGAACACATTTAACCTCTTAAAATTCACGATTTGCATGGTAAAACTCCATTTTTACCCTTTGAGTCACCTTCAACCTCCGATTTTTGCACCTAGGGCTTGATTTTGTTCGGATTCGAAGTGATTTTATTGCAAATAAAGTTCATATTTCATCTTCTCTAGGTAAGACCTACACTTTGAACTAAAATTTTTTTAATTTTCACCAAGGATTTATCTCACATTGCCGAGATCCAAAAATTTTGGATTTATTTTTGAGAGATTTTGAGAAAATCCTTTGGTGAAGAACTCTTACTTAATAAATTTAAGTTTTAAGCATTTTACATTGTGATTTTTAGAAATTTGGGAGTTTATTCAGATTTTTATCAATTTTATTTTTAGATTTACCATGGCACCTAGAATGAGTAAAGGAAAGACAAAAGTGAACTATGATGAACAAAAATTTTTCAGCTTCAAAGCAAGTGCTCGTTTCCATAGTCTACTTGAAAATAAAAAAGTGATTCTGGATCGTGGATTTAAAAATCTAGGTGGAGTAGTCGATCGATTAATCAATGCTCGGTTGTGGGAAAATTTTTGTTATTTTACTGGCGATGCAATTCTTAGTGTAGTGATAGAGTTCTACGCCATTTTTAAACATACTTCCGAAGATTTTGTTTTTGTTCGTGGGAAAATTGTGGAGTTTACTCGAAGAAAAATTAATGAATTTTATCAATTAGAAGATGTGTTTAGTTTGTTAATGGCTTGATGAACCGTTCCATTCACCATGCATGGCCCCATTCACTTGCAACTCAAAATTTAAATGAGTCGCAAGTGAATGAGGCCGGTGTGTAGCAAACAGAACGGTTTATCAAGCCATTTGTCGCCTCAACCCCCTAATTTTTTGTTATTTTACTACCAATGCGATTATTGGTGTAGTGATGGAGTTCTATGCCAATTTTAAAGAGGCTTCTGAAAACTTTGTTTTTGTTCATGGGAAAATGGTGGAGTTTAGTCCAAGAAAACCTAATGAGTTTTATCAATTAGAAGATGTTTACAGTTGCCAGTATAATATATTTTATGCTACGAATGAGGCTTTGGAAGAGATTATTTTATTTCTTACTGATGGAAGATGAATCTAGAAGGTAAAACATGATGTTAAGATAAACTTTCCTCTTTCTATGTTAAGCTGACATTACTTTATTTCTGGAAGAGTGATACCGACAAATCATCATAGTGAGGTTACAAAGGATAGAGCCATCCTGAACTTCTGTATCCAGCAGGTGATGAGGATAAATGCAGTCTCTATTATTTATATGAACACTATATCTATTTCTTTGGGAGAGCCCTTTCGTGCTTTAGCACACCCTACCCTGATCTTCACACTTTCTGAACAGGTAGGAGTTGATTTTAGACCTGAGATAGAGAGGATTAAGCCTCCAAAACCTATTGGGCCTTCCAATATAAAGACATATGAATCTCATATTGGATGGAGGTCTGGAAGTAAGACCAGAGATATTCATTCTACTTCGAGGACCCTTATGTTTAGTGACCCTACTCTTCGAGAACTATTGGACCAGATGATGATCCAATAGGGAGATATCTTGAGAATAGATCATAGAATGGAAAACATGGAGGCCATAAATGCTCACACTGATGATTTGATAAGACAAAAATTTGAATATGACGATGCTTATGATGATGCGATGGTCAGATATATGAAGGGTGATCACTTAGTTCAGTTTCCTACTCACCGTATCTTTACTCATATCAACAACAAAATTTGAATGTGGAAGAAGAAGAAGATGATGATGATGATGATTGGTGATATGTTAGTTTGATCTTTTATTTAGTTTATGTTTGATTGTACTTTGTTATTTTATTGTTTGTTTTTGTTATAATATTGGGCCTTTTTGTTGTTAGAAATTGAGGCTTGGTTTTATTTTAGATATTAAGTTGTGAACTGTAGAATTGTAAAAATGTTTGTTATTTAAAATTCAATTTAGTTCTGTTATTAGTTGTTAGTATTTTGTTAAATGTACTGTAATTAACTCTTTCTCAATAGATTTTATATGTATTATGTGTCATTTAATGTTTTAAGCCTTGTAGCTTTTCATATTAGCACTTGTAATATTTCACAGTTAAGTTTCAAAATCAGAACCTTTATGTATTTAATGTTTTCTTTCACCCTTTGTTTTTCAGTTCTTCATGCTAAATCTTTTAAAAATTTAAGTTTGGGGGGAAAGAAAATTTTCTCTTTATAGAAAGAAACTTAGGTTAATTTGTCCTCACTTAGCTATATTTTCAAAATTTTTAAATTTAACATGACCTTTGGTATGAAGGGATAACTTTAGATAACTATATTTATGTTTCAAAATATATAGTAAACTTAAGTAGAAATTTTTAATAATAAAAGTTAAATTTAGAGAGTAAGATATTTGGTATAAGATAAAAAGACTATGTTTTTCTATTTCAAGTAACAAAATTTTTACTTTTAAAGTATTAAAAATCTTAAAGATTCTTGTAAGAAGAAAAGAATTAAACTTTATGAAATCTTTAAGCTAATATAAATTTGTTTGGTGAAGAAATGTGAAAAGTTTTTGACTTTAAGAAGAGGATAGTGAAGTTCAAAATCATTAAAGGCTATCCAGATATAGTAATATTCACATACAAAAAAAAGAGAAAAGAAAAGAAAAAGGATTGAAAAGGATCTTGAAAAGAAAAGAAAAGAAAAAGATAATATGAGGAGAAGCTTGAGGAGATGCCTAATTAAAAACTGGCTTCACTTGAATCAAATGAAAGAAGAAAGCTTAACTACATTTTCAAAACTTTTATTTGAGTATTAACTTATTTAATAGTAAAGTTTCATGAAGTTTCTTTTATATGAATACTCTATGTGACTTTAACATGACAATTTACATTTTTTCTTGAAAAGAGTAGAGAATTAGAAATCTTAGACTTGATTGCTGAATATTCTGAAACCTTTGGCATTAACTAGAGTTGTTTTGAATTTTTCCTAAGTTATGATATTGTATTTAGTTGACTAAAATATGGAAATCTAGAAGTTAAATTTTTTACCATAAGTCATAATTTTAGTAGTAAAGGAGTTACTTGAGGAAAAGTAACATGTAAGTTTTGGAGATTTTGATACACCAAAAATATAAGCATTTTTAGACCCATATTTTATACTCTTTTTTGGTGATATTGTACGCTAATGGAAGGTATTTTTAAAGTTTTCTTGCAAGTTATTGAATTTTAGGACTTGAACCAAAAAGGAAGCAAAAAGGATGAAATTTGGAGAAAAAATTGAGAAGTTAAAAATTTTTTCAATGCCAACGACGTCAGATTGGGCGCTAACGGCATCATTTGACAGACAAGAGGGAATTAAAATACGGACCACTGGCACAGCGGCACCAGTGTTGGTTCAGACCCCGTTTCAGAATATGAAATGAATTTGGACACTTTTAGAAGAGTTTTTGGATGCACCTATTGGAGAACTGACTTTAGGCTCTATTTGGGGTTGAAATTAATCAAAAAATGCACTCCTTTTCGCCATTCCTCACCACCATTCATTCGCTTACATACCTTACACTTTTCCATCCTCATTCTACCACCATTTTAGAGTATATTAGTGATTTATCTTTAATACTTTAGAGTTATTTTGTTGAGAATAAGTGTGAATCTTTCCTTAAGAGTGTTGGAGAAGGAGAAAAGTGAGAGATTTCTTCTTCCTACATTTCCTAGGAAAGGCTACAAGGGATTTACTTTGAGAAAAAGTTTCAGATAAGTGTTTTTTGTTTATTATCGTTGTATGAACTTTCTTTTATACATGAAATTTGTGTTTCGTTGTATCTTTCTCATGAAATCTGAGTAGTTTCCTTTATCTTTCTCCCTACTCTGAGATATAGTGAAAAGAAGAGATAATATGGATGTGCCACTGTTAAAATATAAAATAATTTGTGATAATTTTTTAAACTTCAAACTTAATTTACTTTTCAATATGGCCAATTGAATTGTTAAAATTGGTTGTGAAACATATAATCTAGGAAATGGAGTACGAGTTCTACAACAGAGTGACGATCACATTTGATTCCATGAATGAGGACATCGTTCATGAAATTAAGTGCAAATAAACAGGGAAATATATATTATTGGGTGTAGAATTGGAGATTTTAGGGTGACAGACTAAAATCCCCAAATTGATCATAGTATTTAAGAACTAAAGCGAGAGTTAGCCTTCAGGTGAAGGGAAGTGGGAGCTTTCGAGTGGGAGCCAGTATCCTCATAGCCTAACCACGGATTTAAGGACTAACCCTGGGATTAGCCAATGATTTTCTGTAAAATTGTATAAGGGCAGAGAATTAAAACTTCTCCTATTTGGCACAATGCATATAAAAACCATTTATCTAATCTCATTTTACCCAAAATATCATTTTAGTGGAAAAGATGTTTTTTCACATAAGAAATTTTCGTCACATAAACATAGTTTAATAGTTTAGTAGTTACTTTTTAAACTTTGCATTTCAGTTTTCCTACAAGTTAAATAATTTTGTTTTGTTAGCATCTTACACATTCAAAATTGGTGATAGTAATTTCAATTGATTTCTGTGATTTTCCTAGTTAATTTATTATTTTAAATTTAAACCTTCCCCGTGAGATGAATGTTTGGGGCTTAAATTGAAAGTCATTTATTACTTGATAACGATAAGTATACTTGCATAGAATCCCAACATTAATTGCTTAATTTTTTTATTTATAAAAGATTGCATCAAGCTTTTGGCACAGACGCACAGCGGCGTCAACTTTATATATTTTACACATCTATATTATATTTTCATTTGGGATCAAGACTCAATAAAATCATAACTTGGGGTTTGCTAGTTATACCTTCATTTACTTCAGCAATTTAATTTTTTTGCAAAATTATAAACATATTGCCAAAGATAACCTTTCTGGTGGATGAGAGAGAAAAATCTACAGGTACGCATTAAATTTATTGCATCTACTTTTTGTACCTCTTATTTCTATCTTGTATGCTTAATATTGCCCTTCATGTCAAAACTGAAACACAAAACCAAAATTAAAAATTTAAACAAGATAAAGTTCACTGCCACAATAGATAAAATATAAGACAACTCAAAATTTAATCCCAAACAAAACAACAAAATAAAAATTTCAACTAAATTAAAATGTCTCTATCGGATGATCGGGAATCTCTCGGAGGAGGTAACCTATGGTTGCAAACGAGATTTCCTATGGTCTAAATGAAAATATGGAACTCTATAAGTTGAGTTTATTAAATTCATTTGGACAAAATGAATCCAAAAGAAAATAGTAGTGCCGGAACGAGGGAACCGTAATATTCCCCATAATATTTAAATAACCATGAGCTAAGGAAACACTTAATTTGATTAGAAAACTTAAACTCGCTACGACGAGGAGCTTGGAGCTAGCATTGTGGGCAGCACGACCATCTTCAATAGAAGACAAAGAAAAGTCGTATTTACTTGACCTCTTTGAAGACAATATTCCCTGATTTTTTTTGAGAGTTTTCTTAGGTGACTTCGGTTATCTAATATGTAATTAACTATAAGGGCTTGCATATATATGAAAATTTTTCGAACCCAGGTTAATATAAACCCTATTTAATTTCTCAGGTTAAATAGGGGAACTTGTCGGCTTATAAAAAAAAAAAACTTTCCGACCAAATGGATTTCATGTATTTCTTAGTTTATTTGATTGAGCATTACCCTCAAGTCCTCAAGTCATGTGTTCATACTTCAGGATAGATACATAGCTTGAGGTGTAATACTATTTCATCTAAAATTTCAAAGATATGGGATCAGTTTGATTTTAAATTTTTCTAAAACTAAATATATACATGCAAATTAAAATTTCCCGCCGAAGCGGGCGAAGAGATTCCGATTCCTGTGACCTTCAACTTCCAATGGGCAACACTTTAACAAAATTCTACCGACTACTTCTAGAGACTCAGCTGGGGATGAGTTTCTCACTCCATTTAAATGAAGAAATATTGTCTTCATAAATCAGTAATGTGTACATGTCCCTTATGAACCGGATTACTTTTCTTCCTTTGGTATACATCACCCATTTCTTTCTTGGGTATGTACCGTCACCCCTTTTGGACTTTAGGATCGTTTGTCCATCCACCTTTGAATAGAGAGGTTAAGGAGTTCATTAGGACTTTTAATCTTTGCGTGGCGACGGACCCCCAATAGGTGTGTTTGTGGACTAATTTTACCCGGGCGATCTGCGTTGTGAAGTCGGTTCCGAACTAGGTCCCAAACTTCACTTTCCCTTTCGAGTTTGGTTTGTTATTTTGCAAATTAAATTGATTTGTGTCATGTTGTACTTGCTCTTTAAACCTTCTATATATAATTAATTAAATTCTCCTGCTTTCAAACTTATTTTTACTAAATTCTGCAATATTTTCCACAAACTAAAATTTAAATAAAAGCCTTACCCAGTCTATAGATCGACCTCTGTTAATTTTTAGTGCTCACACTAGAATTACAAGGTATTAGCCAAATAACTAACCACAGGGCTTTCTTTTTGAAGCTACTGCAATGGCGTTCCCTACGCTCACTTTCTCATGCAACCTCCCAATGAGCCATGATGCCCGCAACGTCGTTCCTACCACCAAGTTTGGAGCCGAATTAGATGAACTAGAAGTCTTGCTCAGAAAGGCTCCCTTCATCATAATAAAAGTGACCGCTTCAAAAGTTTAAAAATCATCTGTTGAGTTTAACTTGAACTATCCCCAGGTTTTCCCTTCCAACAAGAAGGCAAACACTATTACCACCACAACACCTGGTAAGCTTGTTGTTCACGTTTCCGCTAAAAGAAAATAGGTCATAGTTCTTGAAGATACAACTGATTGATTCACCGTGTTGTCATCGGTGTTTGAAATTAAAACAACTTCAAAGACTGTGCCATTAACTCGGTCACAAAGAAGAAACCGCAGCCAAAAGTTTCAGAAGGATGCTAAAGCTTAGAATTATGAAGAAATGTCTATTGATGAAACTCCTCACCAGTAAGAATTGGAATTGTTGGAAACCTATCCACTTCTGCGAGGGAGTAGGATCCATCCCTTAATAGACACTAATGGGTATGAAAGTATCCAAAAAATTTCTACTACTTTACTGTCACCTCATGGACATGGTGGGGAGAGGAGGAAGTTTGCTCTTATCACCCGAGTCAGTAAAGTGTTCGAAAGACTAGCTACCAAGGAGGGTTGTTCACTTGGTGATTACTTAAATGAGTGGGATGTACAATATCCCCTCACATGAAGAGAGAAATTCTAGGAGATGTCAGAGCTCAAAGATCAATTGAAACTATGCCTGCTCATATTCCCGTCGGGTTCCGCCTAGGAAGCAGAATTGATACTACCGTCATCACCACCAATTCTACCGATGCTACTTCAAAACCCGCAGGCCCTTGACCGGTTAAGTCACACCTGGGTCCAGGAATTCTACCAATTACCAGTCATAGGGACAAATCTAAGTCCCAAAGGAAAAGATGGAGAAGTTACCCGACACTATATCTACTTTACACCACGGGGAGCATACCTCTCTTTGATATGCCAATGCCTCTGTTGAGACACTCATCTCAAGAGATTACCATTGAAGAAAAAGTTATGGGTACCTAAGGTTGTTATACTAATACGGTTCAGTGAGCCCGTAGGGCAGGATCATAGAATGAAGCAAGGGTCCAAAGCATCTGACATCGTTGCAACTATTGCTACCAAGTTGGATGACCAAATGGTGGATGTTCAGCAAAGTCCCCCAGATCTTAAGATTATATAAGAGTCAATAATTGAGGAAAAGGTTGAGAAGCTCAGGTTTGAGATCTTTGAGTTTTCCCGAGAACATGGGGTTTCTGTTGATGATGATGATAAGGATTTTGACTTTAACAACTATCTCAATAAAGACTTCATGGATATTCATGTAATCAAAACTAGAGCTGCTACGTAAGCATGCAATTCCCAACCTCTCATTGAAGGGAACGTCATAAATGATCTATGTAGGGTTGTTCTACTAAAGGATGAGCAAATCAGCCAAATGAACGAATGGATGGAAGAGATGGCCACTTCCATGGCTGCCAAGGCTACGATTCATGGAAAGTCTCAAGCAAAATTGCTAGCTTCTCCAGAAATCAACTAGCCAAAGATTGTACATATCACCGATAAAAGGAGATAAGTCGCCTCGACTAACAGAGATGATCAACAAAAGAAAGATTCTCCATAGAGCATTGTACCAGAAAAAGAAATTAAACAAATGGTCGAGCAAGTTTGGAAGGCCTTAGCCCAATCTAAAGCTGGTGCATTAATTTTAAAGGGTAGACCATACCCGGAGGATTTCAATGTCGTACCTTACCCTAAAGGTTTTGTGTCATCAAAATTCAAGATATTTGACGAGGCTGAAAATCCCAGACATCACATAGGGCACTTCCAAGCTAGTTATTGTAATAGTGGAGCTAACAAAGCCTAGATTTTCTATCATTTTATCAGCAGCTTATCAAGGATAACATTTGATTGGTATGCCAATTTGCTCAACTGGTCAGTGAAGACATTCTTTGAATTAGAACAGTTTTTGGTGAAGAGATTTACCGGAGCATAACATCACATTTCTAATTAAGATCTTGTAGTGGAAAGGCAAAAGCATAAAGAGACTCTTGCAGATTATACCTTGAGGTGGAGAAACCTTAGCATGAAGTGTGAGCCTCATCCACAGGAACATCAAGCGATTGAGATTCTACTCAAAAGCATCCGTAGGCCAGTAGCTTTCATGCTTAAGGGACCAACCATCAAGTCCTTCGAGAAGCTACTCTACAAAGCCAGCAATCTGCAAGAGGAAGTTGAACATATGGATTCTCAGGAGAAATCAGAAAAGACCATAATAGCTTGAATATTTGAGAAAAAGTTTTGGATAGTGGCAATAGTTCATAAGAGAAAGTAGCCAATGAAGATACAGGAAAAACATTCTCATAAAAGTTCTCTGCCATCGTCACAGCATGCTCAACAAGGAACACAACAATATGGCCATTCTAGCCAGTAGTAGCATCAAGGAGGATCATATCAAACTAAAAATAAGAAGGGTATGAAAGAGTATGGTATATTACTTCAAAGATGAAGTTGTACCCAAAATGTTTAAAATTCTAATGAAGAAGCTCGAGTTCAGATTGTCAGATCCAAGGAAACCTGAGGAATTTGACAAGAAAGATCGACCTAATTATTGCCCATACCATAGAATGATTGGACATACTATAGAGGAATGTTTCGTCTTCAAGGATTGGCTCGAGAAAAATCTTAAGGGAATATAACAAATTCAAAAGAATATTTAAAAGAAACTGAAAAAGGTTATATAAATATGATTTTGACCTAGCCAATCACTCCGATAGATCCATATGTAGAAAAATATGGATGGAGTATAGTTTGGAGCAAATCATCCAAGAAGATACTAGATCAGATTAAGGCCACTTCAACTCAGGCAGCCGTTCAGAGTTTACAGCATGTTCAACCAAGGATGGAGATCTTGCTAGAGAAATCACCATAACCAGAAGAGAAAGAGAAGAATGATGTTGTGAAGGCCAATAGCACGGGGGGGGGGGG